>CM032386.1:13771212-14268712 GCA_019049475.1 Eueides isabella
GGTTTCCACTTTCCGTCGAATTCTGTAGAAATTATGGGTTGAGTGAGAGAGAGAGGTGAGAGAAAATTTATAATATAAAATGTTTATTTTTCTGCATGGAAACCGAACACGCTTGTGCCCTGTTGGAACTATGAAAACTTTCCTCCAAAAAATACTTTACTAACATGTAATTTAGATCCAGCCATTTCCTTAACGATCTGATAAAGAAAGTAAAATTATATAAAACTTGTATTCGTTAGTGCATAAGAGTCATAAATAAAACAGGCGAGCAAACTTTCCGTCATTTGCCTTCTGAGGTCACGCCGGCGGTATTCTGTAGGTTTTAAGTGAAATATAATAAAATTTAATTAATATGTTAAGAAAACGTATAAAAATTGATACTTAGCGAGATTCGAACCCGCGCTACTTTGGAGGTGATAACGTCGAAATTTTTATACGCTTGTTATTAGTATTTACCAAATCAAATTTTCCTTCATAAGGCCGGTATACCACTTTGAATATGTTAAAAGTATTTAAAAAACAACATTCTCTCTTGCCAAATGATAATTTTAAATATTTTCCTTTGGGTAGGGAGAGTCGAAACGCTTGGATGATTTCCTAAGAGGCTTAGGTGCAAATCCTGTAACGTTTAAATACTATACGTTTTCTAACAAAGTGATTTTCAATTTAAAATTTAGAATAACACTTTAAACATGTTAAAAAGTTATATTCATATAATAATAGAGGTCTGTCGTTACGCAGTCAGTCAGTCAGATTTCCTAAGAGGCTTAGGTGCAAATCCTGTAACGTTTAGAATACTATACGTTTTCTAACAAAGTGATTTTCAATTTAAAATTTAGAATAACACTTTAAACATGTTAAAAAGTTATATTCATATAATAATAGAGGTCTGTCGTTACGCAGTCAGTCAGTCAACACATATCAGTGTGATTCCTACTAGAAGATTGTTCGAATTATTTCTTATATATTAATTTTCAATATAAACAGTATAATGTTTTCTTTTCTTCTCTCTGGCTAGAACGTAAAACACGGCGTTAAGTTCCAACACCAGATTTCCCAAGTTCCCTCTGCCTCTAACCTGCCATTTGCAGTATAGAGTGAGAAGATGAAAAAATATGTAAAAAGTAAATAAAAATCAGGAATAAGTCCACGGCGGTGCAATTTGTCGGCTCGGACGTTTGGGCGCTCTACGTAGGAAATGAGCGTATTTGTCTTACCTGAGTGAGGTGTGGTGATAGAGTTGGCGTTTAAGTTTTATGAATTTATTATCTTGGCGTTAAAGTTTTATGAATTTATTATCTTTTTTTTTTAAGATATTATCTTTTGTTTTTGGGATAAAAAAGTAAAGTAACTAAAGTTAAAACTGCTGTCTGGCTAGTAAGCTGTATCTTTGGTTCTAAATTATAGTTAGAAATAAAAATTGATTTAGAAAACATATACAATAAGTAAGAAATTTATATAAAACTAAATGATTTTGAAGACTAGAAAGTTGAAGTTGAAGTGAGTATAAAATATATTATCATATGTTTGCTATGTTCAAAATATTTTTATACCTAGAAACAAAGTCTTTTTGTTATCAGAACAGAAACAATAGTGACGATAGTCAAATACAACATAATTTTATGTGTCCGCGTACACTGGCACCGCATTTATTGCTACTAGTAGCATATTCATAAATTTCCTTACTAACATTTACTGTGTTAATTATTAAAGTTGTAAAAGATGAATATTACACTTCCGCAATAATTGCCTTTTCGTTTTTATATAGTTTTTTTTTGTTATTTATATTTCATAAATATTTCATAGTTTTTTTTCTATTTCATAAATCAAGATCTTATTGATGATTAAATTTTCATTGCTTTCTTTTGATTTGTAAATTTACAAGTGGAAATAAAGCAATAAAAATGTTTCTTGATTTATGAAATAGTAAAATACTTTTCTTAAATGATTTAAAAATTTGTAAAACAAAACAACTTGATTACAAACTAATGCATACAAAACACGTTGCCATAACAACGCGTGTATCACTTTATACAAAAGTTTAGTTATACTTTAAGTGTAGTTTTTATTTAAGTACTTGAGAATATTTCTTGAGGTCGACACGGCTCACACTTGAGGAGTGAGATATTTAATATTTAAATTTCCTCGTTCTGGTGAAGAGACAAAGCGCTGCGTTGAGTTACTCCATTTAGCCACAATGCTTCAAGAAAGTGAGAGACGGAAGTGCATTAATAGTGAACGGAGTGTCTTAACACTAGGCTCCCAAGTATTCTCTGCATTCTGTACTATTTGCAGGATACATATTTTGATGATAAAAAAAAGATTTTCTTGTAAATTATTAAACAGTATATAACCTTTTTAATTTCTCCTTCGTCCGTAAAAAATTTGTTCAAAGTACATCAACATGTTTTGTATGTGTATTAATATATAAATATACAGCATAATCCTTGTCAACATAACATATAAAGAATAAATTTTATACTATTATAAACTCTCACATACTATGACAACCTTTAAAGTGGAAAATGCAAGATATGCACTCGACTGCAAAATTGTATGCTTTCTCTTTTATAGAATATCTTTTGCTCTATTTGAGACATACTTCTTTTGTTCTTTAATATATAGAAAGATAAATGGAACATGTAAACCCAGTGTTAAGACACTCTTTTCCTATTAAAACACTCTCCGTCGATTTCTAGAGACATTGCGTGTAGACGGCGGAACTTAAAGCGCTTTGCGTGTCTACCAGTGCGAGGGCGAAAATGTAGCAATAGAACCCATAAACTGTCGCGAATACAGTAGAACGCTTGTGCCCCAACGCCACGACTTGTCTCAAGAAAACGCGTTTAATTTTTAATTGAAACACTGATTATTCTGTCTTTTGTGCGGTGTTGAGTTCCGCTATCCAAATATAACTTTTCAATATAATGTCAAAAATGGAACTGTCGTATTGTTTTTCACATTCGTAACTACTTAAAGTACCTAATATTCTTCGCTTAGGAAAGAAAAATATTTTTTTTTAGAAAAATCCGTGTTTCTTGGTTTCTTTAAACGTAGCGCAAGTTCAAATCCCGCTACGTTCAAATTTTTAAGCATTTTATAAAAAAAAATTAACAAATTTATTAAGTGTTCTTTTCTTCTTCTAGGTCCACTCTACGCCTGGTCGGATCGGATGCATCATATAAGCTGAGTCCTTACGAGATGGAAGCTCTAAATGCGGTATGTCATTACATTTTTAACAATCAATACGATTAAAATTAGTTTAATAGTAGCTTGGGGTCTATTGTGGTGCAAGCGCACAAATGTGCGGCTGTAAATGCGACAGGTGTCGCGTGATCGATCCCACTCGAGGATTTTTTTTTTCCTTTTTTTTTCACGCTGTATCCCGCACTAAGCAGGGTAGGCAGAGGGAACGAAAGTGAAACCTAGTGTTGTGACACTCCGTTCCACTTCCGTTCCCCACTTTCCGCCGAATTTGAGGCATTGCGTGTTGAGTGGCAGAACTCAACGCCGCGCTTTGCCTTATTACCAGAGCGAAGAAATGAAACATTGAATATTTTAAATTATAAATATTAAATATTTCATTTCCTCGACTGAGGATCGAACCCAGAACCTGTCGGTTACAGTCACACTCTTTTGCCGCTGCGCCACGACAGGCCTCAATAATATGTATGTGTATATATAATATGTATGTGTATATGTGTGTATGTATGTATGTATGAGTGTGTGTATATATGTTTGTATTTCCATTTTATTATTTATTATATAGTATTTATTTATTCTTTTAAAATAAAATTTGCACTGTTACGCTATTCTTCTTTTCTCAAGTCTGTTTATATATATATATATATATATATATATATGTATATATATATATATATATATATATATATATATATATATATATATATATATATATATATATATATATATATATATATATATATATATATATATATAAATAAATATATATATATATATATATATATATATATATATATATATATATATATATATATATATATATATATATATATATATATATATATATATATATATATATATATATATATATATATATATATATATATTAAATCTATAGGTTCCCTGTTAGAGATTGCTTGAAGCAATAAGGCCGCTTTTGCGTGCCTTTTTTTTTTTCCTTTTTTAATTGATTGTTTCGTGTGCAATAAAGACAAAAAAAAATAAATAAAATGAAAATAGATAAATAAATATCCATATATTTCTTATAACTAAGTCACACTTTGACGTATTTGAGAGGATTAGCGAAGTTAGCGGATCAAATTAGATGGAAAATAAACATAGTTATCTCAAGGGATTGTAGCGGTAAACAAATAGTGTGGGCTTGGAAGGGGACGAATGGGCACATACATACTTATACAATACAAATTATGCTACTCTTCTGTGTTATGACAGTCATATTTGAACGCGATGCTGTTTATTTATATATACAGAGCTATTTCTATAATGATAAAATACTTGAGGTTTGTCGAGGCCCAGTGGCACGAGTGTGTGACTGAAACCGACAGGTTCTGGGTTCGATCCCCACTTAAGGAAATAAAATATTCAATTTTCAAATGAAATATTTAATGTTATCATTTCTTCGCCTTGTTACAAGACAAAAAGGAGGTGTTGAGTAGCTCCACCAATCACGTTATGACTCAAATTCGGTGGAAAGTGGGGAAAGGAAGGGGAACGGAGGGTCTTAACACTAGGTTCCCAAGTTCCCTCTGCCTACTATGCCATGTGTGGGATACATCGTTAAGCTGAGTGAGCGAGTAGAGCTATTTCTATTTTAAGAAAGTACTTAAAAAAGTACGTAAGTTTTGCTCTATCACGCATATGGCAGGATAGGCAGAGATAACTTGGGAACCTCAAGTTAAAACACTTCGTTCCGTTTCCCACTTTTCTATCACCAACCTGTCGTTTACAGTCCCACGCTTGTGCCCCTCAATAAATCTTGATTTATTTAACTTTTTCATTCCTTGCTAGCAGCCGAAGCTGACCATCACAATATATATATATATATATATATATATATATATATATATATATATATATATATATATATATATATATATATATATATATATATATATATATATATTATATATATATATATATATATATATATATATATACATATATATATATATATATATATATATATATATATATATATATATATATATATATATATATATATATATATATATATATATATATATATATATATATATATTTTTATATATATATATATATATATATATATATATATATATATATATATATATATATATATATATATATATATATATATATATATATATCTATTTTTATATATATATATATATATATATATATATATATATATATATATATCTATATATATATATATATATATATATATATATATATATATATATATATATATATATATATATATATATATATATATATATATATATATATATATATATATATACTTTTTTTTCAAGACTAATGTTTAGTAGCGGTACCAAACACTGCACTATATCTCACGTGATCATTTTTAATTTATACTGACCGATTATACTATACTATAAATATAATTACTAAAGGAATTATCTATACTAAATACATCTAAACAACTCCACAATGACTTACTAATAATAAACGGTTGTTAAGATAATGCTCTTATACGGTATGACATAACCTTATATAGAAAACAATGGAATCACCATCATACAAAATTATCTTTTACAAGGTTTAAAATATTTATAAGACTGTTGTGGAGAGCAACGTCTGTAGCAGGTTCGATTTTAACTTAGGGAATTAAATTATGTTCATTTTTAATTAAGTTAACTGGCTTAAATAAATATAATTGACTAAGGCCTGTCGTGGCGCAACGGCATTAGGGTGTGAACCAACAGGTTGTAGGTTCAATTCCCGCTTGAAGAAGTTAAATATTGAATATTTTCAAATGATATATTTAATATATTCATACCCTGGTAACAAGGCAAGGTGCGTTCAGTTCCGTCACTCAACACGGAATGCTACAAATTCTGAAGAAATTGTGGGCAGAAGCGTGTTACTGAAAAGGCGACAGGTAGTGGGTTCAAACCCCACTCGGGGCAATGATTACCTAATATTTACATTTCTTCAATGTGGTACCAAAGCAAATTACAGCGTTGATTTCCGCCACTCAACACGCAGTACCTGAAAGTTGACAGTAAGTGGAAAACAAAACGGAGTGTTAACATTCTCTGCCCTCTGCACTCTGCCTACCCTGGCACGTGCGGGACACAACGTGAAGCTACAGCTAAAATTAAAAGTAACCAATGTAGCTTTATATTTATATATCTTCTTTTTAAATAAAAACTTCTTTCATTTGCCTACTTTTAAGGTTTCGCGTTACTTGAAAGAGAAACTTTCTTGATTTCTATAAACTTTGTTGCCCAAACCTACGCTACGGTATATTTAAAAGTCGTCCTAGATCGGCTTCTAAAAGCTACTCAACCATTTTATTATTAGGCATTATAGATTTTTTAGTATTGTCTATTTAGCTTGAATGAGTTACAAGGTTCCCAGGTTCCCTCTGCCTGTCCTTCTGCCCCTATATATATAATAAATAGAGTAAAATAAAAAAAAAACATTAAATATAGATTAGTGCATTAAGTGCATTTTGATATATGTATATCATCTCAAATGCGCTTTCCCATGCTTTATATAAAGGAATTTCACAAGTAATTAACCACATCATAGGGTTGTAACTTAGCCAAAGACAAGTAATTGATAGTCACTCTGGATGCACATCCTCAGATAATTTATACTCTGTAGCTTATGAATCAGCAGATAGGTAACGAACTTGGGTCTTTGTGGCGCCAGGCTAAGTGTTTTGCTTTGAATTAGTCATTGTATATTAGAAAGAGATAATTGCTCAAAGTTAAATTTAAAAAGTTAAATACAAATATTTTTTCACTTAACCCGCTGTATCCCGCATGTAGCAGGATAGGCAGAATAATATCGGTAATTTGGGAACTCCGTTCAATTCCGTATTTGAGGAATTGTGTATTGATTTAATGCCATGCTTTGCCTTGTTACCAGAGCGAATAAATGAAGAAACAAATTTTTATTTGACAATATCAAACATTTCTTTTCCATGAGTAAGAATCGAACCACCAACCTGTGACAGTAACAGAGAGGCGAAATATTGCAAAAAAAAATCCACTTTTATTGAACTTTTCATCGATTTATTTTACCCAAAGCAAAATAATATGTACGGGAAATTAATAAAGACGATATTAAACAAGGTGTTTATGAAATTAAAGGATAAAATCAGAACATTATAGCAAGTCACTCCATAGAAGTTAACACTATATTAGGCGATTGTGAATCAGCAGATAGTACATTGCGAGGGCGATCGGACAAAGTGTTCTGCTTTAGATAATTTAGCGAGCAATAAGATCTGGAAGAGATTTTCATTGAAATGTAATTACTTATATACATAATTGAACGTTTTGGAGCGAGCGAGGGTCATTGTAATTCTATTAAAATTAAGTTAAGTTCTTTCCTTTTTCCATGATCAAATCACGAATAATGTACATCTGACACACACACACACACACACACACACACACACACAAACATACATACATGCTTTGCTTTTTGTCCACTTTAATGAGAAAGTTGTGGTGGAACTGCTTGTCTTGTCCCAACAGCCTGAAAAATGATGCAGCATTCTATATTTGGCAGGGTAGACAGATAGGGAACTTGGGAACCTAGTGTTATGTCATTGTATTCTCATTAAGGCACTTCCGTATCCCATCTCCCGAAATTTGAAGGCACAACGCTTGTTGAAAGTACAACCAGTTACTTACTGACATACTTACAATGACGGCATAATTAAAAGAATCTTAAGTATAAAAAGTATTAATTAATACAGAGAGTATCGTGGCACAGTGTCTTACTGAACACGTAACAGTTATGAGTTCGATTCTTATTTGAGAGAATTAATTATTTTTACTAATATATATATATATATATATATATATATATATATATATATATATATATATATATATATATATATATATATATATATATATATATATATATATATATATATATATATATATATATATATATATATATATATGTATATATATATATATATATATATATATATATATATAAGGCAAGGTAGGTATATAAGGTAGTTATACTTATTAGCTTAGGAAACGAGACAAAGCGCAGCGTTAAATTTCCCAAACAGCACGGCCACTGCGTGTCAGACTGAATGTTTTACCACTGTGATGCATTATGCTCGTAGTTCCCTTCACTGCCGTATACCGAAGTCATTTTGTATTAATAAATATTTAATATTTATTTCAGACGCTATTAGAAATAGTCATGTAGTGAGCAGTGATCACGTAATGCATTGAAACTGATAAAATGCGATTCCGCTTGAGAATCTACCTTAAAGTCTATTAAATACGAGAATTTTTCACATATTATGTAATATATTAATAAAATATAATTTCATAAATGTGGTTGTTATTAAGAAGTATCTACTTACTTAAAAAAAATTATGTAGTGTTCAAAACCTACCCAGTTTTTATTTTTATATGCATAAAGAGTTTAACAATATTTCTCTTAAAGAAGGACAAAAAGAGGGTTACAAGTGCTAAAACACCGTTAACCCCGTTAACACTGGAAACTCCGTTTCCAATTTTCTATAATATATTCGATAATTTTAATTTTAAGTGGCAGAATACTCAACTCGGCTTCACGCTGTATCCCGTACATGGCAGGGTACGCGGAGGGAACTTGAAACCTATTGTTAATGAAGACACTCCATCCCATTCTCCACTTTGCGCTGAATTTGAGGCATTGCGTAGAATTGAAAATATTAAATATTTAAATTGAAAATATTAAATATTTGAGTTCCTCGAGTGGGGATCGAACCCAAAACATGTCGCCTTAAAGTCACATTCCGCTGTGCCACCACAGGCCACTGGACAACTCAACGCAACACACAACGGAATACTCAACGCAA
This sequence comes from Eueides isabella, assembly GCA_019049475.1. Taxonomy (NCBI): domain Eukaryota; kingdom Metazoa; phylum Arthropoda; class Insecta; order Lepidoptera; family Nymphalidae; genus Eueides; species Eueides isabella. The sequence goes on from CM032386.1 coordinate 13,780,271, forward strand.
TTATTAATGTATAACAAGAAAAGAAAAGAGTGCCTTTCTTACTCGTATGTATCGAATTCTGGGCAAAATTCGAAAACAATCCTTCATTTCTATATGATATGGCAAAGCCCGAAGATAGCAGAGTAGACAGAGGGAACCTCTACTAGGTTTCCTTAACGCGAAATAAAAAAAAAACATCTTTACATAACAATTAGGCGAATAGAAACCGAGATTGCATCGCCACTTACGAGTACAGTTATAAACTCTACTACTTTCAAATATACAAATATAATTACTAAAGAATCCTTTAACTTTTATAAATGATGTCGTACGTAGGTATTTAATAAGTTTAAAGTCGATCGTGGCGCAGAAGCACAAGTGTGCGACTGTAAACGCGACATGGTGTGGATTCGATTCCTGCTCAATGAAATTATTTTTCTTCGCTTTGGCGCGTCAAATCTTCTCCACTCAACACGCAATGCCTCAATCCAGGTGAAAGTAGGGTACGGAAGTGCCTTATTGTGAACAGAGTGTTTCAGCAGTAGGTTCCCAGGTTCCCACCAACATCTACTACAACTAAAAAAAAGCAATTTCCAAAACAATAATTATATCACATTACTCATCCACGTTTGACTTCAATTTACCTTTAAAAATATATCAAAAGGGCCTTAATGTAGGGTACGGAAGGGCCTTATTGTGAACAAAGTGTTTCAGCAGTAGGTTCCCAGGTTCCCACCAACATCTACTACAACTAAAAAAAAGAAGCAATTTTCAAAACAATAATTATATCACATTACTCGTCCACGTTTGACTTCAATTTATCTTTAAAAATATATCAAAAGGGCCTTAATGTAGGGTACGGAAGGGCCTTATTGTGAACAGAGTGTTTCAGCAGTAGGTTCCCAGGTTCCCACCAACATCTACTACAACTAAAAAAAGAAGCAATTTCCAAAACAATAATTATATCACATTACTCGTCCACGTTTGACTTCAATTTACCTTTAAAAATATATCAAAAGGGCCTTAATGTAGGGTACGGAAGGGCCTTATTGTGAACAGAGTGTTTCAGCAGTAGGTTCCCAGGTTCCCACCAACATCTACTACAACTAAAAAAAAAGCAATTTCCAAAACAATAATTATATCACATTACTCGTCCACGTTTGACTTCAATTTACCTTTAAAAATATATCAAAAGGGCCTTAATGTAGGGTACGGAAGGGCCTTATTGTGAATAGAGTGTTTCAGCAGTAGGTTCCCAGGTTCCCACCAACAACTACTACAACTAAAAAAAAGAAGCAATTTCCAAAACAATAATTATATCACATTACTCGTCCACGTTTGACTTCAATTTACCTTTAAAAATATATCAAAAGGGCCTTAATGTACAGTAATCTTGGATGTAGGGGTGCATAATTTATCATACAGCCACTACCGCCGGCGCTATTTTTATTACATCACACGTTTAAAGAATGAATTTCAAATGGTGTCGGAAGTTTGCGTTGGGGGAATAAAGCCTTGATCTTACTTTTTGTACGTTATGATAGGTGAGTTTAGTGCGAGTTTACTGTGAGTTTTATAATTATTTTTGTATATTTCGTGATTAGGAATTGGTATGTTTATCTATTTTTGGTTTGGTTGTAAATTAAACGACGAGAATCAATGCTTTACCTAAGACATATGTAAGTATGCTACACTATATTTTTATATACATTGTCACCGGTAGGCAAAAAAAAAGTCGTTGAAATTTCAAAAAGTTCTTTTTAGTGCTGCCTAATAATACTGTTTTAATTTTACGCCTATTTTTAACTTTCTACCTCTAGTAGTTTCATTTATGCATTGTTTGTTAATCAGTATATGACGCTTCCGTTTCATAATTTCTGCCTTAGTTGATGAGTTGTGAAATTCAACGCCGAGTTTTGCCTCGTCACCAGAGCAAGTAAATGCAAAAAAAAAATCACTACCCTCAGTATTTATAATGTATAATAATTTACTATCAAAATGTTAAATATAAAATAACAATACTATAAATAACACTTTAAACCTCATAGTAGGGGTATAGAGCTGCCAGAGGGTGTAAAAATCTCGAAAGAAATATACAGGCAGTGTAAATCGACTTGGAGTATGATTTATGTGTACTAAGAATGATCATCATGACGTTTCACTTTAAATTTTTATATAAAAGTAAGCATACGTTTGAAGGTACATAGTAGTGAATTGGTAATGCTCAATAATTTATGTCTGAGAGGTTCTGTTATATTGAAATAATATAAAAATTATACTGTATTGTTTTTGTTTTAGCTTCACGTTATATATGTGAACACTTATGTAGGAAGTTGAGGGAACCTGGGAACCTTGAGTTAAGACAGTTTGTTCCCTATTAAGAAACTTCCTGCCAAATTCATAAGGCACTTCGTAGTGAGTGGTGGATGTCAACGTCGTGCTTTATCGCGTTATCAAAGAAAGGAAATGAAATTATTTAATTCTCTTTTTTTAATTCTCTTTCCCAATGAGAATAGAATCGTTAACCTCAAATATTTGTCCTCTGTAGCCACTACACTATCATAGTGCAATAAAATAAGTAATAGGTACTAATAGTTCCTAGATCGAATTCAACCAGATATGTATGAAAAATGAATTCTATTTTTTTTCCATTCAATCAAACAAAACACGGGGCTAAGTCCCGCTAAATGGTATAAAAATATATGGATTTACACTGTAAGCAAAGACAATGTAGATAATATTTTCAACAATTTTGTTTCAATTAGCGCTACTTAAAGCTGCACATTTACACTACAGCAGAGACATTATAAATGATATTCCATGAATATTTATTATTTTCACGACTGAGAATCGAACCTGTTACTGCAAATTATATTTTTTTCATATACAGAACGATAAAGACGACTTAGTTGTTATAAAAAAGGAAATAACAAATTTTACAAGAACAACATTAAAATTTCAATGGTTAGATAACTTGAGATTCACGCAATCTCTCTTACGAGCACATTTCCTTTGGAATTTCGGAATCCTACAAATATATAGATATATTAAATATATATAGATATATTGAAAACCCAAATTAGAGAAAATTATAATAAATAATAAGCCTACTAAAAATAATTACATCTCAGCTTCACGCTGTATCCCGCACGAGGCAGGTTAGGCAAAGGGAACCCGGGAACTTGGTGTTAAGACACTCTGTTCCACTTCCGTTCCCCAATTTTCGCCGAATTTGATGCATTGCGTGTTGAGTGGAGGAACTCAACGCAGCGCTTTGCCTTGTGATCAGAGCGATGAAATAAAACATTAAATATTTAAATTGAAAAAAACATTTCATTTCCTCAACCGGGGATCGAACCCAGAACCTGTCGATTACAGTCACACTTTTGTGCCGCTGCGCCACGATTCCATCTCAATATATATTTTCAAACGATAAACAGAAACATCGTCGTCGGTCGTAAAAATATTGCAAAAGTTTAATATAACATTATAACTAAAGTAATAAATACACTCGAGGAAAGTTAGAATATTACCTTTTACATACAACACGAGTATATTTAATATCAAGGCACTTCAACAGGTAATTTGTACAGAAAATATTGAAGTACAATTTTGTATAATTTGAGAAGCGACTTTTTGAAAAATAATTTACATGTTCTAGACATCTTCATGGCGCAGTGGCGACGGACTGCAAACGAGGTGATTGACGATTCGATGATCACTTAGGGGGTGTATGAAGTACTTAATATTATATATTTCTTACTTTGTTTGTAAAGCTCCGCCACTACGCACGCAACGCCTCAAGTTCAGAGGAAAGTGATAGACGATAGTGTTAACGAGAAAGAAGGGACGGAATGTGACGGTGGGGAACCTTGTGTTAAGACATAAGGTTCCTGGTTCCCTCCACCTACACTGCTATGAGCAGGAAACAGCTTCAATGTAAAAAAATGTAAATTACATTTTTTACTCTTATAAATAAGACTTTTAACAAAATATATCTTCATATATTAAGTATAATTTAGTCAAGAGAACTTTAAGCTATGCACCTCAAGACAAGAAATATGTCTGTACAAATGGCACATCGTAATTGTACACTTCATATATGAAATTCCTATTAATTCCTATTGTTATTCTCCCTTTTAATATATTAAGTTTAAATCAATATATATATATATATATATATATATATATATATATATATATATATATATATATATATATATATATATATATATATATATATATATATATATATATATATATATATATATATATATATATATATATATATATATATATATATATATATATATATATCTTCCCTATGGTAACAAGGCAAAACGCGGCGTTGATTTCCGCCACTCAACACGCAATGCCTCAAATTCTGCGGAAAGTGGGGAACGGAGTGTCTTAACACTAGGTTCCCGGGTTCCCTCTGCCTACCCTGCCTCGTGCGGGATACAGCGTGAAGCTAAAACACATTAGGCTAATTAAATATAATTTGCTTTAAGCTTCGTATGTACGTCTCTCGTATATAGCAAAAGAAATAAACCAATGCACATACGTTGTCGGTTCGAGCTCCACTCGAGAAAATGAAACATTTGATATTTTTAATTTAAATACTGGATGTTTTTTTTTTGTTTTGGTAACAAAGTAATGTGCGGCGTTGAGTCCCGTCACTCAACAAGCAGTGTTTTAAATTCGGAGGAGATGGAACAGGAAACAGAGTGTCTTAACACTAAGTTCCCGCTGGCTATCTCTGATAACAACTGGAGCGTGGAGTGACTAATCACTATTGTCCATAAATCTTGAAAAACCATCAATATAAAGAAATTAGGCAAGTTCTCAAAAAAAATCCTTTTAAAAAAACCACTAAATCACAATTTCCATTGAACTTCAAGGTGCAAACCTCCAACGAACTTGGTCAAAACCCAACATTTCTAACAAAGGCGTTATGCATCAATTTGTGTGAGAGTCGTTAAAATTATTTCCCGTTATTAATTTTTGCCCCCACGTACTAACGCCGGAAACACGTTGTTATAGTCAAATTTACGATATTGATAGATGTTCTATCGATTTTTGGGGGAATGCGGCGAACGTGTCGCAAATTGTGGCAATTCCATGGGTACTTGGGATATGTATGGGAATTTGTGCAAAAAAATATGTGATCATTTGCGGTGTGATGTGTAATGAAAGAACACGGTTGTATTAGTTTTCTAGGAGTTACGGTTTGGGTTTCTGAAATACTAGAATATAATTATTTTTATTCAGCTCTACACTGCATCCTGCACATGGCTGAGTAGGCTGAAGGTACTTGGGAAGTGTAAAGACACTTAGTTTCATTCACTTTTCGCCGAATTCGAGGCATTACGTGTTAAGTAGTGGAACTTAAAGTCGCGCTTTACCTAGTTGCTAGAGCGACTTGAAAAAAAAAAAGGATTCAATTGGAACAAATTAAATATTTCATTTCCTCGAGCGGGTATCGAACCCACAATTTATCGTTTGTAATAACGTTAGTACCGCTGCGCCAGGCCGTGAGTATAAATTATAATATATTATATCTATCTGTTTGAAACTATTTTCTTAAAGGAATTAAATAACAAAAAAAATGTAAAAATTAAAACGGATGTCAGTCAGTCATTGTAGAAACCGGCTATAACCTGAAAAAAATTAAATATAATATTTGAAATATAACTTTCATCTCTATTGAGGCCTGTCGTGGCACAAGGGCTCAAGCGTGGCACTGTAAACCAATAGTGTCTCTAGTAGAGGAAATGAAACATTCAATATATGATTTCTCCATTTTGGTAATAAGGCAAAGCGCAGCGTTGAGTTCCGCCACTCAACACACAATACGTCAGATTTAGATGAAAGATAGGTCTTAACACTAGATTCCCAAGTTCCCTCTGCCTACCCTGCCACGTGCGGGATACAGCGTGAAATTTCTAATTGTAACACTTAAAAAACATATGTCTGTTATTACGTACAAACAAAACGTTCTAATATTGTTAGAATAGAGATACAATAAACAACATGTGGTCCCCCATCCGTAACAAGGTGTATCGACGATGCAGTCGCATTCTGCATCTGCTTACCAATTCTATTATAACATGCCCGTGAAGTGACATGGCTGAGTCAAATGTGATGGAACATTTAAGAAAATATAGGTTATATTTGAAGACTTACTATTAAATAGAAATTGGATTAAGTTACGCTTTTTTTAACATATTGAAAAATATTTAAAAGATTATTCGATATTTTTTGAAAGAATGAAACATCTCCGAAAATTAAAGTGAAAAATGGGTTTTCCTGAAATTTTTATCTCATATATATATTTATATAGTTGGTCGTGGCGCTAGTATGTAACTTTAATGCGACATGTTGTGGGTTCGATCGCTACTCGGGGAAATGATATACTTATGTTTCATGTTTGCTTGTCTTTGCATTGGTAACAAGGCTAAGCACGGCGTTAAGTTCCGCCACAAAATACACAATGACTTAAATGCAGCGGAAAGGTCCCAAGTTCCCTCTGCCTACCCATACTCAGCTTCACGCATCTCGTACAGCGTGAAGCTGAGTATGGCAGGGGCTGCGTGAAGCTGAGTATGGCAGGGCTGCGTGAAGCTGAGTATGGTAGGGGATATATACATAAATGAATTAAGTGCATTATTTATAAACATAACATAAAGCATAGAAGCTTTCCTTGACGTGACACATTTCAAAATAATTTACATTTGAAATCTTGATGATGTCAGTGTCGATGAAAAACAGTTACAGCTTGTCAGTTAGTTACTTGTGGATTATTGATCGTGAGTGTAGTTACTTTGTTCGGTAAGAAATCATATTGATTTGGAAATTGAACGGCTTGGATGGAAGAGGGGCAGTTGAAATTTTTCAAATACGTTTTATAAATTAATATGTTTTTTTCTTACGGTGTTAAATTTAATTTTATTAAAAATATATTGTAAAATATTTATTATTATACTTTTTTTCATCTTTTTACTTTCTTCTACATGACGACTGCGTTATGTTTTGTCTAATTATTCAAATTTTTAAAATAAGCGACATTAAATTATTTTGTTTACGTATATATTATTCTATTGTATAAGCAATATAACTGAAACGTTTTGTCTAAAATTGGTAAGAAGTTTTTGAATACTTCCCTTATGGTATGCCCAATATGTAAATATATTGTGTCCAGTACTCAAAATTCATTGCCACCTGAAATCTGAAACAATTATCATTTATAACGTTATCCTTTATAGCCTAAACTATCTATAAAGTAGAAGTGAGCACAACTTGGTTGGTTTGCAATAAAACCCACATATGGATCGTTATATGGAGTGAACAACTCCATATAACGATAACTTTCTACATACATACATACATGTCTTCACGCTATATCCCTAGCGGGGTAGACAGAGAGAACGGAGCGCCAAACGCTACGGTCTCGGCATATAACGCCTCGTCCACTGTCATCAACCTCTTCAAACATGCCCGGTCCGGGGGGTCCTCATGCTTTGTACGTGACCTTCCTCCAGTATCGTCGATATTGTGTTTTCAAAGGTCATCCGAGGTCTCCCCCACCCTCTCTTACCACTCACTTTTCCTTCATAAATCTTTCTTACCATTCTTTCTTCACTCATTCTCTCGACGTGCCCATACCACCGGAGCACGTTCTTCTTCATTCTCACATAACTTTCTATAACGACAAAAAAACGCTCAGTCCCTTGAGTTTCGTTACAAAGAGTTAAATAAATATCAAAAAAAAAAATTGTAAAACTTAAAGCGGATATGACGAGAGAATTCAAAAACAACACAAAGGCAAATCGGAAGCGGCATTCGGAAGGTGTCATGAAAAACCGATACAGCTGATACAAAGTGTTCGACGGCTCGACGTGTTGCGTCCTATGGCGTAATGACGTACGTTGTACCTACCGCACTTATTAGAGGTGCTGAGCTTGGTTTTTCTGGATGAGGCTAAATTATATTTAAGTTAGTTTTATCTTTGGCAAAAATTTGATTGGAAGAAGTTACTAAGTTTTTTTTTTCAGCTTCACGCTGTATCCAGCACGAGGCAGGGTAGGCAGAGGGAACCCGGGAACTTAGTGTTAAGACACTCCGTTCCACTTCCGTTCTCCACTTTCCGCCGAATTTGAGGCATTGCGTGTTGAGTGGCGGAACTCAACGCTACGCTTTGCCTTATTACCAGAGCGAGGAAATTAAACATTAAATATTTAAATTGAAAATATTAAATATTTCATTTCCTCGACTGACCCAGAACCTGTCGGTTACAGCCACGTGCTTGTGCCGCTGCGCCACGACTGGCCTCTTACTAAATTATAGATAAAAATATCATACAATGAATTTAAAATTATCCAAAATTCACCACAATAGTAAAAAAACAAAAATTTAGAGCATATTTTTACCAATCAACACAAATAAATAATAACTAAAAGAAAATCATAATACAAAGATTCTACAGGAACGCACACACATTAAAACGCAATGCAAATATATATATTTGTACCGTACGTATATTTAATTTAAATGAGGAATATTTATCATTATCTAACATTGCAGCTACGGCGTTGAGTTTCGCCACTCAAAATTCAATGTCTCAAACTCGGTGGAAAGTGGTGAACAGAACAGAGTGTTTTAACACTAGATTTGAGAGGTAATACATAATAATAGAAACATCGCCCAACTTTTAAATAATAATAGTTTAGATTTCAAAATTGAGTTAAAAAACACATTAAATTTAACCGATCCAGTAACTTTATGACCTTAACAGACAACCCAGACAAAATTCACCCTCCCGCATTGTCACTTTGATCTCTGTTTTGGTTTTAAGCTTGCTACATCGATGTTAGTTTCAATTCGAGACCTCTTCAGTTTCAAATTAATCTGCGCTTCGTAAATATGAGTAATGATGCGTAACATGGCGGCGGGCGAAGTATTCTTTACGTATTATCATCTGTTTGTAGTGTAGCCTGAGACATAGCGCAAGCACAAGCGTGTGACTGTAAACTGTACATTTTATATTTTTAATTATAGTGTTATTCCACACTTAGGACAGAAAATACTAAACTTAAATTTAAAAAGCGTATAAAAATTTTTTTATACGCTTTTTAAATTTAAGTTTAAATTTAAGCGTATAAAAATCCTGCTTCGTTCAAAATTTTTATACGCTTTTTAAATTTAAGTTTTGTAAACTGTACATTTTTTATATTTTTAATTATAGTAACAAGGTATAATGCGGAGTTATGTTCCACCATTCAAGACGTTATTATTATTATTATAGTAGAAGTGTTGGGGGACGGCATGTATTAACATTAGGTTCCCAGGTTCCCTCTGCCTACCCCACGGGATACAGTCTGAAAAAATATACAATATATTCATTAAAAATGCAAGTGTTATAGAAAAATTGTGTAGTTCTGTGTTTTCTTTTTACAACCAAGCTCATTATTGTAGTATTTCAAATGGCAAAAAGGAAAGAGCTACTGTTTTGAGTTCAGAATGACTGCTTAAGAATCATTCTTTGCTTTGTGAGGATCCAAATGAAGACGTTGATCGTAGTTTGTGTAATGTTACCGTTTTTTTGTTGTATTTTTAGGCATCTCTGAAAGAAATACTCGAGGTAATGAAATATTTAATACTCTGGTAACAAGACAAAGTGCAGCGTTGAGTGCCGCCACTCAACAAACAATGCGATTAAATGAAACTCAAATTAGAAATGTGAAAATGGAACATAGTGTCTTAACACTAAGTTCTAAGGTTCCTTCTGTGTGGCGGGATACAGCGTGAAGCAGCGAGAGAAGCGTCTGTCTTATTTGAAATATTTGAAGTGTTATTCTACACTTTAGGAAAGGAAATATATATATATATATATATATATATATATATATATATATATATATATATATATATATATATATATTTCAAAACATACAAATATTTTAAAATAACTTGACGAGAACGTATGGCTTTGTGGTCATACCGTATTGACGGTGTCCAAGAGGCGCAAGTTCAAATTCCGCTTCGTTTAAATTTTCACTCAGTTTTCTAAATAACATATAGTATGTCTATTTAAAGAAGTACCCTTTAAAAATACGAACTAAAATAATCCGCAACATTTCGTAACCCCTCAATGCGGATATTTAATTGAGCCTCAGGTGCTTTACAAAGCGGTTGAATCACTCACACGTCGTCACTTGTTTACACTATTCCTTAGTGTTTCGTGTATTGTAGGTACTGTTTGGTTTAATATTGTAAAACTGAAGTTTGTTTGATGACAGAACTAATCTCAGGAACAACTGTTACTAGAAGAAGAGTTTTTTATGATTCTTGTTTCATTTGGATATTTCATCGGCTAAGAATAATAATCAATGATACGTATATAATATATGATCGTAGCGGAATTGAACCCGCGTCTCTTGACTAAATTATTTTTTTTACGTGCGTTTGTTTGCATTAATCTCAGAAACGGCTTAACCGAATTGAAGATTTCACTATTATTCTTTAACAAGCTTCATTTAAGATTACATGTTCGTTTTATTTCGATCGATAAATAAGTCTTGTTATTATTTTTAAAATTATATTTTTATTAGAAAACGAAAGTGATGCAGATTAATAAATTGATAGTAAGCACAGCGCGGCGATGAGTTCCGCCACTCAACACGCAATGCCTCAAATTCGGTGGAAAGTGGGAAACGGAACGGAGTGTCTTAACATTAGGTTCCTTTGCCTACCCTGCCAAGGGCGTGATACAGCATGAAGCTTTAAAAAAAAATAATAATTACATAGTTCAAGCGGGCGAAGCCGCAAGCGGGTCGATCGTAGTTATATAAAATAATAATTTCTGTTCCACATCTATTAGGGGAAGTATTTATACTGAAAGATTCGATATATGTTTGCTCATAGTGCGTGCGCATTTAATCTTGTCTCAGGTGTTTTTTGAAACGTCCATTTGTTAGTAAATAAAATACAGTAAAGCTTTGCTGTATTGTAAAAAAACACTGTATGCATAATTTAATTTGTAGCGTTGTTTACTTTTTTTGTTTTTTTTTTTTAATAATGATATAAAGAAATCAAATTAAGAAATCATCGTGAATTAAAAAGTTACTCGGTTTCTATTTATAGAGAATATATATATATATACCTATATAAAAAAGCAATTAACAACAATAAAAGCTAAACACAAATTACAGTTAGTCAAGTGTTAAGACACTCTGCTTTCCCAGCGCACTACCCAATTTTCGAGATTCTGCGTATAGAGTAGCGATACTCAACGCCGTGATTTGTCTTTTTACCAAAGACGGAACCAAATGTACACATACACTGTTCCCACTTTCAATTATCGGAGCTATATGAGTAGCGGAACTCAACGTCATATCGGAGCAAGAAGTTGTATATTTTAATAAATTCCTTAAGTAGGAATCGAAGCTACCACCGATTACAATCATACGCCTGTGCCACTGCGCCAGGATGGTCTTCAATTATTCAGTAATTATTTATAATAAAGCAATGCGAAGACTCGTTACATCCTTCCTGTAAAGGGTAAAAATATATACAACTTGTACCTGTGCTTATAATTAGTTTGAAACATAGCCTATACAAAGTTACAGCTCAATCAAATTTAGAAGTACTTATATTTTTTTTTATTGTAGTCGACAGAAACATTTATTTTTTATATCAAAATATTATTTAATTTATTAGAAAATATTTTTTAGCTGTTTCCGCATATCAGAGCGGGGTAGTCAGAGGGAACCTAGTGGTAATACACTATGAAGACACTATGGAAGTGTACCTTACTTTCCGTCAAATTCATACCATTGTTATTAATAGCAGAACTTAACACTGTGTTTTCCCGAATAGCGAAATAGCGAAGAAATGGAAATATTAATAATTCATTGTCTTAGATGGGGCTTTTTGTCTGGCTTTACTCGTTATAAGAATTAATTTAATGTGTCACTTTAGGAGATGTCGTAGACCAAATCTGTGCTACTTGTTTATTTAGGATACTACGGCTTCGACGTCACTTGCAAGAACACAATATTATTGTTTCGCTTTGAAGGGTTTTAAAAACCACTTCTACTTAACATTAATGATTGTATTCAATAATAATTCTATATAGCTTCACGCTGTATCCCGCACAAAACAGGGTAGGCAGAGGGAACCTGGGAACCTAGTGTTAAGACACTCCGTTCCACTTCTGTTCCCCACTTTCCACCGAATTTTAGGCATTGCGTGTTGAGTGGCGGAACTCAACGAAAATATTAAATATTTCATTTCTTCGACTGGGGATTGAACCCAGAACCTGTCGGTAACAGTTACACGCTTGTGCCGCTGCGCCACGACAGGCCAGGATGGTCTTAAATATAATAATTCTATATAAAAGTTTTAATTTAGCACAAAATGAACTAACATTATATTAGTCTTGTCACATTTTACATGTAGTTATATTTAAATTGTACAGGCTGTCTATAGGATATGAACAAAGTTAGGATTAAGAGTAGATTGGAAACGTGTCTGCGCCGCCACGCAGTACCAATTAATCTGTACTTCGCATTTGATTGGGCGCTGTGCAAAAATAACTTATTTTTAATTGGGGCCTTTGAGGTAATGGCACATGTGACGTCAATATGTGTGTACAAAGATTTTGGTTCGTTTATCGAGTAAATTTTATTGAAAAGAAAAGAATCGTTAATATTTATGATCATTATATTTGTGACCTGTCGCTGCTCAGGGCTACAAGCATGTTATTATAGTTGTGACAGGTTGTGGGTTCGATTCCCATTCGAGGAAATGAAATATTTAATATTTTCAATTTAAATATATAATGTTTTCATTTCTTCGCTCTGGTACAAGGCGAACGCGGCGTTGAGTTCCGCCACTCAACAATCAATACATTAAAGATACAGTAAAAATTGGAAAAGGAAATATCGTATTGGAAACAGGGTGTCTTATAGGCTACGTTTATTTTACCTATACTGCTAGGTCAATGGAGTGTTTTGTATCACAAATGAGAATCAAACTGAAGACCATTGCGTGTACATTCAAATTATTTTCATCAACTCCACACTAAAGTCAAATAATATTAAACATAATTTCCTAAATTCTCATTTAAAATTCATTTTAATATAAAATATATAATGAAATTCAAAACAGTTTCATGTTGTTTACGACGCACGGGCGTACGCGTGATAAATAAAAACATTGATAGCCGTACTGACTGTTCGTGTAGCGCCGGACATTGAAGGATCGAGTGACGCGGCGTCGGCGACAGGTGCCCGCGATTATTTTATAAGGGGAACTCTACTGTGCGTACACTGTGGTACATTCAATGGGGATATATGTGTTGTGTTAATTTTTTTTTTAGCTTTACGCTTTTGATAGCTGGGAGGCTGAGGGAACCTTGTGTCAAAACACTTGTTATTAACTTTTCTCACAACTTTCGAGATTGTGTGCGTAGCTCAACGCCGCGCTTTCTCTTGTAAGCATAGTGTACAATGAAATACTGTGTCACGAAGTTTTTAAAATTAATTTCTTAGCTTGTAAATTTAAATATTTTTATATTATAACCTACAAATAAGTGTAAAGTTGATATTATGTACGAATCCTGTCGTAGCGCGACGGGCACATACAAACGCTGAGAACAAGTCTAAAATACAGCGATAAAAGTGAAGAAAGAAAATTTCTTAATTGTAACAGAGTGCCCTACAACGAGGTACCCAGGCACCCTCGGCCCATTCCGCTTTAAGAAAGATACAGCGTAATATACTAACATATTCAGTCAAGGAGGTGGGTTTGTCCTACCACAACACTTATGAACAGGCATTAACTAACTGCCATGATGTTTCTTTATTTTTTTCAGCTCTGCATTGTATCCCGCACTTAAGAGGGAACTTGGGAACCTAGTGTTAAGACACTCCGTTCCGTTCGTTACTTTCCCTTGAATTTGAATTATTGCGTGTTGAGTATCGCTACACCACGCCGCGCTTTGTCTTGTAACCAGAGCGAGGAAATGGTTTTTTTTTTAGCTTCACGCTGTATCCCGCACGACGCCCGGTAGGCAGAGGGAACCCGGGAACCTAGTGTTAAGACACTCCGTTCCACTTTCGTTCCCCACCTTCCGCCGAATTTGAGGCATTGCGAGTTGAGTGGCGGAACTCAACGCCGCGCTTTGTCTTATTACCAGAGCGAAGAAATGAAACATTAAATATTTAAATTGAAAATATTAAATTATGAAAATACAAAATAATTTAACTTAAAATACTAAAGATTTTATTTCCTCGAGTGAGGATCGAATCCACAACCAGTCACACTTACAGCCACGCTTTTGCTCCTGCACCACGGCAGACTTCATAAATATATTAAAAAAAAATACTGAAAAGAAAAAAAAATCCAAGTAATGTCCTCAATACACAAACACAAAAAGCGTGAAATAAAAAAAAAATATGCTCTCATTACCAATCGTTTGTGCACGCGGAGGCATTTTTTCGGGCAATCCGGCCGTGAAACCGCTCGGGCAAAGCGATTTATATCTCGATGATACTTGAATGAGGTCGATTATAATTGATTAATTCTACCAGCCGCTGTGCTCTTTCCTCTATGTGTTGTAATTGAAAATTTCATTTTTGTGAACGCTTTTTGTGGGTGTATTGTTTTAATTTTTCTTTTGCTTTTGGATTTTTTTTTTGTATATGTCAGTTTTTTACGTTTGCTTTTGTTGGTATGTCTATTATTTGTCGAACTCTGTTGTGGCGTAGAAATACAAATGTGTAGCTGTAAGCACGATAAGTTGTACGTTCGATCCCTACTCGAGCAAAAGAAATATTTATTTTTTTTTCGCTACGGTCACACGGCAAAGCGCAGCGTTGAATTCCGCGACTTAATTCATGTAATGCCTCAAATTCGGCGGAAAGTAGATAACTGAACGGAATATCTTATCATTAGGTTCCCAAGTTCCCTCTGATAGGCAAAGCTAAACAGTACAGTTTGTTAGTAAGTAAGTAGTAAAGCTCCCTGCTCCCAGTCCATTTATTAGAATAATCCAGAAGCTCTTTAAAACCAATTAATATTCCATTGATCCAAGCCCGACATAATACGCTATGTTTCTATAGCACCTGCGATAGATTGATTTAATACGTTTGTGCTCGATCATTTGGATGTGGGAATGTTTTGACGATTAATTGGCTTCATAATAAAATAATCCGTTGTGCCTTTTGGGATTTTTAGGTAGATTTCGAATAGAATTTTCTACCTATTGATTTCGTACTTACATTTGAATTTTTAAAAAAAAATCACTACAGGAAGTCTTCTTGTGAACCCCTGAGTCTCAAATGATCACTGGTTAAAAAGACTTATTTTTTTAATCTAAATGTAATTTTTTAATAATTTTTTTTGAAAAATTTTTTTAGATTTAGTAAAGCTAAAAAAATTACCGTTTTCTAGGAAAAAAATAAATAATTAAGCAGCGGGCACGAAATCTACCTGAGCGTTCTCCCTCTGCGGGAACGGATTTTTTTATTTTTAGATAGCCTTCTCTACTATGGTAGTTGCAGTTTCCATCTTCACGCTGTGTCCCACACATGCCAGAGGGAACTTGGAAATCTAGTGATAAGACACTCTATTTAGTGTCCCACTTTCCACCGAATCAAGGGCGATGTGTTTCGAGTAGCGGAATTTAACCGCACTTTGTCTAGTTACGAAAGCGAACGAATAAAAATAATAAATATTTAATTTCCTTATGTAGGGATCGAATGCACAACCTATCGTATCTACACTCACATTTATTCCTTCTGCGTCGCGACAGACATCTCTCTCTCTCATTTTAAATTTTCTTTAGCGACAAATTGCTATTAGGTGGAACGTTTCTTCGTATCGCAGCAAGTTGAGGACTAATCGGGAATCACTCAGGATGCAGGTCAACTGTTCCGACGACCGTATCGCAATTTTGGTTGCTTAGTAGAGCATGTACAGCTCGGCCTGAAACACCCATTTTAAAAGACGGAGCTTTCTTATTTAAGAAGTCTTAGCCAGACTGTAAACACTACGTTTCTTCTTTAGGATAACCACTGTTTTCATATCTGGTAACATGACTCATTTAGGGTAATCGCTTGTTCTTGCTTTCATTTCTGGTAACATTTGAAAATGTGTCATAGAAATACGCCATTCATATCGCAATGTATCGAAAATTGAAGCAACACTAAATTCATTCTGCCTATCTTGCAAAATCGATATTCACCGTGAATCTACAGTAAACTTTTTCGTCACGATGTATGCCATACATCTTTGGAACGGCTTTCCCGCAGTATTTCCATGTCGATACGATATGGGTATCTTCAAACAGCACGTCCACCTCCCGACCTGCCAAGACCGGTGACGCACCTGTAGCTTCTCTGGTGTTACACTCACCATCAGGTGACCCGTACGCTTGTTTACCTTGTCTTTTAAATAAATCACTAGTTTCGCTATTTTTATATGTAAGTAAAGTATAAAAAAATCCAAATAAATTTCAAATGACACAAATAATACAATGAAAAATTTTCACTATAGAAGAACACTTTTTCAACTTTCCTAAAATTATTAGCTGTATAAATCATTCTTTTCTCGTTTAACATCTACTTAGTAAACTTTTACTTAGTCTATTTTTAGATACACACTGTATTACGCACATGACATATCAGAGGGAACTTGGGAACCTACTGCGAAGACACATGACCATTCCCCACTTTTATGCATTGCGTGTTGAGATGCGAAACTCTACGCCGCGCCATATTTAATGCATTGCGTGTTGAGAGGCGAAACTCAACGCCGCGCCATATTTAATGCATTGCGTGTTGAGAGGCGAAACTCAACGCCGCGCATTACCTTGTAAAAAGACAACGATCATCACCTTAACCATCGTAACTGACGTTAATTACTCAAAATATAAGATGCTATCGCTTAAAAAACATTTATAATGCCAAATAATTTGACAAAGAAGCCTAAAACGGTACTAAACATTATGACCATCCACCTATCATAATTTGATCCTTATTTTATATGTCATAAGATATGTTTTGCAAAAGCACTAATTTACGAGATAGTGACGATAGGTTACTTGTTAATATCGCGGTCCACTCGAGTGCAAAGTCTACAACCCTGCGGTAAATTTATTCGAGGGCTTTTTCCCTTACCATTGAATATACTAAAAAATACTCTAAAACCGTACATTTCATTTACAGTCACACGCTTAAAGCTTCTTTTTATCTATTATAAACAGTTGTACGCTGGCTGGATAGCAGGCAGACGGAACATGGGAACCTAATTTTCAGGTACTCCGTTCCGTCCCCTACTTTCCGCCGAATTTGCAGCATTGCGTATTGAGTGGCGGAACTCAATGCCGTGCTTTGTCTTTTAACTAGAGCGAAGAAATGAAAACATTAATTATTTAAATTGAAAATATTAAACATTATATTTCCTTATGTAGGGATCGAACCCACAGCCTATAATATTCTCTGTTCTATTCCTGCTCGAAGAAAAAAAATAGTAAAATGCTACTCAACACGCAATACCTCCAGAAATCAGTTGAAAATAGGAAACGGAAGTGTCTTAACTGGAACGGAGTGTCTTAGCAATAGGTTCCCAGGTTCCTTTTCTTTACCCTAAAAATAGGAAAAAAATATATAACATATCAACCGATAGTACGGGAAGTAAATCCTGAATTTATTTCTCTTGCACCCTGCGTCTAATACAATCTGGGACCCCGTCATCTCACTATGATTTGTTAATCTGCAATTTCTGACGACACGCCTTACGTACAAATTTGAATCTTTTACCACTGACAGATTAATTTTAAATTAAATTATGACTAAAACAAATTTGTACAAGAATGTGTCAGCAAAAGCGATGGTTCTGAGTTCGATTCCAGCTAGGGTTAATGAAATATAAATATTTCCATTTCCTCAGAAGAAAGTGGCAAGTGGGAAACGGAAGTGTTTAATGGAAATGGAGTGAATGATAATAACTTTAATTAGCATTAAGTTCCTATATTAACTCTCACTATCCTCCCATGTGCGGGATATAATGTGAACACATGGTCGGCATAGTAGTGATCTCCGTTCCCCACGCATCGTCGTCCACTTTTCGCGATATTGTTTATTGATTGCCGAAACTAAATACTGTGCTTTCTCTTTTTTTTCTGTGTATTGTTCCCTCTACCAACCCTGTTATGCGGAAAAAAGCTTAAAGCTGCATCTAAGTAGTTAATTATAGCGGCTTTTGATATAAGATTTTGTTCAATTTTACGCTGTATCCCGCATAAGGCAGGATAGGCAAAGGAAACTTGGAAACATTGTGTAAAACATTTCGTACCGTTCTCTACCTTCAACTAAATTTGAGAGATTGATATTTTATCTAAACGCCACGCTTTGCCTTGCTACCAGACTAAATAAATTAATATATTTCATTACCTCGAGTGGGGCTCGAACCCATAACCTGGACAATTTATTAGAAAATCAAACTAAACTTACAAACGAGCTAATAAAATGTCTATGTAACTTTAATCTGACCTTTTCAAGTACTAAAATATTCACACCCGAAAGCTTCAAGCTTCGCGCCGGACCTTTATAAAATGTCAGTTAAATCTAAACTGACGGTAATTGCCTTTTGAACTATGAAATTTAGTAAGCATTTAAAATTAAATTAGGATTTTAAGGAGAACTCTTCTCCTTTAACTTTGTATTATTAATAAATAGTTTGATAAAATCTTATATGTTCTTAGAAATTATATACTCGGGGTCGGTCGTGGCGTAGAGGCACAAGCGTGTGACTGGTAACGTGACAGGTTGTGAGTTTGAACGCCACTCAAAGAATTAAATATTTTATATTTTTAAATTAAATATTGAATAAAAATGTTTTCATTTCTTCGCTCTGGTAACAAGGCAAAGCGTGGCGTTGAGTTCCACCACTCAACACGCAATGCAGCGTAAAGCTGAGTGTAGAAATCATATAAGAATTTGAATTTAGCCGAATTTGAACCCGTGTCCCTTAGATAAATAAATATATAAAGAGCTATACAAAAGAAAAACTTTAGAAAAAAGTACCGATTAAGGTAAAACCACTAGGATAATGAATGAACATGTTCGTACATAAAATATTTATTTTCTTTGTAAAAGTTTACATCAAAGGTTTCGACTAATGAGCATAATCTGAATATATCTGAGTACGTATTGAAGTGGAAAAGATTCACTAGAGGTAATATTGTGTAAAAATGTTTAGATGTATTTATACTATTGAATATGTTTTCAGTTTAAAAAACAAGAATTTATCATATATTATGTTATATAAGGGGCAAGTCGTGGCCAAGAGGCAAAAGTGTGGAACTATAAACGCAACAGTTTGTGGGTTCGATCACCACTGAAGGAAATTGAATGTTTAAAATTTTCTATTTCAATATTAAAAGCTGAGGCCTGTCGTGGCGCAGCGACACAACCGTGTGACTATAACCGACAGGTTCTGGGTTCGATCCCCAGTCGAGGAAAAGAAATATTTAATATTTAATATTTTCAATTTAAATATTTAATGTTTCATTTCTTCGCTCTGGTAATAAGGCAAAAGTGCGGCGTGCTTTCGTTTTTTAGTTTTGGCCACAAGGTTAAGCGCGTAGTTGAGTTTCGCCACTCACAAGGCCGAAACTAAAAAACGGAAGGGACCCTTAACACTAGGTTCCCAATTCTCCCTGCGTACTCTACCATGATCGGGATAAATCGTGAAGCTGATATTAGAGAGTTCTGAAATCACTAGAGGTTAGGCTATGGAAGTTTATAGCTCTTTGTTCTTATTAGTGCACCATAAAAGCTAGTTTGTTTTAAGGTTATTTACCTATTTATAAAGATATAAACAGAATCCTTATATCACTTTGTTTTCCGTCTGTCAAGATCATTTATCTCATTGATACCACCAAACTGAAATTAATATCAAATATTCAGATCTGCAGTACTTATTTTTCATGAAGCACGAAGCAATAAAGCCTTCTTCTAAGTCGACGCCATCGAAGTATTTTTAGCATTAGATTAATATTAGGTCCTCTCCGCTTGGTAATGGAAACCTAATTTTAAGTTTGCTTTAAAGAAATTACATGAAAAGTTACTGTATCTAAAGTGTTATTCTACACTTAAGAAAGTAAATATTTATTTAGAACAAACCAAGATTTGAACATGCGCCTCTTCTTCTTCTCTTTTTGGACGGTTTCCAAGAGTCGCGGGTTCAAATCCCGCTACGATCAAATTTTTATACGTTTTTTTATATAAACATAAATGAAGAATTACTAAAAAAAAATGACCCTATACGTATAAATACTTTAACTATTTATCACAGTCTCGTTTTCTCATTGAGATTAAGACGTCGGCACATAATTTTTCAATTTGGCCGGTTAAAGCGATGGATGAATAAATCTTAGGGGAGTTATCGAGTTAGCGTTCCTCCACCCTTCTTACTCGGTATATCGGTAGCTTGGTATTACGTTGTAGTTTAGTATTATATACTGAGAGCCTTGTGGTGGTCGTGCGTTTGATTCTTTTTCATAAAAAAATAATATTGTCTATTTTTATTTTTTCACTCTGGTTACTAGGCATAGCGCAGCGTTGAGTTCCGTCGCCTAACATAATGTGACGTACTTAGTTGTATAGGATACAGCGTTAAGCTAAAAAAACGAGGATTTCCTGAAATTGGTAAGACAAAGAGCATTGTTGAATCTGTTATTTAATATGTATGATCTTAAAATTATACCAAAAAAAAGGACGCATGCTTGAAGCCTATCATGGCGCAGAAGCTTATATGTCTAACTTTAAAATCGACATGTTGTGGGTTCGAACTCTACACTAGGAAATCATATTAAATTTCTCAATCTTTGAACGATTTTTTTTGTTTCTTCGCTTTAAAGCGAACTCAACATTCAACTCAATTGCTCCAATTTGATGGAAAGTGGGAGCCCAAAGTTTCTTGATGGGAACGAAGTATCTTAACACTAGGTTCCCAAGTTCCCATAGCCTATCCTGCTAGTGATAATGATAATGATAATGAATGCAGTGTCACCCCTGAATTATGAGTGAAGCTAAAAGAAGCATATTTATTTTTTCTACTGATTCATTTTTTTTTTTAACTCAAAAATCGTGGGAAGTTCAATAGAGCAGTCCCCAAGTCATTTGTATGAACAAATCACTTTACAAATAAGGTTATGTGTCATCAGGTTCAGAGAAAACTAGTAACTTACATATTACTTTTTTGTTAATCATCTCTCATTGTCAGCTACACGCTGGGTTTTTTTTTACATATCTCGCATACGTCAGTACAGGCAGAGGGAACCTGGGAACCCAATACTAAGACACTTCGTTACCATTAAGACACTTCCTTTCCTTACTCTCCGCCAAAATGGAGGCATTGCGTGTTAAATGGCAGCAGTAAACGCCGTGTAAATAATTAATTAAATACTGAAATTTATTTTACAATTAACAGTTTACAGAGTATTTTTTTATACAGTATTTTGTACATAAATATTGTATGTAAAATATGCGTAGAGATTCATATATGGCTCTGGTTTTTAGATTTATAATCTATGTTATTCTCACTTGAATCTGGTTGGCGAAGACTAACCCCTCATTCTTTGAGTGTTTAAACTGTGACAGTGTTTAATTAAGCAGTTTATCTTGTTGATTGTTACCAATTATAACTTAGCGTGTGTTTGACGTTGATTTGTTATGACAGGAACTCTGATATTTTATTTATATATATATATATATATATATATATATATATATATATATATATATATATATATATATATATATATATATATATATATATATATATATATATATATATATATATATATATATATATATATATATATATATATATATATATCTGCGGTAACTACATTTTTTTTAGCTTCACGCTATATCCCGCGCTAGGCAGGGCAGGCAAAGGGAACTACTAACTATTGTTAAGACAGTCTGTTCCGTACATTCAGCAGAATTTGAGGTAATGCGTGTTGAGTGGCGGAACTCAACGCCGCATTTTGCCTTGTTACCAGAGCAAAGAAAGGAAAATTTGAAATATATTTTTTATGCTTTTAGTGGGTATCAAACCCACAACCAGTCGGTTACAGTCACACGATTGTGCCCCTACATCGCGACAGGGACGTGTAACTATGAACGCGGCAGTTTTTCTCACTACTAACAAGATTTGTTATCTTTATATCAGTAAAAGAATGAAGCTTCTCATGGCGCAGGACCACAAGCGTGCGATTGTAACCAAAATTGTATAAATTAATATTTAATATTTTTCTTTTGCGAAAACCGAGGTAGAGTTCGGCGTAAAGTTTTACTCAATACCCAACACCTCAAGGAATTAGCTGAAAGTATGTTTTAATGGGTACGGAGTGTCCTAACATTAGGTTCCCAGGTTCCCTTAACCTATCCTTCTGTGTTTAATTGAATAATATTATTTTCCACAGACAATATAAAGCTCCCCTCGCCATTAGCTATCATTTATCATTTCTCACTTATTACCAACTTCCTTCCAACTAAAACAGACCCCCAGTTCAACTAATTACCTACTGAAGATAAAAATTATACGACAATGCTTAGATAAAATTTGTGCAAATATTGAATCTATTTTTCTTGTAATTTACAGTTTCACGCTGTATCCCGCACATGGCTGGGTAGGCAGAGGGAACTTGGGAACCTAGTGTTAAAACACTTCATTTTGTTCCCCACTTTCCGCCGAATTGAAGGCATTGTGTGTTGAAAGGCGGAATCAAAACTGCGCTTTGCTTACCGGAGTTACCAGAGCGAAGAAATGATAACATTAAATATTTAAATTAAAAATATTAAAATTTCATTTCCTCGAGTGGGGATTGAACCCACAACCAGTCGTTTACAGTCACATGCTTGTGCCGTTGCGCCACTGCAGGCATTAATATATAGTAAGTATCTCCACCTGTCTGTTTAATTTTAGCTTTATATAATATCTCGCACATAACAGGGTACGCAGAAGGAACCTGAGAACTCGTTCCTCTTATGACAACTTTCTCCGCGCGCCTAGACGTCAAATATCATTATATTTAATAAACAACCAGTTTCGCTCACTTTTCACAAATAACAGGCGGAACTCAACGCCGCGCTTCGTCTGTCAGAGGGACAAGGAAATATAAAAAAAAACTAGTCTATTTAAAATCTAAATCACAACTTTCACTTTTCTTAAGGACTTTTTTTGATAATATAATATTATCAAACTTTAACCTAAGAAACACATATATTTAATATAAACGACTGAGTAAATACAGACAATTGTCTAATGAAGCCAGTTCAAGACGTCTAAGCACAATTGATTTGTATCTATTTATATTAATTAGGAAGTAAGTTTGACGATCAGCTAATCAGAACGTTCGAGTGGTTACTATGTATACATATGTAGTGTATAACTATATAGATATATTACTTAATGGAAATGGGTTCCCATTAAGTAATATATTTATATAGTTATCCATACTTAGGTTCCCAGGTTCCCTTTTCGTAGCCTGTTATTTTAGGGATACAGCGTTATTTATTTTTCTTCAATATAATATACATACGCGAGCCTATATTAGCATAGAGGTTCAGTGTGTGGCTAAGATAACGGTTGCTTGTTTTCTCTCTAGTAACGAGATAAAACGCGGCGTTATGTTCCGCCAATCACCACACAACGTCTCGAAATTGGGAAACAGAGTGTTATAATAAGAATTTTGATTTTTACAATTATAACAAAAATGAAACAAATTGAATAAAATTAATCGCGTTTATTAAAATTAAAACATTTTTGGAAATCTTACTACAAGACGTCATGTTTTGAAAAATGTTTAATTTTAATTATAGGCGATAGTGTATTTAACCAGTATTCCTTCTAGCTTCATTTTTTTTCGAGCTTTCCAGCTTCGTTAAAAATATATATAATGTATGGACTATACTAATTTATCTGTTACTTTTTATTTTGCCACAACTAATATTGATCTCAGTCACACAAGAATCTTATTGTTATTATAACGACGATTCAGCAAAAACTACGCACTGGTAATTGATGGGAGAGAGGCGATTAGGGGGAAAGTAGGGTGCTAATATGTTTATCACGATATTGAGATTTGTTCCCGGAAGTGGAACTTTTGTTCTAAGAATTTTGTTATTTATGTTGGATTTTCGCGAAGTTTAAGGGAATATGTAAGGAACAATTGGAGTTCTTATAGGATTGAGGCCTGTCGTCAACGTGCGTCTGAGTGTGGGTTCGATATCCACTCAAGGAAATGAAATATTTCATATTTTTACTATTTTTTAAAGTGTTATTCCACACTTAGGACAGAATATACTAAACTGAAATTTAAAAAGCGTATAAAAATTTAGAACGAGGCAGGATTTGAACCCGCGCCCATTGAGAACTGTTCAAGCCACCAACTCAGCCATTCGTTCTCATCAAGCTCCGTCGAAATTTTTATACGCTTATTACAACTTATTTATGTAGGGAGATTTTCACGGGTTCAAATCCTGCTTCGTTTTTATACGCTTTTTAAATTTCAATTTAGAAATATTTCATAATTTCATATTTAGCGGAAGGTGGAGAATGGAACGGAACGAAGTGTCTCTACACTAGGTTCTCAAGTTTCGCTGCCTATTCCTACTATGCATCTACAGCATTTTGGAGGTACACTGCAAAATGTGCAGAAGAATTTTTTTAAAAAAATCCTTGAAACAATATCTTTTTAACCAACAAAAATGAAATACGATTGTCTAAAGAAGCGTCTTAGCATTTCGAATCCCGGCTTAAGCCTGCCAGACAGGATAAGAGGTTCTCTGTAATATCACAACAACTTACTTTTATACAACGTATTTTTGTGAGCACAACAGAGCAAGTTTATTTAAAAAAAAAACATCAGCTTCACGCTGTATCCCGTACATGGTAAGTTAGGCAAAGGGGAACTCGGGAACCTAGTGTTACGACACTCCGTTCTGTCACCCACTTTTTGGCGAATTTAAGGTTTACGTCTTGAGTAATAGAGTTCATCGCTGCGTTTTATTTTGTTACAGAGTGGAGAAATGAAACAATAAATATTCAATTTGAAAATGTTAAATACTTCATTTCCCCAAGTGGGGATATAACCTATAACTTGTCGGGTATATAGTTACACGCTTGAGCACCTGCGCCACGATAAGTTTCAAATCTTTTTTATTTTAAATATTTATAATAAACGTAAAGAAAAATCCTCGGGAATGGTCCAAGTCTACAAATTTAGAAGAAACGAAGTTTAAATGTGAAATAAAACTTTCAAAATGTTAAAAAAAATCCGATTGAACTCACGCACCAAGGGCCCGATATCGATTTCATAATTATGCATATATAAATGGGAAGTATTAGTAAATATATTAAACTGACAAAGTTAAATTTGCAGGCAACGATGAAAAAATTAGTGCATATCATTCATTTTTTCATCATGAAATAAAGATAATTATAAGTGTTTTGTGGTTATCAATATATTTTTTCACGAAAAGAGAAGAGAGCCATGTCACTCTCACAGTGTTTACATATGTACGTATGTATGTATGTCTGTTTGTCACTATATCCAATATAGGCGATACAAAGTTATTATAATAAAAATACCATCTCAGAGACATCACCACTAAAATTATCGTAAAATACACGAAATAGCTCATAACGGTTACGTGAAATTGATCATAAAATTCATGCTTGAAAATAGAGAGAAGTGGATAAGTCATCTGATAGACAAGTTAAAAAAAATGTAACATCATAATGCTTTTTTAACTTCACGCTGTATTTAGCGTATAGCAGGGTAAGTAGAGGGAACCTGGGAACCTTAAGACTCTTCGTATCCATTAGCACACTTTCGTTTCCCATTTTCGGCCGAATTCTGATAGCCGCACTTTGCCTCATTACAAAATTGAGAAATTGAAAATATTGAATATTTAATTACCTCGAGTGTGAAATGAATCAATAACATATATCGTTTACAGTTGCCCAATCGCGAATACAGGTTTCAGGATACCAATTGCTTTATAGAAATTGGCAGAAGTGAACGCAGTGCATAATTGAAACGAAATATATTAACACTAGGTTCCCAGGTTCCCTCTGCCTTCCCAGCCGGGATACAGCGTGAAAATAATAAAAAAAAACAATAAATATATAAAATATGTAGAAAATTTGAAAAAGTGACTCAATCTGGTCATATCTACAACATTTATACGCTTGAAGCACGTAAAAGGAAGCGTTTTAATCATTCACCTTTCATTACACAATAAAACGCGCTCGTAAAGCTGCACTTTTCACTATGGATTTTTCATATTGGTTTTTTCATGTCCGTGCTTTGTAATAAAGGAAATCACTTAAAAATTGCAGCTGAGGATGTCGAGGGTGATTTCTTAGAGAAAGTACATACAGTTGTGAAGATTGGCCAATATATTTTACTCTATTCAAGCTGAATCCCGCATACATCAATTGTATAAAATATGTTGTTTTTTGTATAAAATATATTGTTATTTGTATAAAATATATTTTCTTTTCTTCAGTCTAGTTTTAATAAAAAAAAATATATTGGACCTGTCAATTAGAGCACATAGAACAGAGAAAATACGTAAAATACTTCTACTCTACTCAGCTTCACGCTGTATCCCGCACGAGGCAGGGTAGGCAGAGGGAACCCGGGAACCTAGTGTAAAGACACTCCGTTCCACTTCTGTTCCCCACTTTCCGCCGAATTTGAGGCATTGCGTGTTGAGTGGCGGAACTCAACGCCGCGCTTAGCCTTATTACCAGAGCGAAGAAATGAAACATAAAATATTTCAATTAAAAATATTAAATAAATAATAATATTTATTTATTATTATTTTCACGCTGTATTCCGCACGTAAATTAATTTAAATTACAGTTCCCGAAATTAATTTAAATTACATACATTACATTACATTAAATTAGTCAGGTTAACAAACTCTCAAAATTATCTCATTCACTGTACTTTTCAAAATATTTATCTTTGTGTCATCATACGGGGGTGGAAACAACGGGGTGCAGTGAATAAAATCTCCACTCTAGGGGTCGCAAGTTCGAAGATGGAAGATTAATTCTTGTTTCCTTGACAAATAACTAAGGGACATTCCCTCGCTGCGTCGATGCATCATTATATCGGATTATGCATATAATGTAATACAATACTACGGAATAGAATAACCTGTGAAAGCTTTTGTGTTGTTGAAATTTGTTGTGTTGAGAAAAATGTTTGGAAGTACCTTTTTTGTTAAGTTTTTTGATATATTTTTTTCATGTCATGATGTACAATGGGGAACCTAGTGTGAAATATATTGCTAAGGTAATTGGCGGAACTAAACGCCGTGCACTATCCAATGATGTCATTGTGAGGTCAATTAGAATACATAAGTTTCACTTTACATACTAAAATCATTTGCCTGAGCCTATACTATTTAAAATTGCCTTACTAATCTCGGCCTGTAAGACATTATTTAATTTTTTTAAGACTGATTTTGTAATAATAAAGACACTTCCGTTATTAATTTTCTGCCGAATTCTTGAGACATTGGCTTAAGTGTTGAGTTGCAGAGCTTAACGCCACGTACGTACACATACTACCTAATTACCAGAGCGAGGAAATCAAAATATATTCAATATATTTATTGTTTTTACAGTCATACATTTGAGTCCCTATGCCATACAAGGGTCTCTAATAGCAATAAATTAACTCAACAGCAGATAGAGCATTTTCCCATTTCCGTTTACAAATCATTGTGTGTTGGTTGGCATAACTCAACGCCGCGCCTTATCTTATAACCAGAGCTGGCAAAAAAATTAATTTTCCTTCGTTTGTAGTCAAACTCACGACCGTTAATACGAACCACTATGCCACTAAGGTAAACTTGTTAATACTTAAAGACATGCCCTTCACAATTATTCACCAGATCTGGCCCCGCCCTTACACTGTACCACTTAATCCTAAGGGATGTGATATAAAGAACTAATATTTTCATTAACGTGCCGCTGTCGATGGCCCTTGGTGCTTCTCTTGTACTTTAAATAATAATATTTAAATATAAATACTTTTAATGTGAATAGATATGTATTTTAAATAATTTTATTTTCTATTAGCGGCCTTTATGTTGTATATTGTATATGCGGTAGGTAGTGGCTTCGATCCCCACTTGGGAAAGATTCGAAATAGTTTCGATTTTTTTTTTTTTCTAATTTTAATTCAAATGTTATGTTTTTTTTTCTTCGCTCTGGTAATAAGGCAAAACGCGGTGTTTAGTTCCGATAAGTTCTTAACAAAACAAAGCGCCTTAACTAAAAGAGAAATGGCAATGCCCATGGCGTACACGGTATTGTAGACAGAGGGAAACTGGAAGTAGTGTGTTAAGACATGTCTCACTTTCAGCCGAATTCGAGATATTACGTGTTGAGTGGCGGAACTCATTTTTAAATATTAAATATTTACCTTCTTCGAGTGGGGATCGAACCCACAGTCTGTCGTTTACCGTCATAAGTTTATGCCCTGTAGCTACTCTGATGCTACACGGATCACTTAATCACTTACCATCAGGTGACCCGTACGCTCGTTTGCCGTGTCTTATCCATAAAAAAATGCCCCTGCGATAAAACTTAATATATATATATATATATATAGAAATTATATTTATACATAATTATTGACCATACCTTATAATTCAATCCACAATTTTAAATGAACCAACTAATACGTCTTTATTACAAATCAAGTTTTGTTGAAAACCTAGATATGTACAAAAATCAAACGTAGCAGGATTTGAACTTGCACCTCTCAGAAACCGCCCATGCACTCTAACCACTAAGCCCCATGTACTTATCAACCAATGTCCCGATTCTGATATAATTATTACTAAAGTAATATTTTTTTATATTTTTCATTCAAAAAAGCATTCTTTTCTTAGAATTCTTTTCTTAGATACTTAAACACAGATAAAAATCTGCATAAATCACATAAATATAAACTTTCCAACCCATTATCTAATATATATTCAACATTATCCATACATTTTAAGTTTAAAAATACTCAGAAATGAACAAGATCTTGAGTATTCACTTATAGCAAGATCAGAGAAGCCAAGTCAAAAGCTCTATTTTCACATTGAAGTGGATGTCAAAGAGTTTAGAACGGCTTACGATTCTGTGAGAAGATTGTATTTGTATTACACACATACTTAGTTACTTGAGTTGCTTAATATCTAATATATTAAATATATTTTAAATGGTGGTACCTGTCGTGGCGTAGCGGCACAAGCGTATAACTGTAAATGGCATGTTGTGGGTTCGATCTACACTCGAGGAAATTAAATATTTAATACTTCTTCGCTATCTATGTCGATTCCTGCCATTCAACACGTAATGCTTCCAGAATTCGGTAGAACTGAGTGTCTTGATATAAAGTTCCCAAGTTCCCTTTGGCTACCCCGGTACGTACGGAATACAAAGTGTAGCTAAAAATCTTATTTATGCGAGACATGTTTATATGTTTATTTGCCTATTCTGCCTCGTGCGGGATACAGCGTGAAGTTAAGAAAGAAAGAAAGAAATGTTTGTCTTAAAATTTTATTCTTTAACTCTCTCCTTTTGTGCAAAAATACTCAATTATACACTATTATAAACTTCAATACAATTATACATTTTACGTTAATTTAACTCAATCACTCACTCAGCTTCACGCTGTAACCTGCACATGGCAGGGTAGGCCCCTCTGCCTACTTGGGAACGTAGTATTAAGACACTCCGTTCCACTTCCGTTCCATGCAAATTTGAAGCATTGCTTCACACGCTCCTCCACTACAGGTACCTAAATATCAAACCATCTTTACAGTATATTTTAAAGAAGGTAGCTATTTTATAAATTAACTGAAACGTGTTCGTTTTCTTATTTCTTCCATTTTATTTCTTAAGTATTGTCTAATTAATCTTTCGAAGGGACACGCGAAGAAAACGTTAACATATACTTGAGGTAGTGCACTTTGTTAATTGATTGCTTTCTTATATCGTTTATAGTTTCTTACTTTTTATTAGCTTGAGGTTGTATCACACATATCAGGTATATAAATAGGCCTACCCATCTGTGTGTGAGTGTATGGGCTCTGGGGACTTGGGAACCTAGTGTTAAGTTTCTGCTGTACGATTCCGGCTTAGAATAGGATCACCCTGGTACCGATGGTGTCGTAAGAGGCGACTAAAGTACGTGTGGGAAAGTCAGTTATGACTACACGCATGGGCAGACTCGACTGGATTGTTACCACCCCCGGCATATATAACTGGTGTTAAGTAGCGGATCTGGTCACTGCGTTTCGTATAGAATAATGCCGGGCCTCGGTGCCCATCCATATTAAAGGCCGGCAACGCTCCTGTAGCTTCTCTGGACTTAATGACCCGACGGCAGCTCGTTTGTAGTCTTTTCCATAAATAAAAAAAAAGACACTCCATTCTCATTAAAACTATTTCCGTTCCCCGCTTTTAACAAAGATCATTGCGTGTTGAGTGGTGGAACTCAACGCTGCACTTTGCTTTCTTACTTAGACCAAGAATACAATTATATTACTACTTTCATTTTCACGAGCGGCACTTGAATCAGTCACACGCTTTTGCTTTTGCGCCACAATAACCTGTCTTTTTTATCTTTTTTTTTAATTTTAATGTATAGTTTTCCTATTGAATCTCCACATATAGCTAGGGTAGGCATAGGGAACCTAAGGCTACCGTACTCAAAAAGGAAACCACATTATTGTAATTACAAAGCTTTCAATCTTCGTAACAAAATCTACATCAAAAGCTAGCTAGAAAATGTATACATAAACTTCTCCTGTGATCATTTTGTGATATCTTCATAAAGGATGTCCCTTACGAATGTAATTCTACCAATATAGTATTATATACATAGTTGCGTATTTAGAAAACGTATAAAATTAAACAAAGCGCAGCGTTGAGTTCCACCACTCAACACGCAATATATTAAATGAGTTGGAAAGTAGGGAACGGAAAAAAACGGAGTGTCTTAATACTAGGTTCCCAAGTTCCCTCTGTTACCCTACCATGTGCAAAATACAGCGTGAAGCTAAAAGTAAACACTAAAGAAGTTTGTAGTATATACTATAAGCTAAGCGATAGATTTTGATTGTTCTTTTTAGAGTATACTGTACTTAGAGAGAACCTGATAGCCTAGTGCTAAAAAACTCCGTTCCTATTATGACATTTCCGTTCCCCTTTGTACACCGAATTATTTAGTAAGTAGCGGAACTCAACACTGCGTTTTTCCTTGTAACTTAAGTAAGGATATATACTCACTCACTCAGCTTCATGTGATATCCCGCAAAAGGCAGGGTAGACAGAAGGAACTTGGGAACCTAGTGGTAAGACACTCGTTCTACTTCCGTTCAACATTTTTCGCCGAATTTGAAGAACTGTGTGTTGAATAGCGGAACTCAACGCCGCGTTCTTGTAAGGCATTGCGTTTCTCAAGTAAAAATCGAACCAACCACCTGTCACGTTTACATCACCTGCTTGTAAATAAATATACGAGTATATTACTAAATATTATTAAATATATGTACTTTTCATTTTAAACAATTTTTTTAATGAAAATTTATCTTATCAAATCCGCTGTCACCTGTTTGCTTATCATATTGACGTAGGACCGGGGGTGAAGCAGTTTTTAAATCGAAAGAAGCTATATTAAACCGGGAAGTTCGACGTCATTATCTGAGAAACTTTTTTAATTTCCTTCTTTAAGGATATGTTGCTATTTTGTATATATATTTAGGGCCTGTCGTGGCGCAGTGGCACAAACGTGTGACCGTAAACGAGAGGTTGTGGGTTCGATCCCAACTTGAGGAAACGAAATATTTAATATTTTCAAATTAATTATATAACGTTTTAATTTCTTCGATCTGGTTACAAGGCAAAGCGCGGCGTTGAGCCCCGCCACTTAACACGCAATGCTTCAAATTCGGCAGAAAGTCGGGAACGGTAGTAGAACGGAGGGTTAACACTAGGTTCCAAAGATCCCTCTGCTTACCCTGCCGCGTGAAGCTGAGTTGTATATATATTCTATACTATAGTAATATGCTGAATATTTTTTTTCATTGATAAGTCAAATTTAATTTCTAATGAAAATTAGGAATTATGATCAAAAGTTACATATTTAAAAAAATATATACAATGTTTTTATATTAATATTTGAAAAGCAGTTTCGTTTACTTCCAGCACATCACAACAAACAATATCTTCTATCTATACCAATTTATGTTATCACTATGATGTACTGCGTTGAGTTCCGCTGTTACACGCCAATGTCTCAAATTTAACATAACTTGAGCAGCTTAAGTGTCCTAATGGGCATAGAATGTCTTAACACTTAGCCTTAGCCTAAAGTAAAGCTAAAAACGTATTATGTTTTTTACTGTTGAAAGTGTTATTCCACACTTAGGAAAGAAAAATGACTATATATTTTTTTAGAAACGTATAAAAATTTGAACGAAGGGATTTGATTGAGAACGTATGGCTTGATTGGTCAGAGCGTTTGGACGATTTCCAAGAGGCGCAAGTTCAAATCCCGCTACGTTTAAATTTTTATACGCTTTCAAAAATTAGTATTTTTCTTTCCTAAGTGTGGAATAACACTTAAGGCATAGTATGCTTAAATTGTTATTCCACACTTATGAAAGAAAAATACCAATTTTTGAAAGCGCTACAAGCTGACAGAATGCTATTTATTTAATATTTTTACTAAAAAATGTTAAATAAATAGCATTCTGTCTTGCCTAAACGATAATTCTAACGAGTTATCATTGGGTAGTTGAAATCTGTAAAAAATCTCCCTACCGAGATACTAACATCATAAATCAGCTGTAATAAGCGTATAACTATTTCAAATCTAATATAAGGTAATAAGGCAAAGCGCGGCGTTGAGTTCCGCCATTCAACACGCAATGCCTCAAATTCGGCGGAAAATGGGGAACGGAATTGGAACGGAGTGTCATAACATTAGGTTTCACTTCCGTTCCCTCTGCCTACCCTGCCTAGTGCGGGATACAGCGTGAAGCTGAAAGAAAGAAAGAAAAAAAAAATCTAATATATTGATTGCGTAAATAATTAATGGACAAATTTGTTTCACATAATATGTAAGTATTTCTGGTGTTCTCTTCCTAGGATTACGTTCTGGACAGTATACGCTTGTGCTTGTCCCTTGAGAGGTTTACTTACAGCTATTGTGATAAAGCTTAGTGCGAATTTGAAACTTGTTAATTTGAAATAAGATTAATTTTTGCTTAAGAGAAAATTTAAGAAGATACATAGAGTTTAACGAAACCTGTGCTTTCGATGGAAAAGATGAAATATTTAATATTTTTAAATTAAATATTTAATGTTTCCATATCTTCACTCTGGTAACAGTGAAAAGCGCGATGATAAGTTCCGCCATTGAATATGTATTGTTTTAATAATTACTAACTACAAATTAGGTGAAAAGCGGTTGACGGAACAAAGTGTCTTAACATTAGGTTCCCAAGTTCCCTCTGCCTACCCTGTCATGTGCGGGATACAGTGTGAAACTACAAAAAAAAATAGGATTGATATTTTAAACTTAATTTGCATATCAATGAATATGATTTATGTTTGAAATATCTGGTATGAAATTCCTACATGTATAATAAATGATTGTGATGGTGGCTGTTATAAGTCTATACTTATATCTTTAAATGATCATTGGTTGTACATGGAAGATGAAATATAGTTTTTTTTAGTTATTTTGTCTGTTTCTCTATGCATTTGTACGTGCTTATCTTAGAAACAGCAGTTTAAATGCTGTTTTCACTATAAAATTTTACTCTACTCTACTCAGCTTCACGCTGTATCCCGCACGAGGCAGGGTAGGCCGAGGGAACCCGGGAACCTAGTGTAAAGACACTCCGTTCCACTTCTCTTCCCCACTTTCCACCGAATTTGAGGCATTGCGTGTTGAGTGGCGGAACTCAACGCCGCGCTTAGCCTTATTACCAAAGCGAAGAAATGAAACATTAAATATTTAAATTCTAATAAAATTAAATATTTAATTTCGTGCCGTGTGATCCCGGCTAAGAATAGGATCACCCTGGTACTGATGGTGGTGTAAGAGGCGATTAAAGTGCGTGTGGTAGAGTCACGTAGCCAGTAATGGCAACACGCATGGGCAGACTGGACCGGATCATTACCACACGCGGCATATAAAACCAGCGTTAAGAAGTGGCTTCGGCCTCTGTGTTTCGCATTGGGTAATACCGGGCTCCGGTGCCCATCCACCTTAAAGGACGGCAACGCCAGCTCCTGTAGCTCCTCTGGAGTTACACGGGGTCGTGGGCGACGGTGATCACTTACAATCAGGTGACCCTTACGCTCGTTTGCCGTGTCTTTACCATAAAAAAAGGAAGTTCGACAATTTGCTACAAAATTATCATTCAGCTGTAATTTTATTTTCCATGTATAGATTTATACAGAATGGCAGGTACTAGCGTGGATGTCACAGTGAGAATGAAGAAGAACGTGCTCAGGTGGTTTGGGCACGTCGAGCGAATGAGTGAAGAAAGAATGGTAAAAAAGATTTATGAAGGAAAAGTGAGTGGTAAGAAAGGGAGGGGGAGACCTCGATTAACCTTCAAAAACACAGTATCGACGATACTGGAAGAAGGTCACGTAAAAAGCATGAGGACCCCCCGGAGGGCATGTATGAAGAGGCTGATGACAGTGGACGAGGCGAAAGAGGTATGCCGAGACCGTAGCGTTTGGCGCTCCGTTCTCTCTGCCTACCCCGCTAGGGATATAGCGTGAAGCTAAGTAAAGTAAAGTAAGTAAAGTATAGATTTATTGTCTTTAAAGTGATAATGTTACTGGAACAAGAAAGTAGTTGAAAAAGTGAATAGGACAGTGTTATTCAGGCGGGAGTAGCCGCGGGATTTTTCACTAAAATTTTAAAGTCATCTGCGCATAGTGGGAAATGTGACTGTAAACGTTCGATAATAACTCGAAGTGATCTAAAAGACCAAATGTCCGTAGTACTATTAATTTTGATACGGAAACTCACCAAGAATTTATTTTAGCAGTTGTGTATTTAAATGTAACAATTCTTAATTCTTCTACTATTTTTTTTTATATTACACTGTATCGCACATGTAGCAGTGTAATGGGGATACAGTGTAAATAAGCTTCTTTTACTACGTATTGCTCAATTTTACTTCATTCCCGAAATCAGGAATCGAACATACGACCATCACAAATATACTCACTTAATAATCACTTGAAACGGCAAAACCAAGTCTTTATAGCTTATTTCACATGTATGTTTTCATATCACATTGACTATCAGCCCAACAAACAAACCCGCGGGCTAAACTTAGTCCATACAATTGTTTATTAAAACTTCAAAGGCTTTAAAACTTTATTATTGCATAAAACAAAACCGGCCGGCCATTTAACAGATCCTTTGTTACCCTGACGCATAGAGACATGCAAATGGTGTAGGGAAAACAGCCTAAAGCAAAGCGATATCAAAGTAGGGATCGGATGAACGTATAGACAGCTACAAAAATACCTGGCGAAAAAAAGAACTAGTTTTGTAATGTTTATACTGCAAGTGCACTTTTTGCTCGGCTCAGTCTGTCTAGCCATTTTTGTAGGCTACTGTACGTGTGGTTAGTATTTAAAAGGATGCCGGTAGGGTTGGTGATAACATCAGTACTAGATGACGAATGGTATGAATGTTCTTAGTTCTTTAGTGTGTATGTTTAAATTGGGTCAGTGGAAGGTATGTACATTGAAAGGTATAGGTTCGATGAAAAACAATACAGTTTTAATTAATATAAAATAAAGAGAATTATCTTATAATGATTTTAGATACCGTTGTTCTGTATATAGATGCGATTATAGTTTGTGTTACATGCGCGTGGTAGGGTACTAAAAGGAACTTGGGAACCTAATGTTAAGACGCTATAGTCCATTCCGTAAATTTGAAGCATTTGCGTGTTAAATACGCAACATGACAAAGCCTTGTTAATAGTGCGAAGCAAATGAAACTATTAAATATTTAATTTCCTCGAGTGGGGTTCGAACCCACAACCCGTCACATGCTTTTGCCCTTACTTTCCTTTCATATTAATATATTATAACGATATTTCTCAAAGCACAGTGAAAATGATGCCATAATAATTCATTTTATACATGAAATCTTAGGAGCTTAATGTACCTACATATATCCGTGCTAATGAGACCTAATTAGCGCTCTTAATATTAACCTAATCAAGGCAAAGAAGGGTATTTGAGCATAAGTTAGATTAGCAATTGGTATTAGTTACTCAGCTTCACGCTGTATCCCGCACGTGGCAGGGTAGGCCGACAGAACTTGGAAACCTAGTGTTAAGACACTCCGTTCTACTTCCATTTTCTGCCAAATTTGAGGCATTGCGTGTTGAGTTGCGGGACTGAACGCCGCGCTTTGCCTTTTTACCAGAGCGAAGAAATGAAAACATTAAATATTTAATTTGAAAATATTAAATATTTCATTTCCTCAAGTTCAGAACCTACAACCTGTCGGTTACAGTCACACGCTTGTGCCGCTGCGCCACAACAGGTCTTTAATTTGGTATTATTTTTTATAATATATATTGTTAACAATTTTGTTATCTATAGCTTTTGAGTTCGATTATAAATAATAATAATAATTTTCAAATTCATTTTTTTAATTGGTCCAGTCGGATTTGGGGCTGTCCTGGCTCAGTATCAGTATTTTATAAATATTCTTTATTGCACTTAATACAAACAGAAAATACAGTAAGAGAAAAAAAAATGTTTACAAATGGTGGACTTATCTCTAAAAGAGATCTCTTTCAGTCAACCCGTGGAAGTGGATATGTGCAAAGTAGCGGGAAAGGCTAAGTGTAGAAAATAAGGAAAAAAAAATAATTAAATCAAATAGAAAATAAAAAGAAAAAGGTATATTATACATATACATAGATACATTTATTTACATACATACATACAATAATATAAACATACATACATACAATAAAAATATACATATATTCAAACATACATACATATATATTCCATTTCATAATAATTTTATGTTATCATTCATTCGCTCTAGTAACGAGACAAAGCGCGGTTGAATTCCGTCACCCAATACGTAATGCCTCAAGTACGCGAACGTAGCCTTAACAGTAAGTTTTCAGATTTCCTTTAGCTAAATTATAATGCAAAATATACAGTGAAGCTGACAGAAACAAACAGAAACAACGAGAACAAAGCGCGGCGTTAACCTCCACAGTTTTTATAACTGACAAAAAATATTCAATGATATATCTTAACGTTATGTTTTTCTACCTTTCATAATACTATATGAGGAAAATGTGTGAAAACATCAAAAATATAGTAAATAATAAACACGTATTTCACCCCAAGCCCGCCTCATCGATCATTACGCATCGCATGAAAACCGTAGTTCTGTTCGATCACGACGCCCGGATAGGGGACTGCGTGTAAACAAAGAGCATGTTCAAAAATCCGTAGCTATACGTTTAAATTTACTTTTAAAACAAAAACAATTGTTAAAGAGAACAATATTTCAATATATACACAGCTTCAAGCTGTTACACAGCAGGTTAGGCAGAGGGAACTTGGGAACCTAGTGTTAAGACACTCCGTTCCACTTCTGTTCCCCACTTTCCGCCGAATTTGAGGCATTGCGCGTTGAGTGGCGGCAACGCCGCGTTTTGCCTTGTACCAGAGCGAAGAAATAAACATTAAATATTTAAATTGAAAATATTAAATATTTCATTTCCTCGACTAGGGATCGAACTCAGAACCTATCGGTTACAGTCACACGCTCGTGCTGCTGCGCCACGACAGGCTTCAATATATACACATAAATTATATGGTACAGATGACTGAAATAGTTGATAGTTGATAGACAAAGCGCGGCGTTAAGCTCCACCAATCAACACGTCACTGTGCTCTTATTTCCACTTCAGATCTTGTCGGGTGTACAGTATAGAAATACTGGATTCAATTTCTGATTCATTTCTGAGTACTCTTATTTTTATCTTCTTACTTACTATACTTATTGGAAATTTCATTTTTAAGGCATTAACGTAACTCAACACAGCGCTTTGTCTCACGAGATCAGTAAAACGGAAATTTACGCACCCATAATCAAAATCCAGTACAAATAGGTAGTTACCAAATTTGCTAACTCCCTAATATTGTTTCTAAGTATAGAAGTACATATTATATTACCAACTTCCAATACAGCCTGTAGTTTAATCTCTTTGTATTATTATTATTCGGTATTAGAGAGTACAGTTCTGTATTATATGTATATATTTTTAGGTTTTTGTATGGAACCTGGGAACCTAGTGTTAAGAGGCTCTATTCCGTTACGCACTTTCCGACGAATTTGAGATCTTGCGTGTTGGTGGAACTCAACGCCGTGCTTGGTCCTGTTACAAGAACTTAGTTTATGTGTGTGTAATCTTGCAATTTTAATGTTACTCACTCACTCAGCTTCACGCTGTATTCCGTATGCCGCAACACGGCAAGGTACACAGAGGGAGGAAACCTGGGAACCTAGTGTTAAGACACTCCATTCCCTTCTCCATTTCCCGCATTTGATGCATTGAATGTTAAGTGGCGGAGCTCAATGCCGTGCTTTGCCTTGTTACCGGAGCGAAGAAACTAAACAAAGAAAAAACGAACGAACGAAGAAAAAAAACATTACTATATTCTAAAAAATACACTACAGAAACATTTAACTTTATAATTTAATTGAAAATATTAAATATTTCATTTCTTCGAGTGGGGATCGAAATCACAACCTGTTTAATGTCACATGCACATGCCACGACATGCCTCAATATGACACTTCAAATTTTGATTACAACTTCAATTCTGATCAAGCAAAAAAGTAAAAACAACAATAACGTAAACTTGTTAACTTTCTATGGAATAAAACGCAGAAATTCAATAAAACCAGTAGTCAGTCAATAAAAGTGAAAGATGAAAAACGTTGGAACCATTGAGCATCGAATATCGATACAAAGCTGAATCTGAATGCTGTCAGTCGTCTATTGGAATTGTAAACTTGATTTTCTTTTCACCTTTCAAATGATACTGAAAAGTTTACGTGAAATAAAAATTGTACATAAAAAAAAGTATTTTCTTTTAGCTTCACGCTGTATCCCGCGCATGAGTAGTCCCAGAGGGAATTTGAATTAACACAATCTATTTCGTTACCTATTTTTCACAGTATCAATTGGCAGAGCTAAACGCCGTGCTTTATCTGTGTACCAGAGTGAAGAAAATGAAAATATAAAATATTTTATTCGATTGTTGATCGAACCCACAACCTAAAGCAGGTTGTGAGTTCGATCAACACAGAAAGTCACACGTTTGTGCCTGCGTATTTGGGATATTTTTTACATATCTTACTTACTTACTTACTTAGCTTCACGCTGTATCCCGCACGAGGCAGGGTAGGCAGAGGGAACCCGGGAACCTAGTGTTAAGACACTCCGTTCCACTTCCGTTCCCCACTTTCCGCCGAATTTGAGGCATTGCGTGTTGAGTGGCGGAACTCAAAGCCGCGCCTTGCGTTATTACCATAATACATATTTTGAACATTATTTATAAAAATACTAGTTCAAAAACACGATTTTTATCTCCGTTAAATGTTTTGTCTCCGTTTCCAGTTTCACCCACGTGCTCACGCTAAGAATTAATATAAGTACATTAATACAATTATATATGTGATACTACTTTAGATTGTTAATTTAATTGAAATATAGTTTTTTTTTTGTTTTTTTTTTTGTTAAATTTCCTTATAACACGATTTCATTCTCCACCAATTATAGATACAGTGCAAGATATATGGTGTAACTTAACGCCGTGGTTTTTTTTTTTTTTTCATTTTAAATAAGAAAAATGACTGAAAATTAACCACTTGTCTGTACTTACATATTCTAGATATGCATTGTTTAGCGTTCCTATTCTATAATCTATCTTGAAATTCAACTTCATGCAAATCTCTTAAGCTCTGACTTGACGGCATGTATCCAATCATTCGCACTACCGAATTATCATATTAATAGATTAAAATGTAAATTAAATCAATAATGACTTAGTGGAAATGATAATATTATCTGGTTGCGTATTCATTTCCTGTGTAAAGTAAATGCAATTTAATGAATATTAATCTTAATGGAGATGAGTCTGGGAGGAACATGGGAACCTAGTGGTGTCTAATCACTAGGTTCCCAGGTTCCTTTTGATTATCCGGTTGTGCGAGATACAGAGTGAAGCGTTTAGATATTGTTAAAAGTCGATATTTATTTAAATAACGCTTATTCCGGCATATGTTAGGCAGAGGGAATATTTTCGATACATTGGCTGTTGAGCGGGCAGGGCTGGAGGCCGCAAATTGTCTAGCAAACCGGGAATAAAATTAATTTCTCCACTACGGCTAAATACGAGATAAAGCGCAGCGTTGAGTTCCGCCACTGTCTACAGTATTCGGCGGAAAGTGGGAGACATAAGTGTCTTCTATCTATCTATAAATATATTTCGCAAATCATAGTTTATATATTTTAACGCCAAAAAAGAAAAAAAAAACTATTATATCTTACAAAACATTAGATCATTTTAAGTTATATGTGTAAGAATTTAAATAATATTTTCTAAAGACAGCTGGCACCTTTATCTTGCATACACTTCCCCTTGTTTTGCGACCCGATGGTTTCGCTTCCGGGAGTCAAAATAACGCTTTATCTATGACTGCATAAAAGTCGATGGTATGAATAAGTTTGGTAAAATTTACCTTAGTGTAGAATTGTATTTTAAAATGTTAAAATTTATTAAGAAAAGCTAAAGCTCTCTTACAAAATCAAATGACAATTTTAAGCAAATATCTTAGGGTAGCGGAAATTTGTAAAAATCTCGCTACAGAGATACTAACAACATAAATAAGTTGTAACAATCGTATATAAATTTAGACCTATCGTGGCTCAGGGGTACAAGCATGAGACTTTAAACGCAACAGGTTGTACGTTCAGTCCCTACTCGAGGAAATCACATATTTAATATTTTCAGTTTAAATACGTAATGTTTTCATTTCTTAGTTCTGGTAAAGGCAAAGCGCGGTGTTGGGTTCCGCCAATGCCTCAAGCTATACGTAAAGTGGGGAACGGAGTGTCTTAACATTAGGTTCCTATGTTCCTTCTGCCTTGCCATGTAGATGAAGCTGAGTAGGTATTTTAAGTTTATTTTATGTTGATATATAGATGCAAGTTCAAATATAGCCACGTTGAAATTTTAGTACGTTTGCTTAAAAGTATTTTAGTGGAATCCAATATATTAAATTGTGAAATCGTTTTCAGCTTTTGTTAGAAAGTTTCAATGTTTTAACTTGTTTGGTATTTACATACATTCCAATTTTAACTAAAACCTGAACTACGTGAGCGTACAAAGGTGGAAAGTCATGATATTTGTACGGTTTTTTTTTTATTATTTTGCCTTTATTCTGTAATCCGCATATAATAAAATAGGGAAAGAGAGAGGGAGAGCTTGATATTTTTTGAAGGGTTGAATGGCGAAACTCAACGCCGCGCTTTGCCTTGTTAGTAAGATAAGGAAAATTGTTAATTCTTCCAGTGGGAGTCAAACTGATAATCGTCGCGTTTACAATCTGACGATGTGCCACGATGTTCTCATACTTATGGTATATTTATATTAATATTCATTTAATTTAGCATCTACAGATGTCCTAGATTCAAATCCTTTCCTTTGCACGTGTACTTTGTGTCAAAACACACTGTTTTACAGTTCCTATAACACACTCAATGTGATTGCGTAATCCATCACAAATATTTAATTTTTTATATTCTTTTGAACTTTATACTCATATTCAGCTTCACGCTGTATCCCGCACATGGTAGGGTTATCAGAGGGAACTTGGGAACCTGGTGTTAAGATACTCCGTTCAAAAATTAAACAATAAAACAAGCTTAACACAAGCTTCCGTTCCCCACTTTCCGCTGAATGTTGAGGCATTGCGTGTTGAGTGGCGTAACTCAACGTCGCGTTTTGTCTTGTACCAGAGCAAAGAAATTAAATAAAAAACATTAAATATTTAAATTGAAAATATTAAATATTTCATTTCCTCAAGTGGGAATCGAACTCAGCATCTGTCGGTTACAGTTACAGTCACACGTTTGTGCCACTGTGCCACGACCGGCCTAAACCTTCTTTTGAACTTTCATTTAAAACAAAATATATAACAATTATATAAAAAAATATATTTTTTTTTTCAACAAAAACGAAGTTGTCATATGAACATTTAATCACATTAAAATTACTATATAAAATTAAATTATTAAAAGGTTATTTTAATATTTCTTTTTTAAATATTTTTCTATGGTACCTATTTATAAACTAAACGCGGCGTAAGGCGTGGAGCCTTAGCCTTATAACGTGCATTTTTTCTAAATTGATTATTTAATTACAGGTGAAGGCGTCAACACCGAAAATGGATAAAAACGGCTATTTGTTCTACGTAGCTTCCACCGCTAAGAAGAAGAAGATCAGCCTAATGCATCCTAAGCCTCCCAGAGTGGCTTTCGAGGAAAAACGCCGACCCGGCACAGTAGAAAGGATCAGTATGGTACAGGACACTGTACAGTACGGACGTGATATGACGCGGCAGGAGGCCCCTAGAGCTCGTTTGTACACGCAACTAGAAAGTTATCAGCCAAGGTATCACACTATACGTGATAGTGACAAAATA
The DNA here is from genome assembly GCA_019049475.1 of Eueides isabella. Lineage (NCBI taxonomy): Eukaryota > Metazoa > Arthropoda > Insecta > Lepidoptera > Nymphalidae > Eueides > Eueides isabella. Next base: position 13,823,157 of record CM032386.1, read on the forward strand.
CGTGATAGAAGTGATGAGTGTAAAAAAAAACGGAATAGCCGTGCTGGATATCAAATGAGGTAAGTTTTTTGTGTTTTACTTTGTTTGTTATTGTTATTGTTGTCGGTGTTTTTTTTTTTTTTTTTTATGAACAAGTGTCAGTGATAGTGTTTTGATTGATGATATTGATATGGTAAATTGTATGGAATTTAATTTATTTCTCAGAGATTATTTAAAAAAAACACATTTTTTTTCTAAACTTATGAAAAAACTATTTTCGCGAAGATCTTAAACGGATTATTTACTCTTATCTGAAACAAAAACAAAATACAAAAGGAGAAAACATTACCAATGTAAGTTTTGCGCCTTGAGTGGCGTAACTAAACGCCACTTTATTTACACCAGACGGTAAAACTTAAACAATAACTTAAATAATATATATATTTTTAATTTATTTATTTATAACATTAAGAAAGTATATACAGAAACATTTGTACGATAATAACCGCATTAGTTTAAAACTTCGAATATTTAAACAAAATAAAATATGAACTTTCTGTATGTTGAATTATTTGCTTGTCTATTTTCAAGACATATTATATGAATATTGAAACAATTGTAAAAAAAAATATATAAAAAAACATAAGTTGTGTAATTTTTTTTACACATAAAATAACTAAGATAGGAACGGTAACCGTATATAGAGATTGATTTTACGATTGCTTAGATTTTATTAGAAAGTATTTAAATTAGTGCCAAAGGCTAATAAATAATATAATTTAATGCCAAAGTCTTAAAAAACTTTGACTTATTGATGTCTCTATTCCAACATGATTTTTAAAAGTTTCATATACATCAATTTTTATTTTGTTAATCTGTCCATGTAGTGAGTTGTCCTTACTCTTAATTAACATAGCAAGTGTCAATAAAACAATTTCAATATGTTTTTTGGTTCGTATGTTGTAATCATTACATTAATTTTAAGAATAAAAGTCATGAAGCTCACCATAAAAAAATAATTAAGTTAAAAAAATTAACTATAGATAATAAGGTGATTGGTTGTTGGTTCGATTCCCATCTGAGAAAATGAAATGAAATAATATAATATTTAACATTTTCATATACTCGCATTTCTGGTAACAAGGCAATGCGCGGCGTTAAGTTTCTCTATTCAACGCGCGATGCTTCCTAAATTCAGCGTAAAGTGGGTACCAGAAGCGTTTCAAGTGCCACGCAATTACTTAACACTAGGTTCCCAGGTTCCTGCAGCGTAAAATTAAAGATAGTAATCAACCATAATCAATGTTGCTACTAAGCATCTGGATAATATTTCTATACCCTATCAAAATACTTATGTAAAAGCTCACTTATAATTTCAAAGCTTGTAATATTTTAACTCTCTCACTTCTATTCTATATAATTTTCAAGATTTTTTCCATAGCTTTATGCTGTTTTTGTTTCTATTATCGGGTTAGGGAAAGGAAAATATTTTGTAAATATATTCGGTTTAGAGGGAGAAATTTTTTTTTTAGAAAAGGCGGGAATTGAACCCGCGATTCTTGTAACTTATACAATCCAGGCGCTCTGACCAACTAAGCCATATGTTCTCATTTTGCTACATTAAAATTCTTATACACTTATTTGAACATCTTATTTATATTGTTAGCATGTATCTGTATATCGAGATTTTTAACAAATTTCCGCTGCCCAAAGACAATTACTTATAATTTATATTACTTTATATCAATATGATATCTAATGTACACTTAGAATTTTTTTTTTTTGAAATATAAATATCAGCTGTAACAAGGGTGTTTAATCTGCCACTCAACCTGTAATGCCTAATTTTGCGGAAAGCTGAGTACGGAAGTGTTTTAATGGGAACAGTATATCAGGGAATGTCTAAACACTAGGTTCCCAAGTTCCCACTGCCGACCTTGCTGTATATGGGATACAGTGTGAAGATATAAATATAAATAAAAAACAAAAACATAAATAACGCTTAAAATTCAGTTAATATATAAAAAATAATAAAATTGTTCTCTTAACAAATAAAGAGCTATATTAGCAGCATTTTACATAATTTTCTATGAAATATGTTCAACTTAGAAAAAAAGGACGTTTTTTTTTGGATTTATTAAAAATGAAAACTCAATTCCCAAAAATTAAAACTGATAACTGAAACATAACATTTACAAAAAAGCAACAATATTATTTACATTTATGTAAAGCTACAGCATTTTGAAACTAGTAAAAGCAAATAATTCATAATTACTCGTATTGAAAATATGGACTCTGTCTATATAAAATAAATCATCATTTTAAATAAGTTTTACATTATACGCTTTATCGCGCTCGTGGCAGGGGAATGGCGGAGGGAACTTGGGAACCTAGTGTTAAGACACTCCGTTCCGTTTCATATTTTTCGCCAAGCTGCGAGATATTTAGTGTTACGTGGCGGAACTCAACGCCGTTTATGTCCAAATGAACGAAAATGAACGTGAAAAGAATAATAGTATAAGATTTAAGGATATCGTCGCACAACCGTAAAACGTAAACGTACCGGTTGTGGTTTTAATTTCCACTCAAGGAATGACGCGGCGTTGAGTTCCGCCACTATGTTGAGTCCAGAATTCAGCGGCAAGTGGAGAACATTAGCGTCTTTATGGGAAAAAAAGAATAATAGCACTAAGTTCTCAGGTTCTAATCATCATCAACATTCGAATCGAATATAATATAATTGGTTGTATTTTAAGACACATGTCAAAATATTTTCAATTTAAATATTTATTGTTTCATTTCTTCGCTCTGGTAATAAGGCAAAGGGCGGCGTTGAGTTCCGCCACTCCTAGTAGTTCCGCCACTCAACACGCAATGCCTCAAATTGAAAAAGTGGAACGGAGTGTCTTAACACTAGGTTCCCGGGTTCCCTCCTTCTGGGTGCCTCGTGCGGGACACAGCGTGAAGCTAAAAAAAATCACATAGCAATCAAATAACACATATTTATGTATGTGCTTATAATTTTAACTAGCGATGTAGACAATCAAATGGTTTATTTTTTATCGAACGTTAATATGATTTAACTCATTTTATATAATAAATACCGCCGCTCCATGTATAAGGAAAGCTTTTGTGCTTTAAAACTTTCTCGTAATTTGACGTTTCTTATAAAATTTAATGACGGCCGCTAAAATAATGGTACTTTTCTCTTATTCATAAACACGTCTTTCGTTTAAAAAAATCGGTCAAGCGTGAGTCGTATTTGTATATTGAGGATTCAGGATAATAATTTTATATTGAAGATTGAGTGGTTAGCAGGAAGTACAGCTTTAAAAACTTTAAAAATCTTTGTATGAAATTGTATAGAAAATAATATTGTATTTAGATTTTTTACTTTTATTTTTATTGTAATGTAATGTAAAATCTTTCTCTTACCAAACAACCAACACGAACGCGTGGTGAATTTCATCCCCATTCCGTCCCCACTTTTCACCGAATTCCAGAGACATTGCGAGTTAAATAACGAAACCCAACGCCGGGCTGTGCCTCTTTAGGAGTTGAAAATGAAAATATATATTAAATATCTTTTTCTCCGGTTAGGAATCGAATACATAACTTTCGTTTTAGCAGCGGCAAGTTCACGCCTCTGCGTCACGAGAGATACCTAAGTTAGTTAAGTATATTAGTTACTAGTTATTTTATGTACAGTTTCATACACATCCGACCACAATACGTTCATTGTCCATTCACTAATCAATTTCGTTTGTTTATAGGGATATAATTAAATATTTGATTTCGGTATTCAGCTTTCAGCGTTTAAGCCGATTTTGAATTTGAATATTTAAAATGTATCTGTTTGTCCGGTTTCTGCTGTATAGTGTTGTATTACATGATTTGCTGATATAAAGTCTAATATTTGTTCAATATTAGTATTTTAGATTGAATTTGATTGTAAAATGTATATAGAGAAATTATTGTAAGCTAGATTTATAAGCTTGTAACATGTTTTCTAAATAATTATTTGTCTTCCCTAAGTGTGGATCAACACTTTAAAATTAGTAAAATTATAAATTAAGTTTTTTTAGAGTTTCGTACCTCGAATGGAGAAAATGAAATTATTATAAGGTCACTTGGATCACTTGGTGATCATCATTTCAAGATTACGGAAAGCTATCCAACTGAAATAATCAAATATTTAGATCTCTTGAACCATTAATTATATGAAGTTTATAAATCTGTAAGTTTTAGGCATTGCGTGCTAAGTAGCGGAACTCAACGCCGCGCTTTGCCATTTTTCAGGAGCAATGTAATGCGCGTTTCTATTTCCCCTATTTCCTTGGTTAGTACGACGACCAAATAAGACCTGCACTTGGCCGATTTTTTATTTCATTTGTCATCTTTGGCTAGAGGCCTGTCACGGCGCAAAGACACAAGTTATAGGCCTGCACCACGACTGTCTTCAAAATATCTTAAGGTTAATAATCTTATTTTGTTGTGTCAACATCAAATAAGAAATGATTATAAAATTATTTTACATCTAGGAAAGAATTTCTTAATAATGGTTTAAATATTTATAAGCTCGTTTAATTTCAGTTAAACTTTTACTGTTTGATTTTTTATTAAATGTAATATTTTGTCTGTCATGGCGCAGTGGACATGCGACTATAAACGCGACAGGTTGTGAATCTGATTCTTGCTTGAAAAAAAAAAAATATTTTATATTTTAATTTGTTTGTTCTGGTAACAAGCTAAAACGTGGCGTTGAGCACCCCCGACACGCAATGCCATAAAAGAAAATTTTATAAAATTTTATATTTTTACTATTTTTAAAGTATTATTCCACGTTTAGGAAAGAAAATACTAAATTTAAAACGTATAGAAATTTTAACATAGCAGAATTCGAACCCGCGCCTCTTGCAAACCGTCCAAGCGCTCTAACCAACTAATAATAATGGGAAAATGCCAAGTGCGCAACGCAGTGGGATCCTAGAAACTAACATTTCTTGGACTAAGACAGGCAACGACAGAGAAAATCAATAATATACATATGTAATTTAATGTTCGTTGATGCTTCACATGCTCCATTAATTTATAATAGAAGTCTAATTGAGTCAACTTGTAAATGAATTCATTAAAATAACTAGACTGAAATTGTATGCAACTAGAATTTGCATATATTATGCGTATGAATATTTTGTTTAATGTTAATAGTTTTTTGACGAAAATGAGGTTATGTTTCAGTTACTTTCCTTTCATTGATATTTATTAAATATTTTTTTTTTTATTTTCTATTAAATTATCAGGGTACCAGGAGCCTAGTGATAAGACACTCTGTTCACATTACGTTCGTTTAGTTCTTCATTTTCTGCTAAATTCTCGAGGCAGCATTTAATGCCGCGCTTTACTTCATTACTTGAGCCAGAAAATAAAAATATTATATATTTCTTTACTTTGAGTGGGATTGAACACAAAACCCTTGCGTTGACCTTGCTCCCTGCGCCACAACGTCTCCATTCACCTCCATAGAATTATGATTATATTTATGTTATTTAGGCCTGTCGTGGCGCAGCGGCACAAAAAACATGTGAGTGTAACCGATGGGTTGTGGGTTCGATCCCCACTCGAGGAAATGAAATATTTAAAATGTTCAATTTAAATATTTAAGGTTTTCATTTCTTCGCTATGGTTCAAGGCAAAACGTGGCGTTGAGTTCCACCACACAACACGCAATGCCTCAAATTCGGCGGAAAGTGGGGAACGGAAGTGGAACGGAGTGTCCTAACACTAGGTTCCCAAGTCCCCTTTGCCTACTCTGCCATGTGCGGAATACAGCGTGAAGCCGAATAATATATATTTAATACTTCTATCTATGTTATAAAAGCAAAAAAAAAAACAGTTTATCTGTTCCCGAGATTAGCTCTAACAGACAAAAAGACAACATATTTAAAGGTCTGATCTCGTTTAAATACCTATATACTTCAAAAGCACAGTACATTTTAAACCACAGACGGACATTTTAATTCCGTTTATATGTATATATTAAGGCCCATATCAATTGCCATGTTGTATTATTATTTGATGATTAATATGTCATTATTGGCGATATGACGGCGTGAATACTAAATTGCTCTGCTTGAATAATTCAATTAGAAATTCTATCTATAATAGATGTAATGGTTTATTAATTATATTTACATATCAAAATATCTGTAGAGGTATATAGCTTCACGCTTTATCCCGCACACGACAGGTTAGGCAAGGGAACTTGGGAACCTAGTGTTAAGACGTACGTACACTAGTCGTAAGACTGACGTTGGTAACATAGAGTTAGAGTTGTACTCCGCTCTGATCTGAAGGTTCTACTGAATTTTGGGCATTGCGCATTGATTAGCAGAACTTACCGCCGCGCTTTTCATTGTTACAAGAAAAGAAAAGAAAATATTAAATATTTTTTTGTTCCTCAAGTGGGAATTGTACCCACATCATGTTGCGTCTACATTCAAACGCGTGTGCCCCTGCGCCACAACAGGCCTCTATAATAATTCTAAGCACTTAGCTTTGAGGTATTATAAAATTTGTGAAAATCTCCCTACAGAGATGCTAATAACATAAATAAGTTTTAACAAGCGTACAAAAAATTCGAAGAAGCGTTGCACAACGTATAGCTTAGTGGTTACAGTGTGTGGGCAGTTGCAAAGAGGCGTAGATTCACATCTTCTCTGCGGTATTTTTTTTTAAAACGGTTTAAAGCAAGACTGTATAATTAAAGGCTGATCATAAATTGAATCTGTTTCTATAACGTGTTATTTAATTTTTCTAACCAAATCCAATAGTCTTTTCCAAATATTTATTCACCGCATATCTATTAATAAATATGCAGAAAGAGTATTTAAAATTCTATCAAAACATTCACTGTACATCAATTCTGTTAATTGAGTGTACTGTTTTTATTAAATTATATCTGCTCGATACTAAAATGTTATTTTAAGTTATTTATTTGTTTAGAAGCTATCCTCACTCAGACGTAAAGCGTTCTATTTTTATAACGGTTGCTTTGGTTTTAAAATTGAATTTGAAATCACTCGTTGCAATTAGCAATGCATTTTAAGATTAATGGAGTAAAAGTTAGTGGTAAGAGAGGTAGGGAGGGGGTGACCTCAGCTAACCTTCGAAAACAGTATCTACGATACTGGAGGATGAACCCCTCGAAGAGCATGTATGAAGAGATTGATGGCGAGGCAAAAGAAGTATGCCGAGATCGTAGTTTTTGGCGTTTCGTTCTGTCTGGCTAACAAACCAAACGAGCTAATCTGACGTTTCAACGTCTCAACAATGCAGCTAAGGCACCGTTAACTATGTTCCCGGCGCCAATACGCCTTTCCACATCCATTTCTTATCTTCCGTCTCTGCTGAATATACTTCCCAGATATACTACCTCATTCACTTGTTCTGATACCTTAACACTCTTGAACTCAACTTCTTGAAACTACTTATGTATATATATATATATATATTTTTGTATATATATATATATATATATATATATATATATATATTGTAAGATAAGATAAGTCTATGGATTTGATAACCACTCAATATATAACGTATGATGATTTTTTTCTCTCTGGTAATAAGACAAAGCGCGGTGTTGAGGATTACCAATCAACAATGCTTCAAGAATTTGACGGAAAGTGAGTGTTATAACACTTGATTCTCTCTGGCTTCCCTATTTTATGCGGGATACTGCGTGATATGAATAAAGAAGGTAAGATAACCAAGTGACAACAACATATACCATTTTAATTTTTCAATTTAATATAGTTTTATGTATTGTTTTCTACATTTGTAATAAGTGTATTTCGTTTTTGAAGTTTAGTATACAGCTGTGAAAATATTTATACGCATTTTTTTTAACTAAGCATATAAAAACTTTAACTTAGCGGGATTTGAACCCGCATCTCATGAAAACCGTTCCATACTTTCCATAGTATTGAAAAACAATTTGAAAATGTTAATAATAAATTATAAGTAATTGCAATTGGTATTGAATTAATCAGCCTTCTTTGGCAAAGAGGATTGCATTTAAAGTAGACTCGTAGTCTATATTTGGTCTCATAAGTATTTGAATGACCTAGATACAGTTGAGACCTGTGGCGCAATGACTCAAGCATGCGACTATACATATGGTAAAGTGTGGGTTCGATGCCCACTGGAGGAAATGAAATATCAAATATTTTTATTTCCTCGCTTTGGTTACAAAAGCAGATCGTGGTGTTGAGTTTCCAACACTCATATGACAATGCCTTCAGAATTTACTGAAAAGTAGGAAACAGAAGGGTCTTAATGGGAACGGGAAAAATAAAATATCGGAGATCTTTCTATTTTGCTTTATGTGTTCTAACTGACGATGAGGAGTTCCTCAGTTGCAAGCATGTGCGCCCTGCGTTTCAACTTACTGCAACTACATCTTGTCATTTAACTAGAATAATCACGGCGTTAAGTTACGCTACTAAATACCAATTAATGTTATATTGAGTTGCGTCAAACTTATGTTGAGTACACGAAAGGCCTCAGTGGCTAACTTGATGCGAGAAATTTTAAAAATTCAACATTTGGTAGGAGCTTTGTAACATATCAAAGTTATATTTTAAATTACTTCATAATCGATTACAAAAGTACAAATCTGTTATTCTGGATGACTATGGATGATTAACTCGCCCGCGGCTTCGCCCGCTTTAATAACACTTATTTTACTAATTTCAACTCTATCTTGTTTCAATAACATTATCAATTATAAAATCTTTACATCGAGAAACAATATTTCAGCTAAATAAATAAAAAAATTGCAGTTATTTTAGACATAATATTTTAAATAGATAAACATTTAGTGTTTGTTTTGTTTAAATTGGTTAAAATATGAACGTACCGTAATCTGACATAACTTTAAAATCCCTATTTTAGGGCCTATCCATCCCTATTTTAGGGCATATCTTCCAGGAACAAACCTATAAGTGTCGGTTACAAACTTATAGGTATAGATTGTGATGTAAATGTGGTGGGTGCTTCGTGACGTGTCACAATATTTGTATCGTAGTGATGATCGTGGATTCTATTCTTACTTGAGGAAAATTAAAAGGAATTTCTCTAAAGTAATAGTTTAGTGTATAACATCAGAGGCAATCAAGTTATAGTAGAATCAGGATTTCTTTAACTTACGTTGTACACCGTACGGGGTTAAACCGAGGGAAGCTAGGAACCAAATACTTAACATTTCGTTACTAAGTTTAAATTATTAAACATTCATATATATTCTTTATTGCATAAATTACTACATTATATAAAAATAACAATTGTAAAGCATGTTTACAATGGCGGGCTTATTTCTATAAGAAATTTCTTCCTGCCAACCAATGGAAGTTGGAGAAGAAGTCAGAGAAGGAGTTGATTCATTTGTTAAAATTAAGTTTTCTAAAAAACCTTAACAGACGGAAATACAAATATATAAGAAAAACCTAAAAGTTATTAGTTACAAGTTGAATACGTTTTGTTATATGTTACGGAACTCTAAATAATAATTGATTGAGTTACGACTTAAAGCGATATTGTTCGTGACCGCAAGTCTCAAGTGTACATATATCAAGTTAAAAGTCAGGCTTCACTTTAATTAGGCACGCCATTTTCATTGCACTGTTATTTTCTACATGGTGAGTGTAAGTGTGGAACGAAAGTGTTTAAACGGAACTTGGGAACCCCAAGTTCCCTCTGCTTACCCTGCCAAGTGTGGGATATAGCGTGAAGATGAAAATATTCATAATTCTATATATTGTTTTTTACATCATTACTGCCAAGATTGATACTATTGGATAGCGTAACTAAACCCCGCGTTTTGTCATTTTCCTATAGCGGAAAAATTATAATAATTAATTTTTCAACACAAATTCTCCGAACATGCGTGTTACGTGACCTTCCTTCTCATGGATCAACAAAGTTCTCTGCCTTTTTTTACAACTCGTTCTAAAAAGAAATTATAAATTTAAGGCCATCATGAAAGGGACAGCGTCAGTATTGGTATGAATTACTATGACTTCTTTATTTATTTTCTCTTTTTCAGCTTTTCTTCAGCTTCATGGGTAGGCAGAGGGAACCTGGGAACCTAGTGTTTAGTTTTGTTCCACACTTCCGCTAAATTTGAAGCGTTGCATATTGATTGGTACTCAACGTCAAGCTTTGCCTTATTAGCGAAGCGAGCGAAGAAATCGAAATATTAAGTAGGAAATTTCCTCAAGTGGGATCGAACCCACAGCTTGTCGTGTTTAGAGTCGCACGCTTGTACTGCTAATTCACGATAGCCTCAGGCCTCATTTTACTTTCAATAAGCTATAAACAAGTATCGAGGTTATTCACGAGGTCATGTTATAGTGGCAGACTGTTTGACTCTTAAAGCAACAGTTGTGATGCGCTTCCCACTGGAAAGAATATATTATTCAACTTTTGAAAAAGATAAAACACAGCGTTGAACTCCGCAATTCCCACATAATATCAACCCCTCTCTTATTTCTCTCATTATGCGAGAATCAAAAAAGAATAAGAAAGATAGAAACAAAAAAGATCAGAAATATGTAAATATTTTAAGTTTACACTTTTTGTGCACAATTTGAACAAGACTTAAATAATTCAAATTCAAATATTTTTATTCAAAATAAGAAGTTACAATTTCGTTTTTTTGAACGTCAAACAATTTACCACCAGTTCACAAAAGTTACTGCCTCAGACCTGAGAAGAACCGGCGAAAGAAACTCAGCGGGACATGTCCATTCTTTTTTTTTATCAAAAACTTTACATTATATAATTAAGTGACAATGACACACTTGAAACCTGGAGCGAGCATTTTATTCCCAAGGCGTGTTATCATTTATAAAATCGTTAATATGGTAATAACCATTAAAAAGACCTTATATACATATATTTAGTATATACACATATACATATATTTAGAATATATACATATATTTAGTATATACACATTTTATATAGAAAAGTCCAAAAGTTTACAAAAATTTCGTGTCTTTTCCGGTCCGTATTATCTACGACAAGTTCTTTAAGGGCCAAGGACTTTGCGAGTTTAATGAGGATATAAGGGTGAAGAGGCTTTACAGCCTACTAACTGATAGATTGTATAAATTTGTCATCAGTTGTAACTAAATAAATTTAAATAAGACTATGGCTCTGGAGCCCAAACGTGGGAATGTAAACGGCGGCTTTGGGATCATTTCTCACTTGAGGAATGGAATATTTAACATTAATTTCTACTTCCCTTAGAGCCTGTCGTGGCGCAACGGTACAAGTGTGTGACTGTAACCAACAGGTTCTGGGTTCCATCCCCAGTCGAGGAAATGAAATATTTAATATTTTCAATTTAAATATTAAATGTTTCATTTCTTCGCTCTGGTAGTAAGGCAAAGCGCGGCGTTGAGTTTCGCCACTCAACGCGCAATGCCTCAAATTCGGCGGAAAGTGGGGAACAGAAATGGTCCGTTCATGTCTTAATATTAGGTTCCCGGGATCCCTCTGCCTACCCTGCCTCGTGCGGGATACAGCGTGAAGCTGAGTAGAGCCTTGCCTTCCTTGTAGCGGGACAACTTGCGGCGTTAAGTTCCGCCACTCAACTCGCAATGATCCGACAATTCAGTGGAAACTGGGAAACAGAAGTTATGTTTTGCCTATTCTGCTATGTGCTGAATCCCGCAAATTCCCACAGACATAGAAAAAAACCGTATGAAGTAAAAAAAAATATACTCGCTTGACTATAAGTAATAAAAGATAAATATATATCAGTCTATCAAAGCGGGTGTATGTCACTGAACAATCTTTACATAAATAGATACTACCATGAAAAGGCATTCTTAAAAAGGAAAACGGATAAGCAGTCTCTAAAGATCAACATCGTATTATAAATATCAAAGGTAAATTTTAATACGTTGTAATATACTATATTTGAGCTTATGTCTTGTTACTTGAAGATGATCGCTGGTAGTAGATGTGCGTAACTCAACACCGTGGTAAGCTTAGTCGCGTTAATCAGTCATTAAATACACAGCAGTATGAAGGTTAAAAAAAGTCATTGTTTTAGAATTCCATTCGGCAAGGTTGTGACTCTTCGAGTCAAGATTTTTTAATTTAACATTTTCTGCCATCGTGTAATTACATAAAATAATCACTCACTCACTCAGCTTCACGCTGTATCCCGCAGACGGCAGGGTAGGCAGAGGTGACTTGGGAACGTAGTGTTAAGACACTCAGTTCCACTTCCGTTCTCCACTTATAAAATAAAAATTTTAAACTGCTTTTCAATACAACTGTCGTAGTCTAGTACATAACTACTAGTCTGACACCAAATATTATATTTTTTTTTTAGTTGTACCCCGCACATAGTAGGGTAGGCAGAGGAAACTTATTCTGTTCCGTTCTTTATTTTCCCGGAATTTAAGACATTGAATGGCGAAAATCATCGCCGCGCTTTGCCTTGTTATCAGGCAGGTTGTTTTGAAGTGGCAAAATTAAAATTTTATTTCCTCGAGTGCCTTTACACGACAATAGGCCTGAAATAATAATATTATATTGTATTTTTGTATGAGAAATTACAAAAAAGCTTAACAATGTGTAACTCAATATATCGTTTATAATAACGACATGCACATATATATTCACCACAAAAGTGGTCACTTTACATAACTTAAGATTTCACAGAAGCTTTTATGTAATAAATTTCATATATATAGAGGCAAAGGTCTTTTAAAGACACAGTAATTTATGACAGCGAGTGTCAAATTATATTCATACTCGCTTGAGGCTCCATAATTTTGAGCTTTGAGAATAATAAGGTTTTTTATCATATTGATGCTTTATGAAGTCTTTAATATACTTGAAAGCTTTTAAAAGGCTCATTTTCCTTTTTTAATTGTGTATTTGTGTATATGTGTGTGTATTGTGTGTTATTTTGTATGTGTGTGGTTTTTTTTTCTATTCTTTTTATTTTTCGTAGCTTTACGCTGTATTACTCTTATACTAAGGTATTCTTAGTGCTTAGACTCTCCGTTCACCATTTCCCTGTTTAATTTCGTAGATCAATTTCATTGAATTGTTGTGATGAGAAACATTACTAAATGCCACCATATTTTCATTTATATGTATATATATATATATATATATATATATATATATATATATATATATATATATATATATATATATATATATATATATATATATATATATATATATATATGTATGTATATGTATATGTATATATATAATGGGAAACGGACCGTCTAAGCACTAGTTTTCTTCCTTGCCTCTGCCTCCGCTATCTCCAAAACACATTGTCAAGCTAAAATTATAAGTAAATTTATTGGCCTAAAATTAATTTAAAGATTCTCTTTCATAACAAACTATATACATTCATTAATTTAATTGATTATTGCCATTTATGAAAGAAACATTCACAACGTGTAGAGAACGGAGTATATTGCCACTATGTTATTTCAACATTAGGGGTATCAAGTTGTCTGTGCGTACCCTGCCATGTGCGAGATAGAACGTGAACTTGGCTTTGCGTCGTTGAATTTGTTACCACTCAACACGCAAGGCTTTAAATTTGTTGGAAAGTAGAAAACTGAACGAAGTTTTAACACTAGGTTCCCAAGTTCCCTCTGCTTACCCTGCCTTGCGCGTGTGAAGTTTAAAACAAAAATTAATTTATAAGCTACACGATCAAGTCACAAGAGCTTTATTATATCGAAAAGATAATCCGCCAACGTCCATAATGTAATTAAAAAGTTAAATTGAACGGCGAACGGAATTTGTTTAGCGGCCGAATTAATTATACCAAAACGCTATCTCATTGACGAGGCCTTAACAGGAAATGGCTATTTAATTTTAGTTATAGTTAACCGTACCATATTCGGGCGAAGTATAGAAAATTTGCTGCATTTTCACTTTCCAATATATAGAGGTTGTATAACGAGTACATTTATGGTATCAGACAGATTTGTAAATACTCTCTAGGGGTTTCGTTTTTAAAACTCTCCGGAAGGTTCGTGCATTTTTCTGGGGTACATTTTGTGTTGAGTGGAAAAAAAAGATAACCCGCGGTTTTAAGTTACTTAAAACCGCGGGTTATCTTGTTATTAAAACGAGGATATTCTCACTCACTCAGCTTCACGCTGTATCCCGCACATGGTAGGGTAGGCAGAGGGAGCTTGGGAACCTAGTGTTAAGAAGAAATAGAGAGAAACAGTTTACTCTTCCGAGTAAGTCCACTCTACCGCCGTCAGTTTTATAGTAGGAAAGCCTCGAAGAGTAGTTTCTATCCTCCCACGTTTTGAGTGGCGGAACTCAACGCCACTATATTATCATATATGATATACACTTATAACATTTTTTTTTCAGCTTCACGCTGTATCCCGCACTAGGCAGGGTAGGCAGAGGGAACGGAAGTGAAACCTAGTGTTATGACACTCCGTTCCACTTCCGTTCCCCACTTTCCGCCGAATTTGAGGCATTGCGTGTTGAGTGGCGGAATTCAACGCCGCGCTTTGCCGTATTACCAGAGTGAAGAAATGAAACATTAAATATTTAAATTGAAAATATGAAATATTTCATTTCCTCGACTGGGGATCGAACCCAGAACCGGTTACAGTCACACTCTTGTGCCGCTGCGCCACGAGAGGCCTCTAACATAGATATTATTTTTGATATTTTTACCACTCATTTTATTAACACTTCTTTTTCTTACTACAAGTATAACAAGCCGCTTCTGCTTGCTTCAAATAATTGCATCTGTATCTCCATTATTCTTTTAATTTTTTTCTTTTTTCATACATATATTTTGCTGCTGTATGACTTTGTAAGTAATATTATATTTAAGTATCGCAATCGCTCAATACAGCTAAAGCACCGTTAATAACAGCTACACCATCTTAATAAGGTGGTCGGCGAAAGTGGTCATTGGTGGGGGTTGCTTCAAAATAACGTCTTAGAGTAAAGGCAATGGTTACGGGTTCAATTCCCACTTAGTGATAGAGGCAAGAAAATGATAATTGATAATAATTTAGATTTTATTGCGAGAAAATTAATTTAATTGAATTTTTTTTGATCACATTGTTTGTGATTTGGAAATTGGACAGAAAATAAAAACGGTATATTATAACTAAAGGTTTCCTTTGTCTCCTTTAAAAAAAAATACTTTTTCTGTATTCATATTAATCATTCGTACTTCGTACTCTGTCAATATATGTAAACCAGTTTTAAAACACTCCATGTCACCTAGTTTTTAAATCAAATTTAATTTTACAATTTAAAACTGAACAGCCTGTAATGGTATTTACGTGGAAACTTTTTTGAAACGAGCTTTGAAAAATATATTGAAATTTACAATTTTACTACCAGCTTTTATGAGGTAGATGTGTTTGCCAATCATATGATGTTTTAAAATTCCGTTACATTTCATTCAATTAAAAATAAGGTCGATCAATCCACATCCATATAGCGATGTTGATAATTTAATTTTAAAGTTATATAATTACTTATAAAAAAATTATAAAAACAAGCAAAATTAAACATTTATTTTTTTTTACTATTTTTAAAGTGTTATTCTACACTTAGTAAAGAAAAACACTAAATTTAAAATCGTATGAAAAACTGAACGAAGCAGGATTTGCACCCGCGCCACTTGGAAACCGTCGAAGCGCTCTGACCAACTAAGCCATTCGTTCTCACTAAGCTACGTCGAAATTCTTATATGCTTGTTACAACTTAAATAAGTTAAGTAAAAATATTTACTAAATAGCGTTCTCTCTTGCCAAACGATAATTCTAAAACGTTTGATTTTCATACAACATTTTGGGGGAATGGAAGTGGAATGGAGTGTCTTAACACTAGGTTCCTAAGTTCCCTCTGCCTACCCTGCCATGTGCGGGATACAGCGTGATGTTAAGTAAATAAGTAGGTATAAAACATATTTATAATCCACGATTTCCATTCAAAAAACCTTACTGCACTCGGTCGATTAATTTCGAATCTACGGTTCCACAGACAGACTGACATATAGACAGTTCAAACTTATAGTACCTCTTTTTTTGCATCGTAGGTTAAAAATACGACATGCCTTCACCAAGCTCATTACCCTCAATTATCGTAGTCATCTGAAATACGAAAGGTTAAACTAAATTATATTAAAGCTTATAAGGAAATTTTGAAGTATATTTACGTAATTTTTATTCAAAAAACGGTCAAGTGCGAGTGAGAATTGCCAGGGTTTCGCAGCAATTCAGTATTGACATTTTGTATTAATACAAACTGTAAATAAAACTTTGTGATCGTTTTTTCTACATGCAATACATAAATGTTTTCATTTTTCTGATTATTTATATTGTAAGTTCTGACTTCTTTCAAAGTTCATAGCTTTAGGTCCACGGGAAGTACTCTACAGGGTTTAATTACGCGGCAAATTTCATGTAATATGCAGTAAAGTAAGCATAAATCTCATATCTTTAAAATTGAAAAAGCTTGATTTTTTTAATACATAAAAAGTGAATCTGAACATTTAATATAATTTATACTTGATATTGACACGTCGTTCGAGGAAACTTACGGTAAGCAGAAGGACAACAAAGTCCTATAAAAGTCCAATTCTTTTAACTAAGAGCACCCCAATAATTTGATTTTTAATATTAATTAAGGAGCGACTCCCAATATTATATTAAAGTTGAATGATCGCTATATTTGGCCACTCTTAAATTTCAATTAACTCACATTAAAATGTATATAAAATTAATTTACCTTTAGGGCTCAGGCTTGCGGAATTCCGTAACTTTGTTCCGCAAGTGGAATTATAGAGGCTTCAAACGGAGTATTAATTTGGCGATAACGTAATATTTCATTTTATTTACAGTAAAATTGTACTTAATTACAGTTATATGTGTATTTTTAGCGATGTTTAAATTATTATAACAGAATAGGCATAGGGAACTTGGTAACATAGTGTTAAGGCACTTTGTTCCCATCAAGACACTTCCATTTCCCACTTAACTTAACTTAAATACTAGTACAAAAACCTATATAAAATTTGGACCTATTACCAATTTAAATGTACCAACAAAACTTCTCAAAAAATTCTTCTCATATATTCAAATAATATTAAATTATATCGATATTAGAATATCGAGTATTAATAAGATCTCTTGTGGGCGTGTGACTGTAAAGGCGACAGGTTGTGGGTTCAATCCCCACTCGAGGAAATAAAATAATAAATATTTTCAAATTAAATATTTAATGTCTTCATTTCTTCGCTCTGGTAAGAAAGCAAAGCGCGATTTTGATTTCGCAACTCAACACTCAATGCCTTTAATTCGGCGGTTTTAAAACAAGGTTCCCAAGTTCCCTCTGCCTACGGGAATATCGATATTAGAACAGCAAGTATCAATCAATTGACCAACTAATTATGTCTATTCAAGCATAGCTGATTGACGTGACAATGTGTGGACAAGACAGACGTTAATGTATTACCTTTGTGCATAGAGATATGTATAGAATTTGTACATTAAATCTATATTTATAATAAATGTGTAACCGATTTCTGTCTGTACATAAAGATATTTCTCTCTCTCTCTCTCTCTCAGCTTCACGGGAACCCGGAAACCTAGTGTTACGACACTCCGTTCCACTCTCGTTCCGCCAAATTTGAGGCATGGCGTGTTGAGTGGCGGAAGTCAACGCCGCGATTTGTCTTATTACCAGATCGAAGCAAAGAAACATTAAATATTTAAATTGAAAATATAAAATATTTCATTTCCTCGACCGGGGATTGAACCCAGAACCTGTCGGTTACAGTCACACGCTTGTGCCGCTGCGCCACGACAGGCCTCTATACATAAAGATATATTAAAAATATATATATAGGGGACGTTTATAATTTAAAAGAGGACGTAATAGGGCCTAAAATAGTAAAATATTTGTCTGTTTGTCTCTTTTCGGTAATCTCAGAAACGTAACCAGATTTAAATGGATTCTCACCCTGGTAATATCGCAAAGCACGGGGTTAAGTTCCGCTACCCATCATGGAATTGCTCGATGCTCTTACGAGAAAAAAACGTAAATGAAACATCTTAATACTCTAAATCTTAATTGACCAGGTGGTCATTACTGAGAAAGAGGTGAGAGCAGCAGTAAAAAGCATAAAACGTGGAAAGTCACCTGGGCATGACTCCCTAAGCATTGAGCATATACAGTATGCGGGTGAGTATGCGTCTAGAGTGTTGGCAATGTTTTATACTGCTTGTGTGAGTCACTCATACCTGCCTGAGGAAATGATGAGGACTTTAGTGGTTCCAATTGTGAAAAACCGTACAGGGGATATCTTTGACAAAAGAAATTATAGACCCATATCGCTGGCTACCATTATAGCAAAAGTGTTGGACGTTATGCTTGGTAATCACTTAGACAAACACCTTAAACTGCATGACGCACAGTTCGGGTTTAGACCCGGATTGTCCACTGAAAGTGCAGTGTTGTGTCTCAAGCATACCGTCCGGTACTATACGGACAGGAATACGCCTGTTTACGCGTGCTTCCTGGACCTTTCAAAGGCCTTCGACTTGGTGGCCTACGATAAGCTGTGGCAAAAATTAAACACAGAAACCACGCTACCTAAAGAAATTATACGTCTCTTAAAGTTCTGGTATGGTAACCAGAATAATGTGGTTTCTTGGGAGGGCTCGTTGTCGGAACCGTACAGGCTGAAATGTGGGGTAAGGCAGGGTGGAGTGACCTCGCCTAAGCTTTTTAGCTTATATGTGAACCGTCTGATTGAGGAACTGAGCGATGTGGAAGTCGGTTGTTCTATAGATGGTACATTTGTGAACAACATAAGCTACGCTGATGATATGGTGCTTCTCAGTCCATCAATTAGGGCACTCAGAACACTGATAGGAATCTGTGAGAGGTATGCGGGTACCCACGGTCTTAAGTATAATGCAGAAAAAAGCGAATTGCTTGTATTTAAAGCAGGCAGTAAATGCTATCCCATGGTACCACCGATAACAATTAGAGGTACCTCGCTTAAAGTAGTAACTAAATTCAAGTACCTGGGGCACTGGGTCACTGCTGATCAGAGCGATAATGAGGACCTTGAAAGAGAGCGCAGGGCGCTGGCAGTCAGAGCTAACATGCTGATCCGCAGGTTTGCAAAGTGCACCAATGAGGTTAAAATAACTTTATTCAGGGCATACTGTCAGACGTTTTACACTTGCAGCCTGTGGATTGAATATACCAAGAGGGCTTACAGTGTCCTGCGTATCCAATATAATAATGCGTTTAGGGCGCTGTTGGGACTCCCGCGACACTGTAGTGCCTCGGAGACGTTTGCAGTGGAGCATATTGACGGGTTTCAGGCAATAATGCGTAAGCGTGTGGCATCTCTGTGGAGGCGGATGCGTGAAAGCTCAAACAGCATTCTGTGTACAGTGGCAAACCGGTTTGATTCCCCTATAACTAGGCATTGGACCATAATGCATGTCGTCCCTTCAGGCCGAGCTGCTAAGTAATTAATTTATTGTGTCCATGGGTGCCTCACATTCACATGAATAAAAATATTGAATATTATTTTAAATTGTATGTTTTTTTTGAGTAATGATTGCTTTTTATTATTATTATTATTATTATTATTATTATTTTTAAATTAATTGTTTAATAATTTTGTAAATTTTGTGAATTTAATTTTTGTTATGATTTTTTTTTTTAATGTTATGGATTCTTTTTGATTGTTGTTGATTATTATTAATTTTATTTGAGAACCATTGTACTAACAATAGACATGTAAGTTGAAAGGTTACTAACACATATGGATAATTCCGAAATAAAAAGTTTATTATTATTATTATAATACTACATTCTTTGTGCCAAAACTGCTTACAAGGAAAAAAAAATAGTTAGTATATTTAATTTAAATTATAAATTTAAATTAAAGAATTAAATGTATACTATTTTAATGTACTCAAATCATTCATATCATGATCGAGTTCCACGAACAGCGTATACAGAAGTTTTGAAACGACAAAGTTGCCGAAACTACTTCGTCCGCGAACCTCCTGACATACAAATGTCAGTTTTCATTTTAAAATTGACTCTCCAAGTAAATGAGCTAGTTTCTCAAACTTTACTACAGTTTTGGTTTAGCAATGGTTCTTAGAGAAAAAGTTGGTTTGTCTTTTTGTGAATTACAGCCCATTTTTTGCTTTATTTTTGGACGTTGTAGCATGATTTGTATTTTTTTTTTATTATTTTTATACATTTCCGGTATTTAGTAGGGTAGAATATTTTTTTAAATATTTTGTGTGATCAAACCTAATATAATTTTAACAAACAGGCACCACACAAAGTGCTTTAACTAGGTTCCCAGGTTCCCTTCGCCAAGTACCGTTCGAATAATACAGCGTGAACCGAAAAAAAGCCTTGCTTTAAATTTAATTTCATTTAGAATATGAATCTAAAAAATAGAAAGTATCAAATTTATACCTAGCTACGCTTCAAAGGTTTCATAACATATTTGTTCCCACATCACACTAATGAAATACATTATTATGTAAAACATACAGAAAAGACTGATCATAATGAAAATGCTTCAACATTATGCACTCTAATAATATTTATGGTGCCTTTATTTTCTTTATTCTGTTTTAATACGAAAATATTTTAATACGAAGATTTTTTTCTCTTATCTGATAAATATTAAGATAGTAGTTTTAATTAAACTCTTTTTAGGGTTCCATGAGTCGTTATGGAAAAATCCTCCTTGAAGATCGAGAAGAAGTGCCTTGATGTTTAAATGGGAAGTGTGAAAGGTCTTTATTTGCCAATACATAAATCTCATATAACTCATTGAAGTCTTCACTCTGGCGGTGTACCCGTAAAAGAGTCTCCTTCCAATAAAAAATCCCTTATAATATACTTATATTGTCTGTCTATCAAGAACATTTATCAGATGATGACATGATGAATGGCATTAAAATTTAATTATAAATAAAATTATTCTTATAGTTATGTGTCAAATTATTTTATTTACGTTTTTAGTTAATTTTATAATGAGTGCAAACGACCGAAAACGTTAAGTTTGTCAAGTTTCCGTTGACCTATAATCATGAAATTGATACGGAATCCTCAGTGGACCACTCCGACTTGCACTTGACCAGTTTATTTTATTACAACAGTAAACTAAGTGATCAGTATAAATCTTACAAGATATATTTTTACTTATAAAAGATAATCTCAACATATCCAAAATCTGAAAAAAGTATGGCACTATAGCGTGCGACAGTAAAAGCGACTGGTTCGATGCCCCACTAGAAAATAAAATATTTATTATTTTAATATTCTCTTTTTGGAAACGAGGCAATACGCGGCGTTGAGTTCCGCCACTCAAAGTAACGAAGAGTCTTAGCACTAAGTTCCCAAGTTCCCTCCGCTATGAATGTGATATACCGTGAAGCAAATCATATTTATATCATAGTAAACAAAGGATTACATACAATATGTTGTCGTGAGCTTTACGTGACGGCAACTTTGCTTGAAACAGTATATACAAGCAACTACTTATCATATACATATCTATACGTAAACCCAATACGTTCTCAATACCTTCAGGTAACATGAACGTGTCACGATATCATAAATATCTGTTTGTGTATCATTCTCAAAAAAATATGGTAAAATATGTAGAGCCTGACCTTTCTTGACCTTCTGGTCTGGATGAATGTGACCTAAAAAAAATAAAGATCTTTCGGGGATGTACGAATATGAAGAAATTGATGACATTTGGCGAGGTGAAAGAGGTGTGCTGGTTCTGTAGCGTAAACGAATGTAAAAGAGTCCGTTGTGGCGCAGAGGTAAAAGCATATGAAGCGCGATTACACAGACGCCTGATTGACTGAATTCGATTCCTCCTCAG
This sequence comes from Eueides isabella, assembly GCA_019049475.1. Lineage (NCBI taxonomy): Eukaryota > Metazoa > Arthropoda > Insecta > Lepidoptera > Nymphalidae > Eueides > Eueides isabella. The sequence goes on from CM032386.1 coordinate 13,845,136, forward strand.
GGGAATGAAATGTTTAATATTTTTTATTTCCTTCGCTCTAGTAAAGGAGTGAAAGCCCGGTGTTGAGTTCCGCCACTCCCTGCTGAGAGCCACTAGAGTGCGGAAGTGAAGAGTCTTTACAAAGTTCTTTGCTTCTCTCTGCTTATCCACAAGTTCAGGGATACAGCAAGAAGTATAAAGCAAATTTATATTTTCTCTAGATTTATGTAAATAAAACGATCAGGCCAAAAATGTTTGAACACTAGATTTTTTTTCTCATTTTGCTGAACTTTATAGTGGGGGTAGACTGAGGGAACCTAGTGTTAGGACATTTTGTTCTCATGATAGCACATACTTCACAAGAATCACGTAATAAATAGAGTGAATAGAGTAAGAAAATAAACATGAAATAAAAAGTGGGGAAAAGAACGGAGTGTCTTAACACTAAATTCCCAAGTACCTTCTGCCTACCCTGCTATGTACAGAGCATAGCGTTAAGCTAAAGACTCTGACAATCGACTTGAAATTAATTTCTTCATAAATCCGAGTAAAGACCGATATAATACTAGTATAACTAATATATATACACCACAAAGGTACACAAAAGCCAGTGTATATTGTAGTAGTTAGTGAACTAAGAGCATAAAATGTAGATTAGATGTTTACGACGGCTACTCCGCTTCAAACGCTTGTATATCTGGCAGTGTGTTCCCAATTTCGTATGTAGTAAATAAATAATATATCTCATTTGGTGAAATTTATTATTTGGAAAGGCTTTCGTGGTAAAGGAGATATATAAAGTAAAGAAGAATTTGGGTATAGGTTAAAATTTTTTGAACTGCAGCGTTAAGTTACGATTTCTATTGTACGATATCTTTGATTGGCAAAGGTTTTTCGTTTTTTATCTGTATTCAGCGAAATGTGAGCATGATCGGATTAATATTATTAAAAAAAATATGGCAAATTTTAAGACTAAATTAGTTTCTAATTAATTGAATTCCGAATGAAATTATACAATATTTACGATTTCTTTTTATATTTTTCGTTAATCCAATAAAAAATATCTAATTATATGTTTTGTATGTTATCAACACTATATATAATTTCGGCATTTTATATAATAACTCGGTAATGTATAAAAGGCCGGGGACGTCCAGGGAATGTAACATTTAGTTCATTGCCCATTACACACTTACGTAGTTAATAAATAAACCTGGGAACCTAACGATATATTTCATTCATTTCTCAACATGTCGTTGAATTTGAAGCATACGTACCAACTTAACGTATTTAGCTTTGTTACCAGGGCCAAGCCAGTGTATATTGTAGTAGTTAGTTAACTAAGAGCATAAAATGTAGATTAGATGTTTACGACGGCTACTCCGCTTCAAACGCTTGTATATCTGGCAATGTGTTCCCAATTTCGTATGTAGTAAATAAATAATATATCTCATTTGGTGAAATTATTTATTTGGAAAGGCTTTCGTGGTACAGGAGATATATAAAGTAAAGAAGAATTTGGGTATAGGTTAAAATTTTTTGAACTGCAGCGTTAAGTTACGATTTCTATTGTACGATATCTTTGATTGGCAAAGGTTTTTCGTTTTTTATCTGTATTCAGCGAAATGTGAGCATGATCGGATTAATATTATTAAAAAAAATATGGCAAATTTTAAGAATAAATTAGTTTATAATTAATTAAATTCCGGATGAAATTATACAATATTTACGATTTCTTTTATATTTTTCGTTAATCCAATAAAAAATATCTAATTATATGTTTTGTATGTTATCAACACTATATATAATTTCGGTATTTTATATAATAACTCGGTAATGTATAAAAGGCCGGGGACGTCCAGGGAAGGTAACATTTAGTTCATTGCCCATTACACACATTTACGTAGTTAATAAATAAACCTGGGAACCTAACGATATATTTCATTCATTTCTCAACTTGTCGTTGAATTTGAAACATACGTACCAACTTAACGTATTTAGCTTTGTTACCAGGGCCAAGCCAGTGTATATTGTAGTAGTTAGTTAACTAAGAGCATAAAATGTAGATTAGATGTTTACGACGGCTACTCCGCTTCAAACGCTTGTATATCTGGCAATGTGTTCCCAATTTCGTATGAAGTAAATAAATAATATATCTCATTTGGTGAAATTATTTATTAGGAAAGGCTTTTGTGGTACAGGAGATATATAAAGTAAAGAAGAATTTGGGTATAGGTTCAAATTTTTTGAACTGCAGCGTTAAGTTACGATTTCTATTGTACGATATCTTTGATTGGCAAAGGTTTTTCGTTTTTTATCTGTATTCAGCGAAATGTGAGCATGATCGGATTAATATTATTAAAAAAAATGTGGCAAATTTTAAGAATAAATTAGTTTATAATTAATTGAATTCCGGATGAAACTGCAGATTAAACAATATTTACTATTTCTTTTTATCTTTTTCGTTAATCCAATAAAAAATATCTAATTATATGTTTTGTATGTTATCAACACTATATATAATTTCGGTATTCTATATAATAACTCGGTAATGTATAAAAGGCCGGGGACGTCCAGGGAATGTAACATTTAGTTCAATGCCCATTACATACTTTTATGTAGTTAATAAATAAACCTGGGAACCTAACGATATATTTCATTAATTTCTCAACTTGTCGTTGAATTTGAAACATACGTACCAACTTAACGTATTTAGCTTTGTTACCAGGGCGAAGATAAATATTTAATTAACTCAAATGGATCGAACCCATAATCCGTTGCATAGATCTAATATAGTTTTTATTATTACTTTCTAATATGATATAGTTTTTATTATTAATTTATTAGAGGCCTGTCGTGGCGCAGCGGCACAAGAGTGTGTCTGTAACCGACAGGTTCTGGGTTCGATCCCCAATCGAGGAAATGAAATATTTAATATTTTCAATTTAAATATTTACTGTTTCAATTCTACGCTCTGGTAATACGGCAAAGCGCGGCGTTGAGCTCCGCTCAACACGCAATGCCTCAAATTCGGCGGAAAGTGGGGAACGGAAGTGGAACGGGAACTGTCTTTACACTAGGTTCCCGGGTTCCCTCTGCCTACCCTGCCTCGTGCGGGATACAGCGTGAAGCTGAGCATTACTTTCAAACATTTGACTAAATAACCTGTATATAATATTCACATATATCGACAAACTCATAGAGTGCAGCGCAACGTGAACTTCAAAAACCTCTCCGTATAATGAAAGTACGGTGTGTGTAAATTAAAAATATTTTCAAATAGCACCGCGTGGCTGCCTGCTAACATTGTTTTCACTTTATATGCACTAGAAAGGATTTTTGTAATACATATATTTTTTTTAGAAATTTAGGGTATTTTTAATTATTTTCAATTTAAATATTTAATGTTTCATTTCTTCACTCTGGTAATAAGGCGTTGAGTTCCGCCACTCAACACGCAATGCCTCAAATTCGGCGGAAAGTGGGGAACAGAAGTGGAACGGAATGTCTTAACACTAGGTTCCCGGGTTCCCTCTGCCTACCCTGTCTCGTGCGGGATACAGCGTGAAGCTGAATTATTTTCAGGTTTGAACTGGAAGTTTTGACTGACATTTAGTAATTTGTTCTAGAGAAGCTAGTTAATTCGTGCTTATTAATAAAACAGGGTAGGTAGCTAACCTAAGGGTAGCTTAGAACCTAAATTAAAATATTATTTTTTTTTTTTTCAAAATGCAGCGTTGAGTTCTGCCACTCAACACAAAATACATCCAAATACTATGCCATGGGATACAGCGTAAAGAAAAAAAAAATTGTAATCCAACCACGTCCCATAAAATAAATTAAGTTGTGTTATATGAATTGAAAAGTTATTCTTCAACCGTCCTTTAAAGCCTTCCATTTAACTTAGCAACAACAAGAAATTTGCAATTAAATGATCGCGCGTGGCTCGAACTTTGGATAATTCTACTTCCAAAGAAAGTTAACTAATAATGTCTCCAAAGAAAAACAGCAACGCCCGATATTGGTTGCGGAGGCATAAATGCATGTAAGAGGTTTTGTAGAATTATAGGAGGGTACGCTGAGGGAACCTGGGAACCTGTTAAGACACTCGATTCCCAATAAAACATTTCTATTTTCCACTTTCCACTGAATTATTCACGTTTATTGTTGAGTGATATAACTCAACTCCACGCTTTGTTAGTGCCTTTTCTTTTTTTATATTGAATTAATTACTCTGCCAAGACGAAATGCCATGTTTAGTTCGGCTATTCTTAGTGGTGACTATTTAAAAAAGAAAATTCATCTTTTTTTTTCGATAAATTAGGGATCATCATAAATGTATGACTTTAGCCTGATATGCCTGATATGCTTTATGCTCACATCAGCGATTAATTAGGTTGTTATTATCCTTTTTTTTTAGCTAAAAAGCTGATTTCCAGCCAGCCGTCAGGGTACTCGTACATGTCAAGGTAGGCAGATGGAACTTGAAAACGCAAGTGTTAAGAAAATCCATTCAATTCCCCACTTTTCCCGTAATATGTATCGTTGCCGAACTCAACGCCACGCTGTGCTCTGTTACCAGAGCGAAGAAATGAAAATATAAATATTTAAAAAATATTAAATATTTAATTATCTCGAGTTTTCATACATCTTTTTTTTTTCTCATAAATAAAATTTAAGTTTAAGTGTAAAATGTTGAAAGTGTTGAAAGTGAAATGTTGAAAGTGTTGAAAGTGTGAAATGTTGAAAGGTATTTCTTAACAATTACATTTTTCTTATGTTATAGAAATAAATAGGGATATAAATGAATATTTTTATTTCTTTACCACTTTTGCTCAAAATCAGGAAATGATAATAACTCATTCCCTTAAGTGGAAAAAGAACCTGCAACCGTCGCATTAGAAACTGTACCACTGCGCCACGAGGATCTCAAGAAATTAAAATCATTTTAACCTTCACAATACTAATATAAAGTACATAACGTATCTATTTAATGTTAGTATATAACGTATCTATTTAATGTTGTCGTCAAAATAAAAATCAGCCTTTTTGTGATTTATAGATATTTTTCATACTTTCCAAGTTTTATTATGCGCGGACTGAACGGAGGATATCCGGCGTGTTTCGCGAGTCAACTTTATGACGCGTGAACGTACGAATAAGTTATATTGAGTAATAATATTCCTTAGAACTTTTTAGATTATGTCCAAATAATTGATGGGACAATATGGCGGCATCAATAATTGTTTCTTTTTCCAAAATATAAAAGCTAAAACATAATGTGCGCCAGTGTAAACACAACAACCCAACTTAAGGAATATTTCTTTTTAGCTTCACCCTGTATCCCTCTCGAGGCAGAAGGAAGCTGGGAACCTAGTGTTAAGACACTCTGTCCCACTTCCGTTCCCCATTTTCCGCCGAAGTTGGGGCATTGAGTGTTGAGTGGCGGAACTCAACGCCGCGCTTTGGAAATTAAATATTTCATATAATCATCTTTTCACACATATAATAAGGCAAAGCACAGCGTTAAGTTGCGCCACTCTCCATGCAATGCCTCGTATTCGGCAGAAAATTGAAAACCGAACAGAGTGTCTTAATAGTTCCAAAATTCCCTGAATTGTGCGAGATACAACATGAAGCTAAAAAAACTTTAAAGTATATAAAATTTTGGTTTTTATTATTTTGTCTTCAATAATACTGTTTCACCGACGTATGAACAAAATTTAAGGTGTTATCGACAATTTTACGAAAAGCAATAAAAGGCAAATCTATATTGAACCATAGTCTGGTTACTAGAAGACTGGGGGAGAACTAGGCTGACCTTCGAAAACACAATATCTACGATACTGAAGGTAGGTAGGTCACGTAAAAAACATGAGGACCCCATCTTAGAGCATGTATGAAGTGGACGAGGCGAAAGAGGTATGCCAAAACAGTAGCGTTCGACGCTTCGTTCTCTCTGCATTTCCGCTAGGGATATAGCGTGAAGCTAAGTTAAGTCTAGTTACTTATAAAATTTTGTTTTCTAAGATTTCGTGGTGTTTGTATTATAAAATAATTTTACATACAATGTTAAGGTTGTGCTTAAATTTAATATCTCCTTTACCAGTTATGTCACAATTACCGGTAGACCGAATTAACAAATAAATGATATATTATTTCTAGCAAAATCTCATTAAAGTTTTCCATTTCAAAGTACACAGCTCTTACTCCCATATAAGTTTGTATACATAAAACGTACGATCATTAGCGATTCCAGTGGCATCAGAAACTAATCAGCAAAAAGCGAGCTAATTCACACAGCACCGGAGCATTCAGAGAAAGATAGATAATATAGATTCATATTAATGTAAGTCATTGTTATTCAAAACGGATTGGTAACGCTATATAATTATATATTCAAAGTTAAATATGTTTTCGAAATAAAATAGATATCGACGGATTTTTTTTATAAGTACATTTTTGAGTCCAGTCGTTTTACAATCCCACGCTTGCGGTCATGGGTTCGATTATCACTCGAGAAATTGAAACATTATATATTTTTATTTCCTAGCTTTTAGTACTGGCACAAAGCGCGGAGTGATATGCCACTGATCACGTAATGTGAACGGAATATTTAATTAACACTAGGCTCCCAAGCTCTCTCTGCCTACTAAAGAATATATTAAATCAACTACTATCTTCTATAGCTGTCTGAACAATGAACTTTAAACTTTATCAAAAGCAATCTTTCGAGAGATTGGATCAGAATCGCCAATTATAATTACGGCACTTTATGACTTGTATGAATAAATTAACATAAACTTTAGCTAAGCGCGTAATAAATACAGGTTTAATGCTTGTCCTTGAAATTAAGCTCTATTATGACCAAATGCGGCGTTAAGTTACAAAAAATATCATGCTAAATAAAAAAAATATATAAATTGAGAAACACGTATCTTAACACTAAGTTATATCTGCATATTTCACAAAGCACAAAAGCATATTAACTATAATGTAAGCATAATTCATTCGGTCACCGCAATAAGTGGGTTGGAAATTAACGGCCGGGTGAATTGTTTTTGTGTTAACTGACAAGCGATTTGCAAGCTTTTATGCTTGAAGTCCAATAATAATACGAGCGATAAATATATCTCTCAGTTTCACTTAGCTTCACGCGCATGGCAGGGTAGGCTGAGGGAACTTAGTGTTAAGGCACTCTGTTCCATTATCCACTTGAAGAATATCGAATTTGAGGCATTTTTTGTTGAGTGGCGGACTCAACGCCGCGCTTTGCCTTGTTACCAGGTCAACGAAATGAAAATATTATGTATTGATATTGAAAATATGAAATATTTGAATGAAGATCGAACCCACAACCCATCTGAGAGCAGTTTTTTTTTTAACTTAACGCTGATTTGTACTTATAGCGGTGTAGACAGGGGGAACATTGAAACATGAAGTTTCAGTAATTGAACTCTCTATTTTCATTAGGACACTTCCATTCTCTATTTTCCGCTATAATAAGATTCTGAGTTTTAAGTGGCGGCATTCAACGCCACGTTTTTCTCTCGTTACCAAAGTAAGTACAATATTTTTATAAAAAATCACACGGTAACTCGATTCCAAGCCACGACTTACGCCACGACATGTCTCTAAAAGATAAACATGAAAACATCGCTGTTTATTTTTCAAAACTAAAAATCAAACACGTATCACCGAGTGTACATCTACACACTGTACCACTGCACCTCAATACCCTATGGTATAATAAAATTATTTCATATTTATCATAATAACAGTATTGAGTGTACAATGGGCTTTACGACCAATAAATCCATAATTTGCCTCCGCGGCCCTACATATTTTTTGTTCCGCGCGATATTTCATGACGCACGTTTCGTTTATGACACAAATTGATTAATACGTCTGTCCTCGGCCGTAAACAAAGTTGGCAAGTTTTATTGCACGGGTTCATTTTGTACTAAGCACTTGTGAATAGGTGATTTTATAACGACGAAATTAGAGTATGTCGCTGTATAGAAAATTAACAAATTAATAAAAGTCTTTAAGAGTAGACCGAGTCTTGAGCCCTGTCGTGGCGCAGCGGCACAAGCGTGTGACTGTAATCGATAGGTTATGGGTTTGATCCTCACTCGAAGAAATGAAATATTTAATATTTTCAATTTAAATATTTAATGTTTTCATTTCTTCGCTCTGGTACAAGGCAAAACACGGCGTTGAGTTCCGCAACTCAACATGCAATGCCTTTAATCGCGCGGAAAGCGGGGATAGGAAGTGGAACGGAGTGTCTTAACACTAGGTTTCCAAGTTCCCTCTGCCTACCCTGCCATGTGCGGGACACAGTGTCAAGCTGAGTATGAGTAATAAAAGTCTGAAATTAAAAAAAAAATAGCATCTCATCTTGGATCTTATCTAGCTAATATAAAAGCTACAATCACTTTACCAATACCAATGAGGTTATGAGATACGGTACCATAGGCAAACACACAGACTGACACGTAAACCCAACTTATAAAATCCTTATTTATATGTCGGGGTCTAACGCGAAGGTTAAGGGTTCCCATTAGGGGAAATTAATTTTGTCATTTCCTCGTTCTGGCAAAAATGTAAAGCGCGGCGTTGGGTTACGATTGATATTTGTACAAAATATATGAAAAAGTACTTTGTAAAAGCAGCATACTATTACCTATTTAATTAAATTAAATTATAAAATAAAGTAGATCGTTAAAAAACGTCGTATAAATTGTTCATTAAGGCATACCATAATAAAATTTACAACTTAACGGAGCTAAACTACGTGACTGGACATTAATATGGCGTTAAACATCCTTGCAATCATTCCGTATTATTCGAAGGAAAAAATAACTTATTCCCCATGGGGAACTTGGGAACCTAGTGTTAAGACACTCAATTCAACGCCGCGTTTTGCCTTGTACCATAACGAAGAAATGGAAACATTAAATATTTAAATTGTAAATATTAAATATTTCATTTCCTCGAATGGGGATCGAACCCAGAACCTGTCGGTTACAGTCACTCGCTTGTGCCGCCGCGCCACGACAGGCCTGTAGGTAGAACCAATTAATATAATATATTCTGATTTTACTAATCAGAAGAACGAAGTGTCTTAACATTATTTTTTCTTTGCCTTTTCTTAATTCGCCTTTGCCTGCTTGATTTGCTTTATCTAACTACTAGAGCTAAGAAATAATAATATTAAAATTATTAATTTTATAATACGAGTAGTTACATTAATAAACGTCACCAATATTTTTTTTAATATATCTTCGTATACAGACAGTGGACACTGACTGTTAACAATTTTTAATATTTACGACACTTACGATCAGTGAAATATTCATACATAAGTTTATTCTATGTTAGATATTCGTTAAAGCGGCGTTGAGTTCCGCAATATCTCAAAAAAAAGATAAAGTAAGACTTTAAACTGAAGTAGCAGTCATCTATACGAGAAAAATCATAAATCCATAAAGAAAACATTTGCAAATGACACTCAAAAAACGCAAAAAAAATTCAATTATGCTTCACACAACGCTAAGATGATTCCTTTTACAATATTCAAACAGCTTTATGGCATTATAAAAAAATAGTATATACTTTTATTTCCTTTCATCTCATACAATATATCTCTAAAATTTAGAGACGCGTGTTCAAGTATTTAATGTTCCATAGATGAAAGGTGAATATGAGGACAGCGATGTACAGTCGGATGCATTACCGAGCGTTTGTGTAACAACCACCGCAAGTGTTTGGGATATTTATTAAACTTGAGATGCTATAAACGTGTTCTGGGACTGAATTTTTATTTTGTTCTTTGAAAATGTATGTAAAAACGAATGAAAATTTAGAATTTAATCTATTCTTAAGGTTCTTTAATAATATAATAATAATAATAATAATCTTTATTTTTTAACATAATGTAAGTATATATACAAAGATTTAGGGCAACATTTAGATACATAAAGAGATACTTACAATAATGTGAGACTGACGCTTGTACTAAGCTCGTGGCTTGTGTTACGAGTCGCCAGGTTCCCACTCGCGGATGGAATAACATTTAGGTATGCACCCATACATAACAGCTGACATTAATGTGACAAAGAATTCGATTATTATCAGTACAATAATATTAAAATATTGTGTGTGCCTGTGTGAGTGAGTGTGTGTGAGTGTGTGTGTGAGTGTGAGTGTGTGTGTGAGTGTGAGTGTGAGTGTGTGTGTGTGTGCGTGTATTTAAGTGTGTAAAAAACTAGTAAATATTATGTAGGATTATTAATATATCCATAAAAGTTTTCTTAATGAAATACATGTTACACATTTAATAATTGTTCCGTTGAGTCATAAGACATGCCTAGTAACCATTATTTGAGAATTTTTTAGTTTTCAGTTTAGTCAAGCTGTAAAATATTAGCTTTTCGTTTATCTTATTATATAGGAAGTTGCCAAGAAAAGGATATAACTTACGGGAAAAAATAGTTCTATGGGTAGTTGTAGGGCATACAGTACTTATTCTACGTTTAGTGGTAATTAATTTTGGGTTATAAGTTAATTCTGTGTGTTTTTAAGGACCATTTGTAAAATGAAGATTTGCCTGACAGTAAGTACATTCCATAGCTTATAGAGTTCATTTGTTGAATATAATGTTGGAAGAAACGCACTTACTTTTAAGACAGCCCTTTGGGCTCTTTCTAATTTTAGAATTTGTGACTTGTACGATCCTCCCCAAGTTGTGATGCAGCAGCCAATTACGGATTGGCAAACAGCAAATTAAACGGTTTTAATTATATTACGATCAGCAATGTGGCGTAGGTTTTTAAAGATAAAAATTAATTTTCGTAGTCTTATGCATAGGTTGTTAATATGCGTTTCAAAGCTTAGCTTGTGGTCAATATCAACTCCTAAGTATTTTACTACATTAACATGCTGAAGCGGCATACAGGTACAGTGAGTCTGGGGTGATAAGTTGCAGGAGTGGGCAATTAACTGAAAATTTGATAGATTCGGCACTTTATGAATAGAAAAGGCTATATATTTTGTTTTCTCAACATTCAGTGTAAGAAGATGGTCATTTAGCCACTTCTTGACTTTGTTAAGACCTTCCTGAGCGAGACGAAAATCTTCTGACCAAGAGCTAGCCTTGAAAACGAGAGCCGTATCATCAGCAAAAGTAATAATTTTGCCATTGATCAGTTCCAGTTGACATAAATCATTTAAATAGGTTATGAATAACGTAGGGCCAAGTACACTACCCTGTGGAACTCCATAAACTACAGAAAGCGATTGGCTTGTCCAATTGTCAATTTTAACTCTTTGAGAACGATCATTTAAATATGATTTAAAAAGCTCCAAGGGTAGTCCTCTAATTCCTAAGTATTCTAACTTGATTAGTAAGGTAGGAACTGAAACAGTGTCGAATGCTTTAGCCAAATCCAGAAACACTGCGATACACTTTTGCTTGTTATCTAAGCCTGTTACTATGTGGTCAGTAAAGCTCTGTATCACGCTTTCTTGTTACCAGCGTTAGATTTACGCTGTAACGTTACGCTGCCACTCTTGGCAGGAAAGGCAGAGGAAACTAAGAAACTTAGAGTTAAAACAGTCCGTTATTTTGAGTGGTGTAACTCAACGCCGCGTTCTGCCTTGTTACTAGAGCAAAAAAAATAAAATATATAGTAAGTAATATTCCATTTTCTCGAATTAGAATGGAATTCACAACATGACGCACTTCATGAGCCGAGTGCCTTATAGGAAAAGACACTGCGTCTCAAAGTAATCGTTAATCTGAAACAAAATGAATTGACGTACTCTACAATATAGCGATATCTATTAATGTAAAGTGGATATTAAATAATAATGCCTCGTATAATATAATTATAAGTAAATAACTATTTATTCGCAACATGTTGTGGGTTCAATCCCTGTCTGAGGAGATGAATTATTGGTAACGAGGCAGAGCGCAACGTTGAGTTCCATCACTAAACACACAATACCTTAAATTTGGCGGAAAGTATCAGATATGCCTCAATGGAAACGGAGTACTTAGCACTAATTTTTTATATATATTCTGCCCTGGATATATATATATATATATATATATATATATATATATATATATATATATATATATATATATATATATATATATATATATATATATATATATATATATATATATATATATATATATATATATATATATGTATATATATATATATATATATATATATATATATATATATATATATATATATATATAAATAAAACTTTCCAATCTTATAATAATATCATTAATTATGCAAGATGACGTTTCTGATGTATCACACGGGAATGTCATAAGCAGATCGCTATCGCACAATGGACGATTAGCGATAGCGATTTGATTTTATCGCAACACTTATGCAGTAGAAGGTACGGCTTACGTGATAAGCGGAAAGAGACTTAGTTGAATAATAATAATTTAATTTTATAGTAGGGGATGAAAGTGTCTTAATGTGAACAGAATGTCTTATTAGTAGGTTCCCAAGTTCCCTTTATCTACTCAGCAATGTTCGAGAAACAAGGTGAAGCTGAATAAAAAAATATGTAGCTTGATAAGAAGGTATTTAAAGAGATAAGAGCACTTGCAAATCAAGCTGTTTAGCTTGATTTCCACCATTTTAAACCAAGTTAAATGTTAAATCACCTTTCTGAGTTCCAATCGGCTTATATGACTTTAAATGCGAAGTATGATAATTCAATTCAATTTCACTCAAAATTAATCACTCACTCGGTTCTATGAATTATTTTCTTTTCGTCTCTCCGGAAACAAGACTAAGTACGGCGTTCTACCATTCAAAACGAAAACTTTATCGTTGATTGCAAATCAGACTATCTTAACACTTGGTTCTCTCTGCTTACCCTACTTTATATGAAAAAGTGTGTAGCTATTAAATAATATTTTTCTTGTACCACACATAATATGCATATACCAACATACGTATGTACATTACCGGTCTTCAACATTTTAAACCTTTGAGGCTCGATTCGAAATCTCATCTCATTGTTCTCATACAAATTGCCCGCACAATACAAGCGACTAACCTGACCTTTAAGATTTAAAGACGTACCGCTTGGCTTATCATTTCTGGGTAATATACAAATATTTTTCTTTTTTATTAAAATTGTATGCGGGGCAGGCGGAGGGAAGCTAATATTGAGACTCTCCACTTTTCACTTTCCAAGCAATTCTTAAGATATTATCTCTCTGAATTCCGTGTTTTGTCTTGTTACCAGAGCAAGGACATGATAATAATTTACTCCCTTAAGTGGGAATTGAACCAATAACAACAACCACGCTTGTAGTGAGACGTTGAGTTATGATGGCTTCAATTAAGTCTAGTTTGAGCTGTAGTTCTTTTATTATTTTTAAAGATTTACGTCACACTTAAAAAAAAAATACGAAATTTTAAAAACGTATAAAAATTTGAACGAAGCAGGATTTCAACCTGCGACTCTTGAAAACCGTCCAAGCGCTCTAACCAACTAAGCCATTCGTTCTCACCAAGCTACGTCAATATTCTTGTAAGCTTGTTACAACTTATTTATGTTGTTAGCACGAATTTGTGAGAACGAGAAAGAAATTAGTGAAAACGAATGGCTTAGCTGGTCAGGGTGGTTAGACGGTTTCTAAGAGGCCCATCCTGCTTCTTTCAAATTTTTATACGTTTTTAAATTTAGTATAGTTATATTAGCTGTAGTTGTTTCTAGTAAGGTTAATAAGTTCATAATATATATAGTTGAATTGACTTCGATTTTGTGTATATTGATTATATTTTTTTATAATTTTAAGGATGGTATTAGATGGTAAACGTCTTTAGACACAATAATTGCTTCGGTTCCTACTAAATTTTATTTAATTTAATTAATTTAACATTTTATTCAACGAAAAATTGTTGCTTTTATTTCAAATGTAAATGATTATTACTTTAATAAACGTTTGTTCAAAAAATTAAAAAGGGAACAATAGCTCTACTCCCGTATATTAAACTTATGAAATCTCCTATAATATATATTTTTGAAAATACCAAAAAATATATAATTATATGGAGAAAATAACAGAGTGCTATTTTTACTATGTTTTAAAGTGTTATTCCACATTTTTGTGTAGCTTGTGTGATCACTACGGGCTAGCCTACAGATATAGATAGCCTACAGGATACAAAATTTTTACAGTACATACCTTAACTTTTCTCGATAAATTGCCTATCGAATACAAAAAGGATGTTTCACATTGAAAAAGACTTCCCGAGACCAAAGATTATAATTAAAATAAGATTTAAATTAAACAAACACTATATACGAAGAAAGGTTGCCAAAATATAATAGTGAAATGCATTTTAATCTGGTTACTGGTTTCTGATATTAACGCATACAAACGTACAGACAAACAGAAAAAAATAAAAAAAAATCACCATTTTCAGCCCTATTACATTATAAACGTCCCGTATAAGATTTATTAAATATATCCTCTATGTACATGTGATCAGTTACAGATTTATTATAAGTATGGATGTAAGAGTTGAGCGCAGTATGTAGAACTACTAACAGCTATACTGTAGGTATAGTCGTCAAGCGGTTAATATAGTCAAATACGAGAAGACGACGGCCCGAGGCGTAATGCGTATGCATTTCGAGGTATTCTCTGTCTGTCTGCTAATACTGTGTCTCTTATTAAACCAGGCGGCGTGTAGATAAATTCTATGTTAAACGTTGTTAATTTTCTGGTAAAACGTGTAAAGGTAACAGGTTCGATTGTATGTAAGGTGTTGAAGATGAAAATAATTTGAGAAATGTTATTATGTTTTATAACGTTTTTTTTTTCTGTTTTTTCGATTTAAATAACTGTAATAAATCACGATTTTATCTAAAATGTTCAAGCCAGCCTAATAAATATTTGAAAAGATATTTTGCTTTGTTACCATAGCGAAAAAAAAACGAAAACATGAAATATTTAAAATGAAAATATTAAATATTTCATTTCTTCGATTGAGGATCGAACCCACAACTTGCTGATTTTACAGTTACATGCTTGTGCTCCTGCGCCACGACTTTAAGCTAAGCTACACATACTTCGTACTTTTTATTAAAGAAGTTGAGTTGGCAAATCGGCAATGAAGAGACCCTGAATAGCAGGTACTAGAGAAGAACGTCACAGTGACAACGAGTAAAGTTTGAGGCATGGAAGCTCTATGATCGAAGAGTGAGTCGTAAGGAAGTGTAACCCTAAAGATCTTTGATAATTATCATAAAAACCAATAGACAAGATAAACTTTAGATACTAGAATTCTATAGAAATTATAAGGGAAGGAAGGACCCTAAATCGGGAGTGTAAGAAATAAAATTTATAAAAAAAGACGTCACTGCGAATTTATTTATATGTGATATGTTATTTTCTCTCACACTCTAGTGAAACTTTGTGCGAATGTGACATTGTATGTAGTTTCATATGCCAAAAAGCGTTTTGTAAACAAAGTACTCGTACGTCTTGGCATCAACATCCAGTTCGGTTGAAAGTAATATATGGTAAGATACATTTTGTAAATTAAAATACATACGTTTTGGAAGTATTATGAAATTTTATGTTTACTTAACATCGTTCTTGCGGAGTGAATATTTATGAAATTATTATATATTATACTGTGACACACACGCGGCCTCTTACTTACGAACTGAAAAGTATTTATTAATAACAATTTTTAAAGAAAAAAATATCGAGATATAAAATTTACATTAAATATATTTATTGAGGTCTTACGTGTCAAAATATTCACGCGTGCAATAGTAAACGTGACAGCTTGTGAGTTCGATCTTCACTTGTGGAAATTAAATATTTAAGATTTTTTTTCAGCTTCAGCTGAAAGCGAGGTAGGGTAGGCAGAGGGAAACCGGGAACCTAGTGTTAAGACACTGCGTTCTACTTCCATTCCCCACTTTTCGCCGAATTTGAGGCATTGCGTGTTGAGTGGCGGAACTCAACGCCGCGCTTTGCCTTATTACCAGAGCCAAGAAATGAAACATTAAATATTTTGAAATTGAAAATATCAATACAATTTCATTTCCTCGACCGGGGATCGAACCCAGAACCTGTCGATAACAGTCACACGCTTGTGCCGCTGCGCCACGACAGGCCTCACCTAAATATTTAATAATTTCATTATATTAGCTACGACAAGTAGGCAAAGTGCGGCGTTAACGCCGCACTTTGCCTACTAGCACTACTTGCGGCGTTTCTAGTGGTGGAACTTAAGTTCCGCCACTAGAAACGCCGCAAACGAAAAGTGAGGAACGGAACGTATTTTCTTCACAGTAGGTTCCCAAATTCCGTTTGCCTACCCTGCCATGTGCAGGATACGTTAAGCAAAAAAATTTTTTCTTACTCCTATATATCTGCAATAGTTTTCTTGTAATATCTTAATTTTGCTCTAAAGTAGTATTTCAGTCAACTCAAGGACCATATATATACATAAAAACGTTCATAAATGAATTTCATTATATATATATTCGAATCCGCTACTTCTGTATAAGTGGCTGTAAGGACCCTTTACATAGACGTACATATATACACATAAATAACCTTTAGAAATATGAAAAGACAGTGTAAAGAATATCTCCATAGCTCCTGAAGCCCGAGTCAATTAGACCGTACTAGACGTCGCTTTTATTATTAAATAATTAAATTAACATTGCCCAGTGTCCTTATTAAAATTCACGAGATGAACTCTTAACTTTTTCTTTAGCTTGGTTTGTGACGCTTTTTCTATCGCGTTTATGAAACTGTAATTAGAAATGCTGGATTATGTTTTGTTGAATTAGATTGAGGCGTGTCGTGGCGAAGGTTCTGGGTTCGATCTCTACTCAAGGAAATTAAATATTTAATATTTTTATTACTTCGCTCTGGTAAAAAGGGAAAGCCCGGTGTAGAGTTCCGCCGCTTGACACGTAATACTTTAAATTCGATGGAAATTGGGGAATGGAACGGAATGTCTTAACATTAGGTTCCCAAGTTCCCTCTGACTACCCTGCTATGTGCGGGATACAGCGTGAAGCTGAGAGAGAGTGAATAAATGTTGTCTGAATTTAAATTGTTATAGTGGGTTTGATCGACGCTTGTTAGTACACTTTGTAATAAGTACATAAGAATTTTAAGGCAGCTTGATGACGTATAGTTTAGTTGTAAGAGTTGGATAGTTTCCCAGTAACGCCGGTTGAAATCCCGTTACGTTCAAATTTTTATATGTTTTCGTAAAAGTACTTACTTAGCTTCACGCTGTAACACGCACGAGGCAGGGTAGGCAGAGGGAACCCGGGAACCTAGTGTTAAGACACTCCGTTCCACTTCGGTTCCCCACTTTCGCCGAATTTGAGGCATTGCGTGTTGAGTAGCAGAACTCAACCCCACGATTTTGCCTTATTACCAGAGCGAACAAATGAAACATTAAATATTTTGAATTGAAAATATTAAATATTTCATTTTCTCGACCGGGGATCGAACCCAGAACCTGTCGGTTACAGTCACACGCTTGTGCCGCTGCGCCACGACAGGCCTCATTCGTAAAAGTAAGATAGTAGAATAAGTGAAAAAGTAGAGTGAGGAATCAAAATGAATATGAAAAGGCGTATTGCCGATGACATGGACGAGCAATGTCAAGATATTTTATACCCCATAGATTATTTATATAGATTATTGCAAGAAATGATAATAATTAATTCCGAATAGAAGTCGAACCAACAACCACCTCGTAAACAGTTTCCAACCATAAATATTTCCTTACATCTACATATTCACATTATAAGTGATGTTTTCATTTAATTACAGCGTAACGTGATGCCTAGATTAAAATAATGCTCCCGCTATCTAATGAACGCGAAAACCGCATTAACATAAACTTGTGCCGAAAATATGAATTCAACTTTAATTTGAAATAATTAAAGATATCCTATCACGTAAGGTAGCAGTGGGAACCTGGGAACCTACTGTAAAGACAATATTTACCGTTCCTAATTTGAGACATTGCTGCTTGAGTGGTAAAACTTACCGCTGTGATTTGCCTTGTTACCAGAATGAAGAAATGAAAAATATAAATATCTAATTTCATCGCGTGGCGATCGACCGGACAACCTGTTGCGTTTACAGTCGCACGCGTGTGCCTTTGCGAGAAGACAAGGTTATATATATTTTAATATTATAAACAAGAAAGTTTGTGAAAATGTTTATTCTACTTTACAGTTATATAGCATTAATTTTACAGTCATTATTTGCATTAATTTTACAGTCATTATTCAATATATTGTATAATTTGGATTAATATTAACGATTTAGTTTAAACAACGCGTTTGGGTCGAAAGTATATTTTAACTTATATACATTTTAATAGTTTAAAATAACTTTACTTCTTCCTAACAATCTTCATTGTTTCTGATGATTATAAAATAATGGTTAAATTAGCACATCGTTAAATTAGCACATGTACATTAAGAAAATGATTTGACCCCGCTCCTGGCAGAATCCGTCCAAGCAACGTTCTGGCAACTAAGCCATACGCTCTCAAGGACGTATGTTATGAAAAACTATGTTGTGTATGATAAATGATACAGTGTCCCATATAACTCTAAGCAGTTTCAATGAATTTCATCTAAACGATAAATATTTCTGTCTGTCCCGCTCTTAGTTTTTGTTCACATGGCAGGGTAGACAGAAGGGACCTTGGGAACCTAGTCTTAAGACATTCCGTTTCGTTCCCCACGTTAAGCTGAATTTGAGACATTGTGTGTTGAGTGGCAGAACTCAACGATGCGCTTTGTCTTATTACCAGAGCGAAGAAATGTTTTAAAAAGCAAAGTAGCAGTGGTTTTAAATATAAAGTAGTTGGTGTGGGTGGCATTTATTTATTTAAGAAATGCGTAAAAGTGATAAATATTTAGTAAGAACAATAATTACTGTTCACGTTAAACATTTCTATTTAATATAATCAGAACGATGGTTGAAAATACGATTTGCAATCGGAGAAAATACTTTATACTCTTTGCTTCGCCTTTAACAAGACGAAGTGCGGCGTTGAGCTCCATAATTCAACACGCAATGTCTCAAAATGTACGAGATGAGTGGGAAACTCGAGAGAACACTTGTTTTGAACTACTTGTCATTTTAGAAACGTTGTATCACGTTTCTAAAATGACAAGAAGAAAAAATGAAGTAGCATGAAGAAAAAAAAGTAGAAAGCAAATCTTTCTTTCTAAGAGCTTTCATGTTAAACTTAGTCTATTAAAAGTTATTACTAAAGCTCTCATTTTATACTGATAAAAGCACTACGTAATAAATATACGAATTATTTTTGTAGCTTTCGGTTGTAGCCCGTAAATGGTAAAGTAGGCAAAAGGAACATGGGAACCTAGCGTTCCCCACTTTCCGCCGAATTTGAGGTATTATGTGTTAAATCGCGGAACTCAACGCCATGCATTGCCTTGATACCAAAACGAAATTTGTTAAGTATAACTAAACATAGAAATAGAATATATTTCTCGAATTAACTTAGACGTTATGTTTTCACGTGAAATTGGATAGAAACAATTATTGAGCGACCGTCTTGAGTACATTAAATAAATAATGTTAGGCCTCGAGCGTTTTGACCTGATAGTATTTGGAGTTACTACTATGGTATTTAAGTGAAATCGAGTCGAGAATTCCTTAATACGGAATATCCCTTGTTTAAGATTATATACATTTTTAGAGGTCTGTTGTGGCGTAGCGGCACATGCATGTGACTGTAAAAGGGCCAGGTTGTGGGTTTGATACCCACTCGACAAAATTATATACTTAATATTTTAAATTGAAATATTCTATGTTTTCATTCCACATTAGAGGATTCATTATGGATGTTGTAAACGTTAAATAAAAGGAGTTTTTAAAAAAGTGTTTTCAATATAGAAAATATATTTATATACCAAGGATTTATTCATTAAAATTGCGGCATTCAGTTCCACTATTCAATACGCAATACATCAAGAATTGGGCGGAAAGTGGGAAACGGAAGCGTCTCAATGGACACGGAGTGTTTTTAAACTAATATCCCAGGTCACTCAGCTTCACGCTGTATCCCGCACATGGCAGGGTAGGCAGAGGGAGCTTGGGAACCTAGAAGTTAAGACACTCCGTTCCACTTCCGTACTCCACTTTCTGCCGAATCTGAGGCATTGCGTGTTGAGTGGCGGCGTTGAGTGCCGCCACTCAACACGCAACGCCGCGCTTTACATTTGATATTAAAGCGAAGAAATAAAACATTAAATATTTAAATTGAACATATTAAATATTTCATTTCCTCGACTGGGGATCGAATCCACAATCTGTCGTTAACAGTCACACGTTCGTGCCGCTGCGCCACGACAGGCCTCAAAAATTTCCTGGGTTCCCTTTAGTTATCTTGTTATTTGGGGGATACAGCGTGTATGAATGAGTATTCGGTATATAAAAAAATACAGGATCGTCATTCACACACGTACACTCAAAAACGACTTAGAGAAGTGCTAAAATATCTATATAATAATATATATAAAAAAAAATCAGTACAGTATTTTCATTCCCACATTATGTTAATTATACACTTTTACTAAAGTATTTATATGAAAACAGTAAGTCTAAATAATATAATAATTTGAGATTAGTGGCGGAGCTCAACGCCGCGGTGTGCCTTGGTATATATATATATATATATATATATATATATATATATATATATATATATATATATATATATATATATATATATATATATATATATATATATATATATATATATATTGGAACGTTATCGAGAACCATTAGTCCGTCCGTCCGTTTATTTAAGGGCACGATGTAACTCGCATTTCTTTGTCCTCTTTGCTTTCGAATGAAATATTCAACACGTCCCCACGTACTGCGTACGGGATCTCCGATATTAGATTTTGGCATTTTATTGATAAACTGAAATATGATATCGTAGCGTCTTTTGCCTTACAATAAATTAAGTATATTGGGTCCTCTATTTTCTTAGATTTTTTCTTGCGTTTCGTTAGTCTACGTCTACGTCTTAGCACTAGGTACCCTCGACCTTGCTCTAGGTTCCCTGTTCCTATCACTAGGATCACTTTTTTTATGGAAGAGACGGCAAACGAGCGTACGGGTCACCTGATGGTAAGTGATCACCGTCGCCCACGGCCCCGAGTAACTCCAGAGGAGCAGCATTGCCGTCCTTTAAATTGGAAGGGCACCGGGGCCCGGCATTACCTAATGAGAAACGCAGTGGCCAAAGCCACTACTTAACGCCGGTCTTAAATGCCGGGGGTGGTAATAATCCGGTCGAGTCTGCCCATGCGTGTTGCCATTACTGACAACGTGACTCTACCACACGCACTTTAGTCGCCTCTTACGACATCATCAGTACCAGGGTGATCCTATTCTAAGTGTGGTCTTCTATCCTATTCTAAGTAACTGAAGTCCGGAATCACACGACTCCGGACTTCAGACTCTAATCAGATAGAAAGGAAAGCCAGATGAAAGAAAAAAAAAGAAAGAGAAAGGGAACCCAATGTTATGGCACTCTAATTTTTAATCTTTAAATTATGTACCATATGTAGCAACCCTGCCCCCTAGGTAACGTAGTAGGAACGTAGTGTCTTATCAATAGGTTCCCAAGTTAAATAAAAGCAAGTATATAAATAACATCAAAATACAACCATACAAAATCGTTCTACCTAAATTAGCATTGTTGTCAAATTCCTTGCACCTTACCCCCCTTTTTTATCAAACAGCTGCCTTTTACTGTGTTTTCATACAAAAATAATGCCAAGAGCTAATTTTATTAATTTAAATCGTAGCGTGCTGACATACATTAGGGTACTTACGAGTCTTTGAAACATGGCACTCGATATGGCAAATAGTTTTTCATGTGAAAGGCTATATGGTTCAGTACGATCGACGAGTTTTGGTCACTATAAAATCATGCTTCATAGATTTTATCATATACTTTTATACTTTTGACAAAGCGCTAGAATTAAGGAAACTTAGCTTGAACTGGCCATAACTCATCGGCCGTAGTATATATATATTTTAAATATCATTAGACGCGATAAACATTGTAAATGAGGTTGGTAATGATTAATGTGATATGCTATGCGAGTTGTTTATGAGTTTTTATGGTAGCTGTAATGTTTGTTAGTTAGTTATTAGCTTTTAGTGGTCCCCTACTGTTTTTATTTGTATTCGCTATGAAAAATATTTAGTATACACTAGAGAATATTTGTATAGAGGGACAAACAAAGAAAGCAATGCTTAAGATATAGAAAAACGACAGAGTTTAACACCGGGTTTAGGTGTGACAATTGGTGGAAATGTAGATGTCTTGTATTTTACCTAAGCCCCGAGAAGAGAATGACGCTTTGACGCGCAGTCGTGGAGATTATATATTTAATATTTTCATTTTCTTGCTCTGGTTAAGCTCCAAAGCGCTGCGTTAAGCTCCGCCACTCAACACGCAATGCCTGCAAAAGCCGACGAAAAGTAAAGAATCCGAAGTGTCAGTAAGGGATTTCTCTGCTTATTGTTTCATTTGATATAGCGTTCACTGAAATCATTTATTTGATTTGACCCAGAGAAGATTATTTAATGAACGTCAAAGTCAATGTCACAATATCTGTCTGACTGTAAATGCGACGGTTGGATATTTGATTCCCTCTTGGAGAAATATGTTATTTTCATTTACAAGCTCTGGCAGAGGTTACAGCGTTGAGTTCCGTAAAAAGTGAGGAATAGAGTGGCATAACACTCCGATCCCATCGGCATATTCGTTTTAGCTTCACGCTGTATCCCGCGCGAGGCAGGGTAGGCAGAGGGAACCCGAGAACCTAGTGTTAAGACACTCCGCTCCAGTTGCGTTCCCAACTTTCCGCCGAATTTGAGACATTGCATGTTGAGTAGCGGAACTCAACGCCACGTTTTGCCTTGTACCAGAGCGAAGAAATGAAACCTTAAATATATAAATTGAAAATATCAATTATTTCATTTGAATTTCATTTGAATTGGGATTGAACTCAGAACCTGTCAGCAACAGTCACATGCTTGTGCCGCTGCGCCACGACAGGCCTCAAAAAAATACATATTTAATTATTATCCAACCCAAAATAATGTACAGTTATTAATGAATTATTTATACAGAGCGATTCTTTAATCCGATACTTCTACGACAATTATTACCCCAATCTCTAATCTATTGTCACAAAACTTAACCCCAACATGAAGATAACCCGAAAATAATCACGCAAAGGTATAAAAGGCGTTGAAAACGAAAAGCAAACTCTATTTTCCAGACGAATAATTAAATTTGTATAATAAAGCTCGCTTAAAATTCACCCTTTGCGCGCTTCCGACGGTTTTGGATGGTTTTGTGTGTATGATTTTAATATTAACTATGATTTTGCACCGGAAGTTGGCTGAGGTAGTCTTCTAGAGCATATCTTATCTTTTTTTCTTTTTAGCTTCCCGCTGTATCCCGCACATGGTAGGGTAAGCTTATTTGGGAACCTTGTGTTACGATACTCCGTTCTGTTCCTTAGTTTCTTACATTACAGTTTGAGCGAAGAAATGAAAGTATTAAAAAAAATATTGCCTCGAGTGGGGATCGAACCCCCTTGAGCTATTTGATAATTACTTATGTTGCTAAGCCTTTACTCGCTAATCATATACAATCTTAATTATATTATATTATTTTATTGTACTTGGAAAAATAGTCGAGTAAAATACAGTTCTTTAGAAAATTACAAACAAATACATCAATGATGATGATGATTTTTTATAGCCGTGTGATCCCGGCTTAGAATAGGATCACCCTGGTACTGATGGTGTCGTAAGAGGCGACTAAAATGCGCGTGGTAGAGTCACGTTGCTAGTAATGGCAACATGCATGGGCAGACTCGACCGGATTGTTACCACCCCCGGCAAAGGGGCGTTTAAGACCGGCGTTAAGTAGTGGCTTTGGCCACTGCGTTTCGCGTTAGGTAATGCCGGGCCCCGGTGCCCATACACCTTAAAAAACGGCAACGCTCCTGTAGCTCTTCTGGAGTTACACGGGGCCGTGGGCGACGGTGATCACTTACCATCAGGTGACCCGTACGCTCGTTTGCCGTCTCTTCCATAAAAAAAATAAAAAAAAAATAGCATCACAGGCATATCAGGAGGGTTAGGGAGTTAGAAAGAACTTGAAAACTAAACGTTGAAACACTCCGTTCCCCATTTAGCTCTGTATTCGAGGCACTACGTGTTGGTTGGTTGGTTGGTTGGCCTCATTACCAGAGCCATGAAAAAAATAAATATTTCCTCGAGTAGAAATCGAATCCACAGCCTTACGTGTTTATAGCCACACGCTTGTGCCCCTGTGCCACGACAGGCCACAAGCGCGCCATGAGTAGATATGAACCCGCTATCCAGTTTTTATTATTAAGGCTATCAACAAAAATATATCTAAAGCAGGGGCTTAATTATTTGTATATTTCTGAATTTCCTAGAAAATTAGATTAGAGGTATACGGAAATTATCAATAATTTAAGTAGCTAACAATGTTATTTGCTTTTTATTTAAAAAAAAAATAACGTACGTGCGTTATCAGCTTCTTTTTTGGGTCACAATAAATAAAATTACAATTTTAAAACGTAATACATTTTTTTTAGCTTCAAGCTGTATCCCTCACGAGGCAGGGTAGGCAGAGTGTTAAGACACTCCGTTTCACTTTCGTTTTCTAATTTCCACCGAATTTGAGGCATTATGTGTTGAGTGGCAGAACTCAACGCCGCGCTTTGCCTTAGTAATAGAGCAAAGAAAATAAAACATTAAATATTTAAATTCAAAATATTAAATATTTCATTTCCTCAATATATATATATATATATATATATATATATATATATATATATATATATATATATATATATATATATATATATATATATATTTATATATATATATATATATATATATATATATATATATATATATATATATATATATATATATATATATATGTATATATATATATATATATATATATATATATATATATATATATATATATATATATATATATAGCGTGATTCAGCGTGAAGCCAAAAAAACAAAAAAAAATCTTATATAACTTCCCTTAATAATAAAGTCTAGATAAATCTCCAAGAAATGAGGAAATGAGGCTCTTCTTTCTTTATAAGGAAGCGTGAAAAGCTCCAAAATTAAATGCAGACTTTATAAATTATAAAAAATGTAAATATATAAGCTTCTCTGATTAAATTTACTAAACATCCTAAAGTACCTACGAGTTAAATTTTAAATTACAAGTCCAGTAGTATCGTGTGACTATAAACAGGTTGTGAGTTCGATCCCCACTCGAGGAAATGAAATATTTATATTTTCCAATTAAATTTTTATTGTTTTCGCTATGGTCAAGGGATCTTGAGAACCTAGAGTTAAGGCACTCTTTTCCACTTCCGTTTCCCACCTTCCACTGAATTTGAGGCATTACATGTTGAGTGGCGGAACTCAACGCCGCGCTTTGCCTTCAAACTATACGTACATATATCTATATGAATTGATGTCTACGTGTTATTCTGATATACGAGTACCATCCCTCTTCTTAAGCATTTAAATTGATTATATTTGTAAGGTGTCCCCTAAGAAGGTCTGAGGCCTGACGTGGCACAGGGACACAAGCATGTGACTTTTGACACGATAAGTTGTGGTTTCGGTCCATAATAGAGAAATTAAATATTTATTTATTTTTTACTTACTTACTTACTTAGCTTTAAGGTATATCCCTAGCGGAGTAGGCAGAGAGAACGGAGCGCCAAACGCAATGGTCTCGGTATACCTCTTTCGCCTTGTCCACTGTCATCAACCTCTTCATACATGCCCTCCGGGGGGTCCTCATGCTTTTTACGTAACCTTCCTTATTTTTAAATTTTAATATTTTCATTTCTTTACTATAGTAACATGGTAAAACAGAGCGTTGAGTTTCCCCACTCAACACGCAATGCCTCAAATTCAGCGAAAAGTGAGGGACGAAACAGAGTGTCTTTACACTAGGTTCCCAAGTTCCCTTTGTCAACCCTGCTATGTGCATAATAAACCTGCCAAACATTCAACTTAAGAACAAACGAATTCCTACTATACACCCAGAGAGAAGAATTCAACAATTAATTCCAACTTGAGTACCATTCACAAAATCACGTTACATTAACAGTTCTGTTTAAATCGAGCTCAATTAGATGATCGCCACAATGCCCGCATTGTGACCGGGAATGCCCCAATAATTATCCTTTGTCTTATTCTCTTACCCTAATAGCTGGGGAAAAGTTTCTTTCCCTTCATCGCGTGTTTCGTAGCTCTTACGTTTGCATCTTTTACCACAATAGAAGATATTTACTTGTTTGCTTGGTTGAAGGTAGCGTGTTCGAACTCGAGAGCATTTATAGTTCACGCTCTATCAATAGTATAGTGAGCAGAAGCAGATAATAGCAGAACTTAACGCCGCGCTTTGTCTTGTTTAATAGTACAATAACATTTCCTTCCTTTGAGGCTTGTCGTGGCGCAGCGGCATAAGCGTGTGACTGCAACCGACAGGTTCTGGGTTCGATCCCCAGTCGAGGAAATGAAATATTTAATATCTAATGTTTCATTTCTTCGCTCTGGTATCAAGGTAAAGCTCGGCGTTGAGTTCCACCACACAACACGCAATACCTCAAATTCGGCGGAAAGTGGGGAACAGAAGTGGAACGAAGTGTCTTGACACTAGGTTCCCGGGTTCCCTCTGCCTACCCTGCCTCGTGCGGGATACAGCGTGAAGCTAAGAAAGAAAGAAAGAATAACATTTCCCTAAATATATATATATATATATATATATATATATATATATATATATATATATATATATATATATATATATATATATATATATATATATATATATATATATATATATATATATATATATATATATATATATATATATATATATATATATATATATATATATATATATATATATATATATATATATATATATATATATATATATATATATATATATATATATATATATATATATATATATATATATATATATATATATATATATATATATATATATATATATATATATATATATATATATATATATATATATATATATATATATATATATATATATATATATATATATATATATATATATATATATATATATATATATATATATATATATATATATATATATATATATATATATATATATATATATATATTTAAGCCCTTCACACTCCCAATGAACGTACAAAAGCTTAAGTCTAATAAACGTAAACGTAGCTATTTTTAATATTTCATAGACTTTGACGGCGCAAAGGGAATACCAAAATGCATAGGAATAATTAGTTAGGAAGCGAACCTGAAATTTGAGACATACGGCGATTAAAATTAATATTGTTAATTAATTTACTTCAATTTATTCGGCGGAAAGTTGGGAACGGAAGTGGAACGGAGTGTCTTAACACTAAGTTCCCGGGTTCCCTCTGCCTACCCTGCCTCGTGCGGAATACAGCGTGAAGCTAAGAAAGAAAGAAAGAAAATTTACTTACAATTAAATTTATATAAAATGTTTCACTCTGGTTACTAAGCAATGCGCGGCGTTGAGTTCCGCCACTCAATACCAAATATCTCAAATGCTGTGGAAAGTGGGGAATGAATAATATATAAATGGGAACGGAGAGTCCTAACACTATGAACTCAATTTTTCTCTGACTACCTTACCATTTGCGGGATTCAGCGTGAAGGTTAATTTTATAAGAAAATTATGTTATCATAACACTATTATAGTTCAGAATTTTATGGAAGCCTCAGGCAGACATCTGACTGTAAAGGCGGCCGTTCTGAGTTCGATTCTTGCTTGGGTGAATATGTCGTTTTTATTTCTTCGCTATTGTAACAAGACGAAGCGCGTTGTTAAGTTGCGCCACTCAGCAGTATAAATCTCGTTTAGACAGTGCTTGAGCAACGAAGTGCTTTAAGAATAGGCTCCTCATGCATTTCCTGCTGTAATACGGGATCCAGCGTGAAAGCAAAAAAACTAGTTACAAGATATTATACGGCGCGGCCGCTGAGCGGTGGAACTCAACGCCGCGATTTTCCTTTACCAGAGCGAACAACCTGTCACGTTTACAGTCAGTCGCACGCTGCCCCTGAGCCAAGACAGACCTTACGGGAATTGATTGAAGATAATCTTAGATAGGTAGATTTAGGTCATTTATATATTAAAATGGAAGTAATTTATAACTTAGATTAGTTGAATATAACTAGAATGCATCTTTACGTTAGGCTTATCTACGAGTTACGCAGAAAGAACTCAGCGTGAGAAAATTTCATGCTAAATAGCAGATCTCAACCCCGTGATTTGTTCAATACATTGATTTTGATACAGAGTAAAAATAATATATCAAAACATTATTTATTTTATAATAGAATTCAAACTAGTGATACGTGAATAGCCAAGCTATGAAGCTTATCGCACGACATCGTTATTCTTATGCATGTTAAAATCCTATTTCTGTTAAATTTTTGTATAAAATTCAAATATTTTTATAATCCTGAGTATGCGAATTCTCTAATGTTATAAAGTAATATTCTGAGTGGTTAATCTCAGAAAATGTTTACTTTATCTACATTTTAAATGAATTACGTATACATGGAGCAGTGGAATAGCGTTAGTCTGTTGCGGAGATGGTTTTGGGAACCTGGGAAACTGGGAACCTAATGTTAAGAACTTCATTTTCTATTAAATCACTTCCTTTACCCAATTTTTTTGAGACATTCGGTATTGAGTATTGCAACTTAACGTCACGAAAGCGAGAAACATTAAAATAATTAATATTTCCTCCGTCCGAGTGGGAATTGAACTGAAAACACATCGGCATTAGATCTCCATAATAAGCAAAACATTTAGAACAAACTGTAACTTTATACACTTTGTTCTTTTTAAATAACCTGCGTTTATATCCAAAAACGTGATAAACTCATGACAAACGAAATTATTACAAAAATAACTAACGTTACGAAAAAAAGAAACGATACATACCAACTCTTTAGTAACTTCAAAGGTAATTTGGCCCTGTTGCACACACAGCGCAGCCGTAGGTCATAATAAAGGATGCATTTATAATGCATCGTGCGACGAGACGGGGGATGCTGGCCACCAATCACATTAAAATAACCACCCCAGTTTAGCCGTTATTGTTGTTTATGTGTAGATTTAGTCGATTTAAGGGTGAAAATATTTTGAATTAGTTATCTTTTAATTTGGGACTTGATGTGGCGTGGCGCGAGCGTGATTGTCAACGCGACAGGTTGTGGGTTCGATTCCCATTCGAGGTATTGAGATATTTAATATTTTCATATTAAATATTCAATGTTTTCCTTTCTTGGATAATACGCGGTGTTGAGTTACGCCAATTAACACGCAATGCCTTAAATTCGAAAGAAAGTGGGTAATGTAACGGAGCGTCTTAACCCTAGGTTATAAATTGTTCGATATTTGACATGCCCAAAATACAGCGTGAAACAAAAAAAAAATTTTAAGTTTGTTTTTATGGCGTAGGGGCACGAGTGTGTAACTGTAAAGGCCAGTTTGATTTGTTTCTTATGTGAGGTGATGAAATATCAAATATTTTCTTGTCCTCGCACTGTAAACGAAGGAATTGTTTTGTAGTCCGCCACTCTACACGCATGTCTTTTGAATTCAGTAGAAAAAGGGGAACGGGATATTTTAACATTAGGTTCCCAAATTGTTTCTGTCTATACGCGGAATACAGTAAAAAAGATATTTTTTTATATATTTAGACATACTAATAAGCGGAGTTTAACGCCGCTTTTTTATAATAAAACGAATAATATATTTTTTTATTTTATATTAACTATTTATATCAATACAAAGATGCACATCAACATTCTTATAATTATAAATAATAAAGAGGAAATGAACCAATGACTACTTTTATAAGCAAAAGGAGTTATTTGCCTGTTGCGAGTATATACAGCGCTTCACTCACGAATTCCACGACACTTCTCTATTGAATACAAATGATCGGTAAAGGTAAGCTTTGGATTTTTTTCCATTTCCTGTCATAAGTTCGTGGATTTTTTTTTTACTTATAATCGAAACAAAGCGCGGCGTTGAGTTTCACGACTCAAAATGCAATGTCTCTATAATTGTACAGTGCGTGGGATATTTACTCCTCGTAATGGAGTGAACTCGCCAGCACAGTTATTAATGGGTAGGCGTCTAAACACAAAGCTTTCCATACATGAGAATATACTATGGCCCGATCGTAATAATGACAATGATTATTTAAACATAGTGAAAAATCGTTAACATACCAAAATATACCATGACAGGTCGGCGCGCATGTTACCAGAATTAAATTCTGGTGAAAAAGTAATAGCTGTTGATGGTAAATTAATAAAACGTATGATTGTTCGAGAGCTCCCTCCGCAGCCACGGTCTTTTTTTTTTTAACTGACAACACGCGTAGGATACATAGCGGAAATCGTCGTCATCTTTTTGAGGCTACAACGTCTGTACAAGAATCCTGTTCTTGGACCTTGGAAGGGATGACGATATATGAAAAGGCACATAACAAAGTTGATGTGGAGCCATTGTCAATAAACGCATCATCCAGTGAGACGGACGAGGCACAAAGTAGATTAACCGTGTGTAAAGTACGCGAAAAGTTGGCATTATTATTTAAAAACAAAAAAAAACTAAGTAAACATTTATCTTTCTAAAAATACATATATTGTTAGTTTTTACACATATTAAATATTATAATTGTATTGGCACAAGCATGTGACTGTAACCGACAGGTTCTGTGCTCGATCCCCAGTCGAGGAAATGAAATATTTAATATTTTCAATTTAAATATTTAATGTTTCATTTCTTCGCTCTGGTAATAAGGCAAAGCGCGGCGTTGAGTTCCGCCACTCAACACGCAATGCCTCAAATTCGGCGGAAAGTAGGGAACGGAAGTGGAACGGAGTGTCTTAACACTAGGTTCCCGGGTTCCCGTTGCCTACCCTGCCTCGTGCGGGATACAGCGTGAACCTAAAAAAAAAAGTTTAGCATTTTTTGTCCTAAGCGTGGAATAACACTTTGAGAAATAGTAGGTAATAATGATAATGATTCTTAATTTTTTAGGTTTCTTTTTCAATTTTTTGACAAGTAAATAAAAAATAAACATAAACTACTCATTTGCTTCATACTTTCATTGGCTGTGCTTTACAATTTCATGGTTGCATACGTTTTAAAGTAATTTAACTTTG
This sequence comes from Eueides isabella, assembly GCA_019049475.1. Classification (NCBI taxonomy): domain Eukaryota; kingdom Metazoa; phylum Arthropoda; class Insecta; order Lepidoptera; family Nymphalidae; genus Eueides; species Eueides isabella. The sequence goes on from CM032386.1 coordinate 13,876,553, forward strand.
TCGCGTTTCTTGAAGTTCCAAATGTGGAATTGAATTGAATATTACATTTTGTATTATATTTACAATTGTAATATTAATAGGTACTTAAAGATTTAAGTTGGATTTTCTTTATTTAACATTTTTATGTCAGCTTCACGCTTTATCCCGCACAACAGGCAGGTTACTTCAATTTTAACACGCTCCATATAACGTGTTCTACCTAAATTCCAGTCATCGCGTGTTAAGTTGCGGAACTCAACAGTACAATTATAGAAAGCCCTGGAATTAAAAATTAATTTGGTTAACAAGCGAGCATCGAATCCTCAATTACCGCTTTTACCATTCATTGTCCAACGCCAATCATTGTCATATCTGATATATCTGAGAATTTTTGTCATACAAAGCGAATATACTGTTTAGACGCTTCGTTCCCATTGAAACACTGCCTTTCCCCACTTTGGCGTTGCGTGTTGAGAAGCTAAACGCCGCGCTTTACCTTGTTACCAGAGCGAAGAAATGTCACAATTAAGCATTTCATTTCTTCTAGTGGGAATGGAACCCACAACTTCCGGTTAGCAGTCACACGCATGTGCCCCTGATGACAGGCGTTTTTCTCTCTTAAAAAGACAATAATAAGTATATATATACGTACGGACGGGACCACCTCTGGCATCTCCCTTGGTATTCCACTCACGGTATCAAGGCACGCGTGGCAAGCGGCACTTTGACACTGTATCACGAAAACGTCATTCGGTGAATAATAATTATTTATATAGGATGTTCTAAAAACGCATTTTTTTTCGTTGCTTCGTGAGTATCTTTTTTTATTGGATTATTTTATTTTGTTTGTCGGTACGTTGTGTTAGATGTATTCACTTGTTTATTCCTACTTTACTATATACTATTTAAAGGTAATTGGATGAATGATTTATTTAATATTTGCATTTGCTTGCTCTGGTAACGTGGCAAACAGTTTCTCCATCCAACATGCCTCTACAATTCGGTAGAAAGCGCGAAACAGAAGTGTTATAATAAGAACAAAGTGTCTGAATTAGGTTCCCAAGTTTCCTCTGACTTACCGTTTACGGAGTAAAACGCAACAGGGCAAAGCGCGGCATTGAGTTCCGCAACTTAACACGCATTTCAAATGCGGCAAACGGAGTGTATTAACACTAGGTTCCCAAGTTCCCTCCGTTGTATTATCTCATCATCATGCACGTACCTTGCCACACTTACTACCTTTTAACAATAATCGTACTTAGGTCAAGTGCATATCTTTGTTATATTTAATTTAGAAAAAAATGTATGGAATTAATATTTATTGAATGTGATGATAAAAAATAGCTGCCAGCTTGTTTAATAGTTAAATTATACCATTGACATTGAAAAGAGCAACTGTTGCTGAATTTTGCCTATAGAACTACTTTCTGCCGGTGGTAGCGAGTTCATTCGACGATTTAAAAGTGCTTATAATTGTCTATTTTCATAGAGAATATTTCAGATTGTTAATTTAATTCAGAATGTATATGTATTTGAAATATCAATACCAATATAATTCATATATTCAGAAAATTTTGATATAAGAATTAATGAAATATATCACTCAAATAGATACCAAGAAATAGTCCAGTTTAAAAATTCACTCATACCAGCTTTTCAGTACTTATTATAAACAATTGTTAAAGATGACCAGCGACATGTAGTTATTAATCATTTTTGAACGTTAGATCTAGATTGGTAATGTTTTAGCTCGTTTTAGCGTTATGCTATATCTTGCATATAGGAAGGTAGGCAGAGGGAACCTGGGAACCTAGTTTTAAGACATTTACGTCTCTTTTACGGCAGTGGGAACCTGGGAACCTATTTTTAAGACATTTACATTTACGTCGTCTTCTTTTTTCTGATTTTGTTGTTACACTTTCTTGTATGTTTTATAGTGCGAAGGAATTTTATTGAAATATTAACAACTAGAGATTTTCTATTACAATATATAATTTGAGCTATTTATATAATATGCTGAATATAATACTAAGAGTAGACTAAGACATACGAGGTACACTCAGTGTATACATCGAGTGTCTGTCTATGAACTTTGGTGTCTCTAATCGCACAATTTATTGTGATACGGTCATTAGCCGGAAATACTTTGTCTACCAGTGTCTAGAGTAGTTAAAAACGATTTTCGACTGGTTTGACTTTTCCTCTGATAAACTAAGCTGATATTAGTAAATTTCACTATGAAATATTTATTATATTTTCTTCTGCTTATAAATATTATAAGCAGAAGAAAATATAATAAATATTTCATAGTAAAATTTGATTATATCTACATACTGTTCCAATGAAACTAAATACTTGAAAAATAATCCGTAAAAAACATGTTGCATGATTTTTTTAGGTCTTATGCTGTATCCACATGACAGAGTAAGAGAAAATTTGAAAACTCAGTGTTAAGACACTTTCGTTATCCACTTTCCGTCAAATTCGTAGTATTGCATTTGAGTGGTTTTACCAAAGCTGCTCTACCTCGTTACTAGAGCGAGAAAAAAAATAATTTCCTCGAGTGGGGATCGAACCCACAACCTGTCGTGACAACGGAGAAGCCTCACATTAGGGTTCCTCTGCCTATCCTACGGGATACAAAGTGCGGGGAATGCGGGATACAGCGTGAAGTTACAGAAAAAAAAAAACGTTATCACTGAACCATTCGATCTTAATCTCAAAGCGGTCGTTATCTCAATGTTATCACGATATGAAATATTACGGTCATTGTAAGACACCATAAACGGCAGCTGATGAAACTACGTCTGCTAACAAAGACGTCCGATTTGGTCCATTATCTATGCTATTATATGTGGGAAGTAATATCCCCTTTTCTGCGAAATCTTTTACTTATTTGATATCATGTTTTGATATTTTATTAGACTGTGGTTCGGAATGGTTAAGTTCAAGTTTTCTTATTCTTCTGATTGTCAAAACGCGGCGTTGAGTTCCGCCACTGAATTCTCCTTTTTTTTGAAAATTGTGGAAGAAGGTTGTTCTATGTGGGAGACTCGTGAAACTAAGATAAGGGATCTGTTTTAGGGTTCTAAAAGTGTCTATTTCTATTGCCGTTGCAACAAACAAATACTAAAAAATAATTATATATGGCCTCTCCATACAACAAATGTGCATTTTTTGTAATTTTTTTATATAACCCGATGAATTACGCACGAATAATTCTGTACTGTACTTCGTGCACGAGTCCGATTCGCACTTGACGTTTTCATAGCTTTACGCTTTTCCCGCAGGATTACAAGAGAACACTTATTCTTTTAAATTTGTAAATGTTACACGCCCCTATTTTCCGTACAATCTAAGTAACAAATTAGCGGAATTCGACGCCGTGCTTTGTCTTTTCCACGGGACTTAGTTATATATTTCAAATAAGTAGTTTCTCCGAAAAATAATCGAACTACGACCACCTTACTGTCACGCTATACCACTGTGCCATAACGGTCTATAACAGCCTAGTAACCCATATGTTATAGTATACTGTTGTATAACTACAGTTATTCTATAAATACTGTAAGAAAGTAGCGCGCTCTTTCGTCTCGATTTGTAACTAAAGAGTTCCCGTAGGAATGGAACTTTTTATTTTGCTTCTCAAGAACATTAGTAGATGGCGTTAAAATGCGAATTAATATGGATATGTTTAAATATAATTACATATGATATGTTTGATTTATTCATTATTATTTTTGTGTTTATTTTTGTTTATTATGTTTTCATGGCAAGAGAAAATATCACTTTTTTTCAACTTCACGCTGTTCCCGCCATCCCCCAGATGGAAAGGTAGGGTGAGGGGAACATGGGAACCTAGCATCAATACACTCCGATCCATTACCATCCGTTGTATTTTAGACTCTACATGGAGACTTTTAGCATTTAACTTCTTTTTTATTTAGCTTTTCTCTAATAATCGATTTCTTAACTTTTTCTAATCAGTCGTTGTTATATATTTTTTTATAGAAAATTACCGATAAAGTGCAAAGTGATATCTCCTACTAAGGGTTCCGTATAAATTTCATTATTTTACGTGGAAGTACAACTTACGAAAGTTAACAATGATTTTTTTTTAGCTACATTTTTTTTATGGAATACACAATAAATATATTATGATTGGTATATTTATTTTCAGCGTATTTTAATTATTATTCAGTTTTTGACTTTATTACAACTGCTTTTCGTTCTTTTAATAATAATATTGATTAGAATTCAAATTTTATACTGTACATAATCAACCATAAAAGCTCATATCTTAGGATTACATTGACTTAGTAATTATGTATTTTCTGCACTCTTATAAACTATAGATTATCTATTTTGGTATTTAATATTATTTTCAAGTCGCAATATCCAAGTTCTTGACTGACATACACAAAGTAATTTCACGTAAATACTGTTATTCGGTTAGAGACACAGAACCCTAAAAAGCCCGGAACATTTCACAATTTCATTTTGCCATTAATTTTCAGCGCATTAACACTGCGTTGAAGCCGTGAAGTTGCTGAAAACAAGTCGGATTATGTAAACGTATGCAAATCATAGCCCCGTCGAATCATACATTAAAACTTGTACACACAGTGGAGTACAGACGCACTGTTTATATAATGTTTTTATAGCTAAAGGTTTATTTAGATGAAAATTTTACTGAAAAGTTAAATATTTTTTATATATTTGGAATGAAACTAACAATCTTTCCTTCATTGTTTTAGGTTTACACTGTATTTCGCTTATGGCAGGGTAGATGGAGGGAATTTCGTCCTTCAACACACAATGCCTCAAATTTGGCGGAAAGTGGGGAACGGAAGTGGAACGGAATGTCTGTACACTAAGTTCCCGGGTTCCCTCTGCCTACCCTGCCTCGTGCGGGGTACAGCATGAAGCTGAATTTTGCTTTTTCTTTGACAAATTCAAATTATACCTAAGTAATATATTCATATTAATGGAAAACAAATTTCAACCTTTCACAGATCGCATAACAGCCGTACATAACGGTATTTAATAACGTCGCTCGTCTGTGAGTCTGTCACGCTGACGCGGAATTGCCTTGCTTCTAAACAATAAACGAATACTTGTTATAAATTCATAATCTTATATATACATATTATACACTAATATGCGGCTCGCGGCTTCGCCGGTCGGATTTTTAAAATTTTTTGTGTGTTGTGTTCTATAACTGATTTAGATTAAGCGCGGTGTCGAAGACTGTTTTTCGACAACTCATTGTTTTAAAAAAATATGTATGTAGATTTAGTTAGCGATATATTCCACAGAAATAATGATCTTCTTCGTTAAAGGAATTATTAATCTGTATTCGTTAAAAAAACGTATTTGAACAAAATTTTTATATAGTTATTTATGCCTTATAACATTAATAAGGCTTTATTATTTAAACAAACAGCTAGACATTTTCCTGATGTACTTGATTGCTACTAACATAGTAGTAGATATGAATTCTATTTGGGGGTCCCTAATAGAAAGATTAATTTAAGGCCGGCCGTGGCGCACGGACACAAGCGTGTGACTAAAACCGACAGGTTGCGGGTTCGATCTCCACTCTAGTTATTGGAATATTTAATATTTTCCAATAAAATGTTTAGTTATTTTATTTCAACGCTCATTGACAAGGCAAAGTGAGGCGTTATGTTCCACTTGACACGCAGTGCCATAAATTTGGAGAAAAGTACGGAACGGAACGTAGTGTCATAATACTAAGTTCCCAAATTTCCTCTGCCTACCCTGACACTAGCAGGATACAGCGTGAAACTAAAAAAAAATATTGAATTTGAACAGATGTTTAAAGTATTTTTTTCTTCTTCTTCTTCTTACAAAACATGCCATTACATACATATTTTTTACTAGCTTCACCCCGTTTCTCCCTTTCTACCTAATGTTTGAGACAATGCGAGTTAAGTGATGGGAATCAACGCCGAGATTTGTCTACCAAAGCGTGAAAGTAAAAAAATAGTCGTACTGCCTCTATTTTTTTCTCTGACAGATAACTTGCGGAGTTAAGTTGCGGTACTCAATAGACATTGTCTCGAATTCTGAATTCTGGTCGCTTTCCATTATTTTAACACTAAGTTAGTAAACATAGCATATGGGGTAAAGCTTAGAACTAATATTCGTACATAAATTAAAATATTTTTTATTTTCAAAGAATAAATTATATCGGCCCGGATGGGGTGGACTATTGCGTAGAGTGTTCATGAATATGTTTTGATGTATAAATAACAGTATGTAAACGCCCCGGATTTGAAGTCATGACGTTTCCGATTGTTTTGTTTTTGGTGTTTTAATATAAAAAAGGTCGTCGTGGCGATGCGGCACATGCGTGTGATTGTAACCGGACAGGTTGTGGGTTCGATCCCCACTTGAGGAAATGAAATATTTAATATTTTCGATTTAAATATTTAATGTTTTCATTTCTTCGCTCTGGTACAACGCAAAACCCGGCGTTGAGTTTCGCCACTCAAATTCGGCGAAAAGTAGGGAACGGAGTGTCTTAACACTAAGTACCCAAGTTCCCTCTGCCTACCCTGCCATGTGCGGGATACAGCGTGAAGCTGAGTGAGTGAGTGAGTAAGTGAGTAAAATATATAACTTTCATACTTCTAACTAAAGTATTCTTTAAAGCATTTATCCTTTTTCACTTTGATCTAATCTTCGATACCGTATATTTGTGAAACTCATCTCATCCCAGCATCTTTTAAATAGACGATGAAAGAAGTCGACAGACAGCTATCAAGATGTCCTAATAGGCGTAGCGTGCGCCAGAAATAATTTACAAATTGCCTACGGGCCATATACATTGCTGCACCGTATTCGATGGTATTTTTGGACTAATTTCTTTGTTAAACTGCTTAAGGAGTATTTCAATATTGTGTTTTGTTATTATAAACTTGTTTTGTGTCGAGTAAAAACAGTATTAAGATAAATTGTTCTCTTATTTCCTCATTTTGAAATGCTTGTGAGCTTATGCTGTATCTCAGAGGGAACTTGATACCCTAAAGTTAAGACACTCCGTTCCGTTTTCCAATTTCGCTGATTTTGAGACATTCCATGTTGAGTGGCGTAATTTAACGCCGCGATTTGCCTTGTTACCAGAGCGAAGAAATTAATATAATGGATATTTAATTTTAGTCACAACGCTATGAACTGCTTTGTGGACAAATTAAAATATATTTTTCCAAATTTGAAACATTATCTCAAATTTAAATCACTAAATCATACAACACATTTTTTTCCCGTTTGAAAGAGACGACAGACTGAAAGTTAGTGTTAAGACTCTCTGTCTTCTATTATTTGCTCAAATTTTAAGACATTACATCTTGGGTGGCGTAACTCAACGCCGAAACAATCCCCTCTAGTTATGAAAGAATCTTAATAAATAAAGTCTATTAAGGTATTCATAAATTACTTTATTCACATGTTTTGTAACAGGAATGAAAAGATTATTTATTTCTTTAACAAATTACCAACAAGATTTTTAAAGCGTAGCTTCCTTGATAAATCAACCGAGGATTGTAAATGGCGTTTGCCTTCCGATATTTATATATAAAATTAGAAACAGAATCCACGGTGCAAGTGTCGCCATCGTATGAACAGGGTGTGTCTGAATGGTTTTTTTTTTCAGTTTCACGCTGTATCCTGTGTAACTTCGGGAGGGATAATGCGTGTTGAGTAGCGCAACTCAACGCCGATTTTTCTTTTGTTAATAGAACTGTACACTCTGATTGTGAATCGATTCCCGTTAGAAAAATTGAAATATTTACATATGATTTTTTTTCATATGAATTAAGACATTTTATATTTACTATTTTCATTTCTGCGCTCTGGTTACGAGCGTTGAGTTCCGTCGCCCAACACACAATGCTGGAAGCATTTATTATTTTACCAATTAGCGGAAAGTGGGGAACGACACTTCGGTCTTAACACTAGGTTCCCATGTTCCCCTGCCAAGAGCGAGACATAGTATAAACCTGAAAAATAAAATGTAAAATCCCCCGAATGGTCATTGAATCCAAAACCCTCTTGTCAGCAGTCAAAAGCAGTACCACTGCGCCACAAGTGATTCTCCTACATGATATTTTTGCTATACATTCAAATGTCAATACCCCTGGGTGTATCAGTGTTTAATTTGATGATTAACGTGGCTTATTCATGCCAGTGTATGATTTAGCTCACACCTTTGTTGTTCGAGACAGTACAATTATATGGCTTGATATACGCTCTTGATCTAATTATAATTCTATGGAGATTTCTATAGATACTTCTATATATATTTCTAGAGATATTTCTATGGATTTTCAATAGATACTTTTTTGATGTGAAAGATTGTGGGTTCGATCCCCACTTGAGGGATAAAAAATTTCATATTTTTTATTTTTTCTCAGCACAAAATGCCTCAAATTCGGCGGAAAGTAGGGAATGGAACGGAGTGTCTTAACACTGGGTTACTCAATTTTCTCTGTTTACCCTACCATGGACGGGGGAGTGCACGGGGCTGTAAAAAAGCCTTAAATAAAAGTTTGAAACGATTTCTTGGTCATAAGTTCTGTTTCTTTTTCCTCTATTTGTAGTAAGTTCTCGCTTCTTGTTGAATTTTATTATTGTAAGTGAACGGGAATTTCCCCATACGTTTTGTAAACGCGGCTAAAAAGGCAACAAATTAAAATTTGCGTGCATATGCAATAATTTTATATAAAATGAATTACAAATTAAACTTTGTAATTTATTTTATGAAATATGTATCCTATAATGAAATATGTTTTGTTTGTGTTGTAATTTTTTAACCTTTTTGAAATTTTATAACTAAATAAATGTAGGTACTTGGGGAATACCCTATAGGTTTTGATGACGCGATTGAGAATCACACTTTGTCTTGAATTCGATACAAATTGAAAACATCTTCAAATATAATTGTCGTAAATTGAATGACGCAGTAGCTGTACTGTCTTTTCGTTTAAGCATTTTTCCAATCAGGCACTCACCAGCTGTTCTACAATAATATAAAAGAAAACAATATAAATAATCAATTCATTGTTTTAACTTTTGTAGAAATCCCAAATGTTATCGCAGCCCCAACTATTGTCAGTAAAGGACTCATCGATTCGAGTTCAAAGAACGTTTGTACCAAAAACAATAAATCAAAACGAAAGGAAACAAACGAAACTCGAGCAAAACTTTCATTTCATTCTCGCTTAGCGGAGTGCACTTCAATAAAGGTGGACCCTACTATCATTTGTCGTGAATACTGAATTAATTTTGTCATTTTTAAAGTGTTATTCCTAACTTAGGCAATTAAAATACTGTTCAGGTAATATAACTTTTTATTGATTTCCAAAAAATATATGATATGTAGTCATAATTTGTATCTTTTAGTGAAAGTTATTTAAAATTGAATCAGCTGATAAACAGAAGTTTTTTTTATTTTATTGTTTGTTTCTTTTACGTGTAATTATTTATTCACAAAGAAAAACACAATTTATTGGAAATAACAGACGTATATTTCAATCTTATCTATACAATATATGGATGTTAGTATTAAAAAATACTATTTAAAGATATATCTTAATAAATGTGATAACACAATGTATTGCGTTTTGTTTTTCGATTTTTTTTTAAGGTTCACGCTATATCCCACATATGGTAGAGTAAGATAGGGAACCTGGGAACTTAATTTTAATTTATTTCTTCTTGGTTATTTATCACATTAATCATTACGATATAACTGTAAGTGCAGTGTCTTGTTATGTTTTTTTTTCAGCTTCACGCTGTATCTCGCACTAGGCAGGGTAGGCAGAGGGAACGGAAGTGAAATCTAGTGTTATGACACTCCGTTCCCCACTTTCCGCCGAATTTGAGGCATTGCGTGTTGAGTGGCGGAACTCAACGCCACGCTTTGCCTTATTACCAGAGCGAAGAAATGAAACATTAAATATTTTAAATTGAAAATATTAAATATTTCATTTCCTCGACTGGGGATGGAACACAAAACCTGTCGGTTACAGTCACACTCTTGTGCCGCTGCGCCACGACAGGCCTCCTCTTGTTATGTATAATTTTATAAAGCTGTTATTTATTTCCATTTGAGGATTATACAATATATAAAAAAGTATGTTGTACATAAAAAATGTTTTTAATTTCACGTTGTATACCGCACATGGCTGGGTAGACATAAGGAACTTGGGAACCTAGTGTTAGGGTACTCCAGTTAATTCCCCACTTTCAGCCTAATTTGAGGCAATGCATGTTATCTTAAATTCGGCGTTACCATATCAGAGTGAAAAAAAGTATTAAATCTCCTGGAAAAGGGTATTAAACCCACTACCAGTCGTATTTACAGCCTTACCTCGGCATCTTTTAATGGAACGTATAATTTGAACTGTTGACCATTATGTTAATTTCAACACGTCGATACCACATTAACCAGATTATTTTTATATTGAAATTAGCGATTTTTTTAAATGTATTAATAAATTACTCAGTTATTAAATTACTCATTTAAAAAAAAGTATTTTTTCTAGCTTCATGCTATATCCTTCTCATGGGTGGGTAGGCAAAGGGAACCTGGGGACTTAATATTGAACCACTTTCCCTTCTCATTTAAGATCTATATACATAGGTACTTATAAATAATAAATCAGGAAGTTAAAAATACACATTCAACATACGAAATTTTACGCTTAATAAATTTAAGCTTTCCGCTTTAATGAACAAACTTTTTGTTTCACTGATTCCATTACAATAGTAGTCGTAACAGCTGTGTTTACTAGCTCTGGACAGTTACATTAACCTCAGTTGGATATAATCTAAAAGCGTAACAGATTTTGCTCCTTTCTAGGGTTCCCTACCGAAAGGGTAAAACGACACTTTCTTACTAAGACTTCCCTGTCTGTCTGACTGTCTGTATGCCACTAGGCTGCATCTCGTGAACTGTGATAGTAACAATCTAGAAATTCTCACGATTGATGTATAGATACATATCATCTGTGTTATGTTTTCTAAATCCTAAAACACAGAAATAAAATAATTAAGGAGACTCCTTTAAACGATTGTTTCCTTTTTTATTGATAATGGTACAGAACCCTCCGTGCGAGAGATCGACTCGCACTAGGCCAGTTTTTTATTAACTCTATAAAGCACTTTAAACAAAATCTCTGATACCTACTGAGCTAGATAAAAATATTTGAAAGTTCGCGAGGATTGCACTTAAAATTAAAAGGCTTTTTCAACAGTTTGTAAGTAAGCAGGTGATACCTAAAACTTGGTTGCTTAAAATTTTACACGAGATTTACAATTTTAAAATAAAATATAAATGAATGTGCTTTCACAAATATATATATATATATATATATATATATATATATATATATATATATATATATATATATATATATATATATATATATATATATATATATATATATATATATATATATATATATATATATATATATATATATATATATATATATATATATATATATATATATATATATATATATATATATATATATATATATATATATATATATATATATATATATATATATATATATATATATATATATATATATATATATATATGTATATATATAGGGAGTGTAGTGTCAACACTCTAAGTTCCCATTAAGACATTTCTGTTCTTCATTTACCATTATTCTATTTCCCATTCTCCTTTTTCCCCAGCGTTGAGTCATGAGTGTCTTAACATTAGGTTCCCAAGTTCCCTCTGTCAAAATGAACAAACTTAAGCTAAATTGGAACAATTTAATTAGTTTTTCGTCAAAAATCCTTTCAAGTTCTACTGTAGCCGTAACAAATCGCTGTAAATACCGCATTGCCCATGTATTGTTTACAAACGTTGAACGTTTTATTTTCACAGTTTTGTGAACAAACCGAATAGATCGCTAACAAAAGTATTGAGCTTCATAAAAAACCGGTTCACGGGAGATAGCTGAAAAACTATCAATTGAAATGTATGACTGCATAGGTTATATTTTTTCAAATGTTTTTTTGTAATTCATTCGCACTTTTATTTTTATGATAAAATTGACTTTAACTTACTGGTCAATTATACACGAGTGGTGAATTAATTGTAATGAAATAAAAAAAATGTTTAAGCTTTTAAAGCTTTTTTCGTATATACCTAACTATTTTTTATCGCTATAAGTATGTATATATGTATGTGTATTTGTGTGTATGTGTATATAAAATATCTGTATCTATATGTATATTTGTATATGATTAGGTATATATTTATGTATTATTATGATATATTTAAAAGCACAGTAATTCATTTGTAGTCTATACCAATAGTAGATTTTATGTATTTTTATAACTTTAAAAAGTATTAAAATTAATAGATTAATCAACTTGTACACCAACCACTTTCCTTCGTCCTTTGATTTTTTTAAGGGTGAGTTGCCTGGTAGAGATCACCTGTGGTGATAAGGCCGCCTTTACACCAAAATTGTAGTGATTCTCGCCTTTTTTTCTTTTTAATTATAAGTTTTATACTATAGTTGGTGTAATAAAGTATTGAATAAATAAATAAATAAATAAGTATCCAGTGAATATGAATGGAGCTTAACGCTGTGTTTGCAATAGTATAGAGATGATTTTTTGCGATAACTGCTAGATTCGAACTCACAACCAGCTCGTTAACAGACAAACGTCTCCCCATTGGCCGTTAAATAAACGAGAAAAACATTTTTTTTCAGTATTCAGACGTCATTCCAGAAATTTGCATATGAAAGCTGTAATTCGGTGACATGGAATATTTAATCTTTTTGGTAATATAAACAAAGGGTGTCGCGGCCCTAACTTTGTTTCCCATCCAACGAATCACGTTGACATACTTCAATCTAATTAAAATAATATTTTCTGCTTACAGGTAAGCTTTGTGTGAAACGATGGTATGGAGAAGAATATGGAGATAATAAGATTTTTTTTATGGATAAAATATAATGTGAGGCCTGTCGTGACGCAGCGGCACGAGAGTGTGACTGTAACCGATAGGTTCTGGGTTCGATCTCCAGTCGAGGAAATGAAATATTTAATATTTTCATATTTAATGTTTCATTTCTTCGCTCTGGTAATAAGGTAAAGCGCGGCGTTGTGTTCCGCCACTCAACACGCAATGCCTCAAATTCGGCGGAAAGTGGGGAACGGAAGTGGAACGGAGTGTCATAACACTAGGTTTCACTTCAAATATAGGCAGTAGCACTCGCATGTAACTGTAAATGTCCGTCGTTCTGGGAACAAGGCAAAGCGCCACTCAACACGCAATATATCAAATATTGTGGGAAAATGGAGATTGGAACGAAAAATTTAGAGAATTCCTAAAAGTCCTTCTACCATACAGAATTTCCTTTTTTTTTTTTTTTCAGCTTCACGCTGTATCCCGCACTAGGCAGGGTAGGCAGAGGGAACGGAAGTGAACAGACACTTCCGTTCCCTCTGCCTACCCTGCAGAACAGAATTTCCTTAGTTTCAAAAACGTACATAGACAAAGAGCCGCTTCGACAAATTATACTTCATTATAATTTTTGTCAGGAATACCTAGTTTTTTTTTTTGTAGAACGCCGCTATTTCTATTTCCAAAACGAAAAATACTTGATCGGAATAACCACACAAAAACTGCGGCAAATTTGTGAAACAATGTAAATTTTTTCGCGGTAACAATATTCTTTGAGGTACTACGAATGTATTTTACTAAGAAACGATAAGGAGCTTCACATCCTACCGACGTAAAGCTGGCATAGGACCGCGCTCTTATAGGCTTGTCTTCGAAGAACCAGACATTGAAGGAAGAGAAGACCAAATACGAATTATTAAAGCCCTTATTACTAGAAGCAAAGAGTCAATGGTTGTCAAACGTGGTTAAATTTAACTGCAATTTTAAAATAGTTGCCATATCGAAAAGCCAAGTCCTTCTGCATCATATTTGAGGGATACTGAACTATATTACAAGGTGCTTAAGAGATATCTCAGTGGAAAAGGCGAGTATTTTAAAATTAATGACATATTAAAATCCTTACACTACTTATTGGTTCGTAATAATAGTGTCTTAAGTTTGTTCTACAATGTGAGTTCAATTGAAACACATATTATTTGTAAAATAACTCAGCTTTACGCTGTATCCCGCACGAGGCAGGGTAGGCAGAAGGAACCCGGTAACCCAGTGTTAAGACACTCTGTTCCACTTCCATTTCCCACTTTCCGCTGAATTTGAGGCATTGCGTGTTGAGTGGCGGAACTCAACGCCGCGCTTTGCCTAATGAGGTTAAATTTGGTAATTACCAAAGCGAAGAAATGAAACTGCCTACCCTGCCATGTGCGGTATACAGCGTAAAGCTGAGTAGAGTAATTACTAAATCTTTTTAAAAGTCTTAACATTTTTAAATTTTAATGTCTTTAGAAAATGACATTGTCACTTTTAAGACAATATAATAATTTTGTAACATTTCTGTCGAACTCAACATTGTAAATTGATGTAACTGTTTCACTTTATGTTAAGGGAAGGCTACCAAAATATAATAGTGAAAACTGCATTAAAATCCAGTTAGCCAGTTAGTACAAACGCGCAGACAAATATTTTTAAAGGATTATTTTGGGCCCTAATAAATTAATAAACGTCCGCTACTAGTTTTTTTATATGAATCTTCCATGTACAGACAGCGAACAGTTACAGATTTATTATAAATATTTTCGATTTATTTATAAAATTATACTTTTTGTGGACAGGAAGACCACAAAAAAATTATAGACAAGTTTAACCTTTAGAAAAATCTTTAAATAGAATTTATCTTCGTACGCTCAGGCAGGACAGTATCACTTCAGCACAATGCAATGTATTTAATCCATTAAGTTCTATATCGCAATCTTTCATTAACTTAGGCTTTATAGTGTAGTGCTTATCGCCTCCTTTATTTTAGACCTAAGAGCTTACTTTAGGAACAATGGAGGCGAACATTAGCAATGAATTCGTGCCGTCTCAAGGAGCGCTCGCCATTGAAGCAGAAAAATTCGGTACCTCTTTATGACTTTTAACCTTACATACGTTTTATAGATCTTTTTTACTTTTTGCTTTACTCTGAATTCCACATGAGAATCCGCACGACAATCCATTCCATTTCCCACTTTCTGCCAAATTTGAGAAATAGTGTGTTAAGTGGCGAAAGGACGACGAACAAATTTAACGCCGTGCTTTGCCTTTTTAAAAAAAATAATTAAAAAATAAAAAGTAGATTTTATACTAAAGAACTTATTAATTTAAATATTAACGAATAAAAGACCTCATTAGATAATAATAGTAATTTAAGTCAATACGTCTAGTTCGGAGGAAAGTAGTGACCGCGACGGAGTGTCTTAACACTAGGTTCCCATGTTCTCTCTCTCTACCCTACCATGTGCGGGATACAGCGTGAAGCTGAACGAAATTATACTTAGTAGCACTAATATCTCATAGTTTTATGTACATAGCTACTTCTTATTTCACTTCGACGGGACTTATCGTAAAATTTCAAAGAGACTCCCGATGTCGCCGGCGCCGCGATTAATCTACGGCTATTTGACTTTCCGCTCATTTGTAGATAACCTTTATTTAAGGACGTCGAGTTTCTCATTTACGTTGCAATATAGTTTAGAACTTAAATCTGAAGATTTCTACTTTGGAAATGTATTTATTAGTACAATTTTACCTGCATTATATGAGTATACGTTATATACTTACGCGGTTAATTGCTTTTACTAATGTTTTTTTTCATTAACGACGTATTCAGCATATAGTATAGTAGCCAAAGTAAAACTAGTGTTAAGACACTCCGTACCTGATGCACTGCCTAATTATGGAGACATTGCGCGTCGTGAAGTGCTACAAATCGCCGCGTGATGTCCTGTTACCAAAGGAAGTGAACATTTTTCGTTCTCCAAAGTTGCAATGGAACTCACAATACGTACAATTAATTAAACGAAATATAAGAAATATTATTATTGGGTGTTATAAGTTTGAAATATTTGTCTATGCGTATGTCTATTTGATACCGTATCTCTTAAACTGGTAAAGGCGATCTGAGTGTGTTGGTTTGGTTTTTAAAACTGAAAGCCTTGTTCATCGGGGTACTTTGGTATTTTGGTAAATTTAAGTAGTGATTTTTTGATCAGATTTTTTTCAAATTTTACCTCCACATTAACACAGTGATGAAGACAAAATAAAATGAACCGAATAAAGCGAAAAAACAATGATAAAAATAATTAATAATCTATAAAGAATAATTTCTTTACAAATATAAACAATCACACATGCCAAGGTAGGCAGAGAGAACTTGAGCGGCGTAACTTAACGCTGCCTTGTTACCAGCGGGAAGCAATGAAAACATTAAATATTTAATTTGAAAATATTAAATATTTCATTTCCACAATTCAGTGGAGATCGAATCTACGACCAGTCGCGTTTACAGTTACTCGCTTGTGCCGCTGCGCCACGACAGACCTCAATAATAAAAAAATATTTATTAAAAAAATGCATTTTTAATTATATTCTAAAACCATTCATTTTTATTAAACATCGCATTTTAAATGTGAAACGCTTACAAATTGTTACTGTTATGTATTTGGGAATGCGTTAGAGTTGAACCTACTGTAGTAACGATCGTTAACGACGCTCGGACAGATGTAAGACGTAAAGGCGGAATGTTGCTAGCTTTAATAACAGTAATATTACTTATCATAAACCTTATTGCCGGTTTTTATTATATTACTATGAGAAAATAGGAAAATTAACTTGATATTTCATTATGATTTATATTAGTTGTTGAATGGAAAATAATTTATATGAGCTGTTTGGTGAAGAAGGAACATAGTGTTGTCGCTTGATGGTCGTTGGTTGCTGGTTCGATTCTTATTTGGGGGAAAGAATTAATTTCTTTTTTTTTTTGGTTTAGTAGAAAACAGAAAGCGCAAACTTAAGTTAACCATTCGACACGCAATGTCTTAATCAAAGATTTTCGTTTCTCACTCTGATATATTGCGGGATACAGCGTGAAAAAGTATATATTTGAAATTCTTAACACTTCTTGTTGAATTTTCAATAATATTTTTGAAAATAGGACTGAAGACAGAGCATTTTAGGTACTCTTTCTTTATAACCAACTAAATGTAGAAAATAATAAAATAAAACTGGTCAAGTACAATTCGTGTAGGCCCATGGAGGGTTCTGTAAGTTAAGAAATTTAAGTCTATGGGCATTTGAATTCTTTGCATACTCTATAAAAGTTGCAAATTTTATCAAATTAACTACAAAATATAAACTTTATTTTAATACTGTAATAGTTTTTTTTTTCATGACAGGTGTATAAATTTTTACTTATCGCTCTTTTTTGTAAATTCTATTTTCGTGCCAAATTTTATAATTGTAGGTCCACTGGAAGTACCCTATAGGTTTTGATTATGCGGCTGATTTCATACAAAATGCAATAAAAACATACATACATGCTTCTATTTTTTGATTGTATTGAAATTAAAATCCATATATTTTTTCTGTACTCCAAAAAAAACCTTACGAGATTTGAAGATTGTGAGAAAATGATCTTGACAGTCGGAAAAACTGATCTTAAAAGGGTTTTACCTTTTGAGCAACGTAACCCTAAAAATGCAAACATACACCGAGGCCGCTGAAGCCAAAAAACAGACAATCCTTTAGGGAGTCAACAAATGAACTGGTCAGTTGATTGATTTATAGCGGCGTCACGACACGGCGCGCCGACGCGCGACTGTTAATTAATTTGCCCGCATCAACACGTTATGTAGGCAACACTTGTGGTTTTTAATGTTTTATAAAAATTAAGGCCTGTTGTAACGCAGCGATAGCCTGACTGTGATCGCGAAAGGTTGTAGGTTTGATCTCGAGGAAATAAACTAATAAATATTTTTGTTTCTTCGCTCCGGTAACTAGGAAACCGCGGCGTTGAGTTCCGCCATTACACCCAATTACTCAAATTCGGCGGCTTATAAGTCAGTAAGTCTTATCATGAGGTTTCCTGCTACAAGCAGGATACAGCGTGAAGCTGAAAACAAAATCGCCATTTTAGTTTTATTTTGAACTAGCGCCTTCAAATAATAGTTTGTCGATTTCAACTGGTTTTATAGCCAAATTATACAAAAAAAAAGATTAGTGTTACCCTAGGTTCCCTCCGCATGATCTTCTATGTATTATATAGCGGGAACCTAAACAACTGGAAGAAACTAGAACGTAACAAGTAACTCGTTGTACCAATAGTAATAGCATAGATATAAATCAGATGGTGGTTCTGAAGGCAGCTACAAAGCAGCGACTTCTCCTTTTAATTAAAACTTAAGATTCATTTCGAGGGCGTTAATTTCTTTGCAGATGACGACCGTAGAAAATGTTAAAGAAATAATTCATATAACTGTCACTACAAGTTTAGAGTTTACTTACTAGATGTTTTAAAATTATGATTGGTAGTTGCGGGTTCGTTTCCGAGTCGGGGAAATGAACAAAATTAAAAAAATATATAGAATTATTTTTGTTTTACGCTGTATCCCGCTCATAGTAGGGTAGGCATAGGGAATTTCGGACCTAGTGTTAAGACACTCCGTTCTACCTCTGTATCCTACTTTCCGTCGAATTTGAGGCATTGTGTGATGAGTGGCGGAACTCAACGCCGTGTTCTGCCTTGTCGCTAGAGCGAAGAAAGGAAATCATTAAATCTTTACACTAAATTAAACTATTAACAATAAATTGAAAAAAAACAAGTATTTTATTTCCTCCAGTGGGGATCGAATCTATAACCCGTGGTTTACGGTCATACGCTTGTGCCGCTGTCAAATTTTATATTAATTGATTTAATTATGCATTCGAATAGCATAATAAATCGACTAATATGACGATGAGTTCTGCCACGGCCACTGTCACTGTAGAATGTAATATTTGAAGCAAATTTAAATCATACTTCTGGAGCATGACACATTATCTTTGCCGTGTGATTCCGGCTTAGAATAGGAACACCCTGGTACTGATGGTGTCGTAAGAGGCGACTAAAGCGCGTGTGGTAGAGTCACGTTGCCAGTAATGGCAACACGCATGGGCAGACTCGACCGGATTATTACCACCCCCGGCATTTAAGGCCGGCGTTAAGTAGTGGCTTTGGTCACTGCGTTTCGCAATGTAGGTAATGCCGGGCCCCGGGGCCCTTCCACCTTATAGGACGGCAACGCTCCTGTAGCTCCTCTGGAGTTACACGGGGCCGTGGGCGTCACCGTCGCCCACTTACCATCAGGTGACCCGTTTGCTGGTTTGCCGTCTTTTCCATAAAAAAATATATATATCTAGGCACTAGTGTATGATTGTAAACGTGACAGGTTGTGGGTTCGATCCACACCCCTAGTGAAAAAAATCATATTTTTAAATGAAACATTTAATATGTTTATTTCTCTTCTTCAGTGACAAAGCAAAGTGCGGCGTTAAGGTACGCCACTTAACATTTAATGTTTAAAATTTAGTGAAAAGTGGGGAATGGAACGGAGGGGTTTTACACTAGGTTCCCAAGTTCCCTATGCCTAAAATAATGGGATACACCATAAAGCTAAAAAGAAATTTATTTGAACCTGTTATCTGAGTTTTGAAATGGTTAAGGATCTTTAAACGTATCTTTAGTCGCCTGCACACCAATTAAATTGTTTATTTATGATTTTCTTCAAACCATTGTTTATTACAAATCAAAATGACAAATTCGAAGCTTTTATTGTACAGTTGGGGCATTTTTATGTGACGCGGTCGATTGCGCGTGGTTTTCACATTCAGATTCATATGTTTTGTTTTTTTTTCAGCTTCACTAAAGGAGGGGAACCTAGCGTTGCGTGTTGAGTGATAGCTTCACGCTGTATCCCGCACATGACAGTGTAGGCAAAATGACGTTAGGAACGTAGTGGTAAAACACTCTGTTAAGTGACAGAAATCAACGCCGCGTTTCGCCTAGGTATCGAAGCGAAGAAATGAAAATAATAAGTATATCATTTCCCCGACTGGGGATCAAACCCACAACCTGTTGAGTTTATAGTCACATACAGTTAGATGTTTTGTTAATATTTAAAATATATATGATATTTAGTTCACAATGTAGCGTCAAGCTAAAACAAAGAAAGTAATTAAGATAATTTGCCAAAATGTAACTTTATGTACTAACAGGTAACTAAATATATATAGAGAGAATTTGTACGGACGGAAACAGAAATTGCAGGCGTTTGTCAAAGTCCCCTCACGGAAATGGTGCATAAATAAAGTCCAGTTAAAAAAATATGCGAAGCTCTTACTAACGGTAATGTTTACGCTGATCTGACTATTAACGTTACGTAATATTATTTTAATAATTTGGAAATTTATTGTCGTTAATGTATTTATTTTTTATTATATACAAGCGATGTTTGCGGCCTCGCCCGTTTGAACTGCGTAATTCTTAATTTACTAATACGCTTTACTTTCGTTTTACTAATCTGGTTTACTAATAACAATATTATTTAAATAAATTATCTATCTGTACATTTTAGCCCAATTAATAAAACATTTAAATAGAGCAATTTTGTAGAACATTTAAAATGGTATAGTTTTTTTAAATACAACAGAAAAAATACAATAGTGAATACTATAATATATATATATATATATATATATATATATATATATATATATATATATATATATATATATATATATATATATATATATATATATATATATATATATATATATATATATATATATATATATATATATATATATATATATATATATCTATATATATATATATATATATATATATATATATATATATATATATATATATATATATATATATTAGTAATTTTAATATTAAATATTTGTTATTTTATAATATAAAAATATAATATATTTTATTTTCTTTTTCACTCTGATGACAAATCGCGGCGTATAGTCCCGCTACTCAAACGCAATGTCTCATTTTGTTTGTTAAACGTGGTAATCTCAGGAATTACTAGCGTTGAATTGAAAGAAATCTTTTAGTATTGTGTAGCCTTTTTATCGAAGAAGTCTATAGGCCATAATATATTTTTTAACTTTACTCTGTCTGCCACATATCCCGTTATATAACTCAGCTTCACGCTCTATCCCGTACACGGCAGGGTAGGCAGAGGGAACTTGGGAACCTAGTGTTAAGACTCCGTTCCACTTCCGTTCTACACTTTGTTACGGGTTCTTATATAAAAAAACAATAAAATCAAACTAAGTATAAATGTAATTAATAATGTTAAGCCCAAAGATATAAAAAACGAACAACTAAACTAAATTCTAAATTAATGCTATATCACTACGCTAGATCTTAATAATAATAGGGCGCCAGGAGAGTTTTTATTACAGCTTGTGAACGGAACTATGCCGAAACCATGCCACGACTATACCAGGGCTTAATTTCCCATGGACTGGGTGACTAGTGGATCACTGAGCATAAAGAGCGTTTCGATAGGCCCTATGGCAGTTTAAACACCACTAGAACTATAACTAATGCTCATTTATTCAAATATCTCGAATTTCATCAAATGAGAATAAAATATACTTGAGCTAGATAACTTGAGCTATGAGCGGTCATTTTTAACGTCCATTTCTCTTTAAAAACACGATCCGTCTGTCCTATCGTTCACCTTTGTTCAAGGGAACCCTACCCACACGTTACACATATGCTTTTAAATAAAAATACTAAAATAAAAATAAACAAAAATCAATACGCGCGAAGGCAGATTTGAACTCGGGTCGCCGCTACTAAATTGGAACAGATAGCCACTGCGCTGTCGCCCATTAATAGTTTTTGTTGAAATACCTTATATCATAATAACTTTTCGCCGCATTTGAGGCATTGCATGCTGAGTGGCCGAACTCAACGCTGCGTCTGTGGATTTGATCGCCATTTTAGTAAAATTTTCATTTTTTAACTCAGGTAATAAGGCAAAGCGTGGCGTTGAGTATTACCACTCCACACGCAATGTCTCAATTTGGCAGGAACAGTAAATGGGGTACAGAAATATCTCAATAGGAATGGAGTGTCTTAAATCTAGGTTCCTAGGTCCTACTTTTACATCTATTCTCGCTCGCTCGTACCCCAGCGGTAGACCTTGATATAAGCTAGTTAAATAATAAAAACCAAACGTTCATCTGTAAGATTTTAATTAAATGTTTATACTCCCGTAGCATTTTACAATCATCTAATAAGAGAGAGTAAGTAGTAACAATAGTTCCGTCTGTTTCCAATAAAAAAACCAGTAGATTCCCAACTTAACTAAAATTATTCTTTAGTACTATGATTTATGGCGTCGTTAATATACGCGGTTACAGTGTTTATAATCGTACAGTGTGTGCTGCATTACTTTGTAATGTTTGAGGAAGTTAATTTGTTAGGGTTCTGACGTGAAATGGTAAAGAATGGAACCCTTAGAATTAAGTGGTTGTTCTTGGCTTGCTTTTTTTATATTTTTTACATGGGTTAAATATATAGTTTTTGTAAAATAGTTTAAGATTTGTAAAATAGTTTTTTTTTTGGTTAAAACCTACAAAGCTAGCTTATACATACTAGTCTCAAGAAACTCCGTTCCATTTCCCACTTAATGATGATTTCAAGGCATTGCGCGTTGAATAGCGGAACTTGCCAAACAATGTTACCAGAGCAAAGAAATCAAAACATTAATTTAATTTAAAACATTAAATATTTCATTTCCTCGAGTGGGGATCGAACCCACAACCTATCAGCGCTTACAATTCCACGCGTGTGACAATCTAACACCGCGGTTTGCCTAATAAAAAGAGTGAGAAAATTAAAACACTTCCCTTGATACCGAACTAACAACAGCCTTTTGCAATCAAACGCCATTCTGCCGCAACGGCTTTAGCATTACATGAATCTACCATAAGTATAAATATTTTACACATCGACAAGTAGCTGAGCGTTATTACTGGACATTTTACGTTCAATTTTATAGCTTACTTTGTGAAATGTACTATAGATCATTGCCCGTACCACAGGTAACGTTACTCTCACGTGACGTGTTAACGCGAGCTAACGCGTTAATAACACGCGACTAGACTATTGAAACTGAAATATCAAAAGTGACATTTGCAATTTTGCTACGTCGTAAAGGCTAATGTATGAAAAGAATGTAAAAAGTTGGGTTTTGTAAGTCACAAAATTATTGTATATAAATCTGTTATGGCTAAAGTTTTGTAGTTTGTGTGGGCGATTTGTAATAGAATTTCATGTTTTTGTAGAACATTTTTTCACTTTATGTATTAAATATACGAATAAACATGAATTACCTAGTGTATATTGTATAGTATTACTTTTTTATATTTTGTATGAAATAAAATACGAGAATGTCCATATAAAAAGTTTCTTTAAATCCAAATATTTAATATTAAAATTACTAATATATATATATATATATATATATATATATATATATATATATATATATATATATATATATATATATATATATATATATATATATATATATATATATATATATATATATATATATATATATATATATATATATATATATATATATATATATATATATAAATATATATATATATATATATATATATATATAAATTTATCGAGTTTTCGTGTTTTGCCGAACATACATACATACATAGGTCACATTGGTATTCTATGTGGATATTTAAATTTGTATTTGTGTTCAAATATTTTTGTTTTAACTTAGATGGTTTTGTATTTTCAATGAAAATGGTGAATGGAAATATATTATTAGGAACGGAGCGTTTTTGGAGAAAATTATTTATATACATTTGATATTTTTTATCTGTAATTGTACGCTAGCAACCAATTTTAGGGAATCACATTATATTTTTTTTATAAATATATCGTTTCTAGATTTTTTTATATCGTATTTTATTTTACAAATCGTTAAAAAAAGACCTTTCGTTTGATATCCATATCAGGTGTGTTGTACAAGCATTTGCCATCCGCCATCTTGCTGCGGCAGCCATTTTAAATTAACAGCAATATTGATTATATGTAATTCATTGTCATTACAGTTGAAGTATTCATTATCATTACATAGTAATGGCTCAAATTTGACAGAAAGTTGGGAACGGAACAGAGTATCTTAACATTAGGTTCCCAAGTTTCCCTTGCCTACCTTGCCACGTGCGGTATACAGCGTGAAGAAATGCATGTAAAACTGAAGTCGTTATCTAAATTTCAAATCAATTGGATATTGGAAAATGGGTCAAATTAAGTTTGCAATATTTAAAATACACAAATATCTCGGCAAGTTTAACAAAAGCTTATTATGACAACTGGCAGGTAAAATACATTATATGGTACTTTAACGTAAAATAAAACGTAAATGTTTTTTTTTTTTTTTTTTTTTATTATATTGTGTATCAATTTTTGTTTTCTGGATAAAATCTAATTATAGCTCCAGATATAAAATGTTATCTCTGTTTCTTTATTTCGGCCTTTTTGCTTATTTTATAACCAGTGTATACATACACACAAGGTTTACGATTTTAATTAAAATTAACAAAAAAATGCGCGATATATAAAATTTAAGACAAAACCTCAACGAGGTATTAAAATTTTTGTGGGTTTCGCTCCATGCAAATATTGCTTGGAGAACAAAAGATGGAAATCTTCAGAGGTTCTGAAAGGAACAGGCATTAAAACGTGTTTGAGCTCGACTTTCATAGCTTTGTATATATATTTTTCTCTTTTTTTTTTTCAGCTTCACGCTTTGTCCCGCACGAGGCAGGGTAGACAGAGGGAACCCGGGAACCTAGTGTTAAGACACTCCGTTCCACTTCAGTTCCCCACTTTCCGCCGAATTTGTGGCATTGCGTGTTGAGTGGCGGAACTCAACGCCGCGCTTTGCCTTATTACCAGAACGAAGAAATGAAATATTAAATATTTTGTATATATTTAGTTTACATTTACATTAGAACCTTTGTGATGTATTTTTTTTTATATTCAAGATGTTTTCATTCCTCACTTCCTGCTCAATAGTCCAATAAAGGAACTTAATTTCACCCATGGCATCGTTACCAGAGCAAAGAAATAAAATGCAACACATGTCGGGTAGATACAGGGAACTTAGAAACTTTTTATTCGGCATTGCATGTTGTGTGGCGGAACTTAACGCCGCTCATCTATATTATGTCATAGAAGAAATAATTTTTCTATCAACCATTTTTAGCGTAAACGTCTAAAGATAGCATCTTCCTATAGATACTGTCACCCGTAAAGGCGAAAGTCGCTAGCTAAACACTGTCTACATCGTTAGGTAATCAAATTTGTTTGCAGCGCTAACGAGGCCGTGACGGTCAGGCGAGCTTGTGACTTGTTTGTTAATGTAGCGATACTCGTAGATGGTAGATGCAGAATTACATGAAGGTTGTGTTTGAATGGCACTTGCTCTCGCAATGTGAATGTTAAATGCTGTGTGCTGGTAGTCACAGATTTATTTTTAATATTTTGCGGTTTTTGGGGCTATAAACTATATTATATGATGTAAAATTTTAATTGAAAAAAAGACATGTCCCGCTGAGTTTCTTTCGTCGGTTCTTCTCAGGTCTGAGGCAGTAACTTTAGTGAACTGGTGGTAAATTATTTGACGTTCAAAAAATTAAGCTTGTAACTTTTTATTTTGAATAAAAATATTTGAATTTGAATTTGAATATTTTATTATATGTATTTTTTTTTAACTTTACGCTGTATGCCGCGTATGGGAGGGTAGGCAGAGGGAACAAGGTAAGCATTGCGTGTTGAGTGGCGGAACTCAACACGGCACTTAACACGATAGGACTCACAATAATTAAAACTAATTTATTGGTTAATATTTTTGAAATAAGTTTTATGTCGCTTTTTCTCTGTATGCCATACGTGTTTAAGATCTAATTTGAACATCATTTATCTGTGTACTATATAATTACTTATATCAATCTTAGTAAGGAAGATAGTAATCTAAACAAACTAAGGGTATAAGTGTAATCCAAGCTTGAGAGAGTAATTTTTAGAAAAATATTCTTATTTTTCCAATCAGATAACGTTCTGCCCCTCGTCATACAATGAGGTGACTACTGAAAAAGGTTCTCTTTGTCGATTCTTATATATGATGGACATATGTGAAAGACTAATTTTATGTATTTTGAACTCCCAAAGCAAAAGAGGGATGTTATAAGTTTGATCTGGCATCTATCAGTATGTCGTTCTGTGGGACCGTAACTCATGCTTGCATGCATAAGCTGATTTGCTTTAATTACGACTGCTTTGTTCATGGCGGTGATTCTTAGTTAAGTCTTATATAAACATATCTTTATTTATTTTAAGTGGAAACTTTTTTGATTTATGTTAAATTTTTGTAATTTTATTGTATACGTTCTATTTTAATTGTATGTTTCCCAAACATAAATAAAAAAAAAAAAAAAAAAAAGAACTACAAACACTTTAACAAAACGAAGTTGTGATTTTGTTGTCGCAGATTTTTCATCTCCTTAAAAATTGAACAAAAAAAAAACTAATTCAAACAGTACTGTATAAATAAAAATTTAAAGTTCAAATTAATTTATGGCAAAAGGGAAAATCAACAGTAATACTCAATTACTAACTTATTTCAGTACCACAATGATCAAATTAAAAGATTTCACAAAGGCGCCATAAACAATAACTAACAATACTCGTACAATATGTACGTTTACACTCTACTCGGAAATGAAACTACCGACTTCCTGCGCCGAGTGAATTCAAACATGACACAATGACATCTATTGTAGACCATCTCATTAGTAATAAAAGAAAAAACAATTAAATTGTCTATAGATCCCAATGTTGGTCTGCGATTTCTTTTTATTTCTATGTGTATAAGGATCATTTTAGTATGATCTTTGGTTGGTCTTCTTGATATGTAGTGAAGGTACTCGAGGCGATTCGTTTATGAGCGTTGTGAGTTTAATATGGCTTGAATGTTATTGTTCTCGCTAAGCAAAGGTAGGATGTTTAACGCATTGTTAGTTAAGCATATTTCAGCATTTTCATTTTCAATTATTTTTAATTTAGTTTTCATATTAAAGCTCTACCAAGGCAAAGTAAAGTGATATTGATTATACAATGCCTCACGTTCGGCGTAAAGTGGGGACCGGAACAGAGTATCTTAACACAAGTTTCCTCTGATAACCCTGCCATGTCTGGAATACAGATGAACAGAAGAAATATCTCTATATAATTATTCGTGTTTTTATAGTAATACTAAAACCAAAATAGTTATCTCAAACGCTATCTCACTTTTAAGTAATATTACAGGGACGCCAACATTCGCATAAAATAGCAGTAAAAATTAAAAAAAAAAACGCTTTTAACATCACACAATAAAAGCAACTGCAACTTGACGACGACGTTTTACCAACATTCACCAGACGAGCACAAACAATACGTAACGTCCGAATTTTGCTGTACACAATTACATCAGAGAAATATCACCTTTATTAGAACGGAATAGAGCGTAAGTTTCCATGTGGTTAATTATGTAAATAAGAACCTTTAAAGTAGCTTGGTATACGTAAATCTGTTGACCCAAATCACGGATCGTGTCAGATTGATTACAAGATAAGCTAAGAAGACATGTATTAACATGTTTTCTTGGAATTGATAACTGGATTGATTCCCTCTTCGAATTACTTTGGCATAACGTTATTAAGGTTTATCGATGTTGTGCAATGAAATTGGTATTTTAGGCTGTTAGGAACCTAGTGATGAGAGATTCCGTTGCTGTTAAAGAAAGTATATATCTCTCTGTCTTTTCTGTTTTTCTACTTTCCGCTGAATTTTAGAGGCATTACGTATTGAGTTGAAAAACTCAACGTAGTGCCTTTCTTCGTATCTAGGGGTGTAAATGAAATATTTAATTTCCTCAAATGGAAATCGAATCCAAAAGCTGTTGTTTACAGTTGTGTCTTGTACCAATGTGCCACCCCAGGTTATTTAATGAAATAAAAGAAATTAGCGAATATATACATGTACATTTATACGTGATAGACAAACTAAGGTCTACAGGTAATTAGATTTTTTAGTCGTTTTTTTTGTTCACTCTGGTAACAGCAAAGCGCAGCGTTGAGTTCCGACATACGCATACCTGAAATTTGGCAGAAAAACGGAATAATACTAATACTATCTTAACACTAGCTGCCCAAATTTCTTCTGCCATATGCGGAATACAGCGTGAAGCTGATGTACTCATTTAGATATTCTTTCAGTCTCATGTGTATATCGCATTGTCTTGTAGAATATGTTTACTTCTAAATTATTGTTTTTAAAAATCTTATAACAATATTGTTTCAATAGTTGTATTACAAAAATTCCAATTAATTGAAAATAATCTATTCCCCAAAAGGAGAAAATACCAACACTTTGGCTCACTATGTATTTCAAGACATATTCAACCCATAAAACAAGCTTAATAACATAAATTCAAATTCCATTCTCATTCATTCAGACATGACAACCCTTCTCGTATATTAGTATTACCTTAAAAATATTATCTCCAACAACGATTTATCACCACTTTTAATATATAAATTGAATACCTCACTTTTAAGATATTTTAGGAACATTTTACATCACACTCAACTTGCATGGGCACTACTTTGGTAAGTGATCGTAAATAAAATGGCGACGTCTAAAACGTTTTTCTACCAGTTGTTTAGGAACGGCCGTACGTTCTCGTAAATCTTCATAATAGGCGTCTTATGGATGCATTTGCTTCGACCACCGGCGTTCTTTTGCTAATTATAGATTGATGAAATTATAGGTTGTCTTTTGTTACTATATTTAAGATCTTAGTTGGTACAATTAGATATTCTAAGTATAGATGAAAAAAAAAAATGTGAATTGAAATCCAATTGAAGAAACAGTACTCAGCTTTACGCATTATCCCGCATATAAAAGGGTAAGCAGAGGGAACTTAGTATTGAGATTGCCTTCTTTATTTTTCACTTAATTTTTGAGACGCTTTTTATTTTTTTATAAGCCCAAGGAAATTAAAATATTTTAATTCTTCGAATGAAAATTAAACACTGAAAAGCGACACCTATACAGTCATATCAGATCCGTTACTCAACACGCTCGCAAATTCGGCGGAAAGTGGAAAACGAAAATATCTTAAAAGCAACAGAGTACCTTTAACATAGGGTTCCCAAGTTACCTCTACCTACCCTGCTATGTACGGTTTATAGCGTGAAGTTAAAACAAAAAATATCAAAATTGCATCCACATGCTCGACAAGTACTTTAAGTGCACTGTTGCAGTACCATTATAAAATTCATGCTAATTGCGGAGGGCGAAGTGACGGCCCATTGACGGTGTCACCCGGTAATGGCTTTTAAGAAATGTAATAAATTATTTCGCGCCTGCCGCCACGCGCCGCTAGGTGACAGGGGTATGAAGTTGTATGGCGTAAGTTATGAGTGGTTGGAATTATTAGATTTTTAACTGAGAATTTTTTTGTAACTTATGTGACAAATTTTCCGACGTCATCTTGAACAAATACAGTCACATTTAATGTCACTTTGGCCTGTCACGGTTTTATGACTGATTACTTAAATTAAGAAGTGATTTATAAATATATATTTTAATTATAAGAAGTCATGTGATAAATTGATTTATTCAAATTCTTTTATATAAATAGTGACAAAAAAAGATTATTGCTCTGACAAGAAGACAAAAAGCGACGTTGAGTTCTGGCACTTAATCTAGAAGTTTGGTCAACGTGTAGGGAACAGAATATCTATACATTATTATTGTCAATATTATAGAAATGGAACTATTTCATCAAAAATGGTTTTAAGGTGAGTCTAGACGGATTTTTTTTTATTTATTTACATTTTACTCTTTCATTTTACTTACAGGTCTTCAGTGCTATTAGTGGTAGGAAGGTTAGTTATTAGTGTTTATATTTAAAATCTAAGAGGCAAAGCGCGGCGTTAAGTTTGTGACACGTAACAGACAATATCTCAACTCAGTGAAAATGGAGAACGGAATTTTCTGAAATAAACGCTTACTTCCTACTGCCTACTCTGTTGTATACAGCATAAAGCTAAAAATATACAACTTAGACAATTATTAAAAAACGAAAAACGTCTATATAGAACGTGAAATTAAACTCATTAAATATATTATAGTTAAAAACGCTTTATCTCATAAATCACACCACACTCACTGTGAGACGAGACGTGTTCTCTTATCGTTTCCAGAATTCATCTTTTACGAGGTAGGTATTTCACAAAAAGATAGGTATTTTTGAAAAGCTACTTTGTTTACTTTAATCATTGAGATATTTACAATGATGATGGTTTGATACTTATTTAGCTTATTTTTGGAGAGATTTCTTTTTTCCTTATTTACCATCTGGAAAATTATTATTTTGTCTTTTTATACGCGATAAAAGGTAAAAATATTCGTATTTATTTAATTTTTTTTAGCTTCACGCTGTATCCCGCAAATTACAATCTAGACAGAAGGAACTTGGTAACCTAATATTAAGTCACTCTATCGTATTCGACATTGTGTGTTAATTGGCAAAACTCTTTCGTTTTTCCGTTGTTACCAGAGGGTATGAATGAGAATATTAAATATTTAATTTCTTTGAGTCACCACGAACATACACCTGTCGCGTTTATAGTCGCACTTTTTTGCTCCTGTGCCACTACTCGGATTATATCATTTTTGATGAAAAAAATATTGATTTGTAGTTTGAGCAGATCTGTCTTAATATTTACAATTTAATAACGTATTTAATAACGTTTTTTTATATTACTTCTATTCAAACAGTGGGAATCTCAAAAAAAGATATTTATACTCTATACTCAGCTTCACGCTGTATCCCGCATATGGCAGGGTAGGAAACTTGGAAACCTAGTATTAAGACACTCCGTTCCACTGCCGTTAACCACTTTCTGCCAAATTTGAGGCATGGCGTGCAGAGTGGACGAACTCAACGCCGCGTTTTGCCTTGTACCAGAGTGAAGGAATGAAGATATTAAAATTGAAAATATTAAATATTTCTTTTCCTCGAGTGGGGATCGAACCCAGAACCTGTCGGTTACAGTCACACGCTTGTGCCGCTGCGCCACGACTGGTATATATACAGGTATAAAAAAAGATATTTCTAGTGTGATTACATACTAAAAATTGTTTCTCTCCTTGAGAAACAATTTTTTTTGTAAATACATTAAAAGTATAATGTTCCAAGAGGCACGGGTTCGATACCTGCTACTTTCTTTCTCTTAATTTATATTTACGACCTTTTCTAAATCAAAAATAATCATTATTACATTCTTGCCTATTTATAGTTTTTATCAACCAAAATATTTGATTCAACTACTTACTGTACCTGAACGTTTCCATCGTCAGTAACATAACAAACAAAATGACTACACCAAATCAAGTTAAATTATTCATATTAACACTCATATAATCCATCGTTAAGAGTTACATCTCAAAAAGCCATGAATAAAACAGCCTATTCAAATATGACCTCTATATCAACAACCATAGAAGTCCTTGCAAATCCTGGCAGGTCAATGGCGTACTCATGGGACGGCATCAATCCTCGTTAATAATTAAGAGTGTCAAGTAACATGTAGGGCAGGTAAGATAGAAGGGTAACAAAGTTCCCAGCTGTCATATGTAACTGTCAGAGATATTATTGTTGGTATTAGAGCTTGGTTGGATGTGATTTTAACTTCTTTGTGGTATAGATGTTTTGAAATTAATGGACCAATTAATTTATATTTCTGGTACGTTTATGAAATGCTTGTATGGAATGTTATTTGTTTCACGTTGTATTCAGTTTCACGCTGTATCCCGTACATGGCAAGGTAGGTAGAGGAAATTTGGGAACCTAGTGTTGAGATACTTCCTACCGTTCCTTTTCGCTGAAATGGGGTATTGCGTGTTGAATGGTGGAGCTTAATGCTGCGCTTTGCCTCACTCAGATAAAACTGGATATGTTTTATTATGTTGCTCTTTACCCCAATTTTCGCATAAATGTTCAGATATTATACGTTGATGGCGAAAATCAACGCCCCGCTTTGTCCTCTCGGTACCAGAGCGAGTAAATAAAAAATAATATATTTATTTTTTAAACGGGTATCAAACCGACAACCGTCGTAATACATTGCACAAAAGATTCACGACAGCCGTCAAAAAATATCTAAGAAAAATAGAATTTGCTTGAAAAAATTCAACGTCAGTTAAGTTACTTAGGGTTCCTAAATGATGTATAGATATTTAATAGCACTTCGGTCATTTCGTAAATAGCGGTAGGGTTCATAGAAGGGTGATGATTTACGCAACTAACATTGGTGGCAAGGGTCGGTGGCTAATTTTTCAAACAGAAATCAGCCAACTTGAACTTTGATTTGATAAAGCATTCGGCTATTTTTATATTAAATTAACTTTGTAATTTTCTTTAGATCAGTTTTTACTCCCTATAGGATAACCTTGTTGTCTATCTATCAATACTATTCATTCAAAAATTACGTGGAGGCATTAAGTTAAGCATAATATTAAATATTCAGGTCTGGGGTCCCTTAGAATACAGAAAAAAGCTTCTAAGCCAAGCTCAATGCTTCAAGCTTCTAAGTCAACGCAATCAAAAGTTATAAGTTTTTATGCATAGATTTTGCTGCAACTTATTTGAAATTCGCCGCGTAACCTTTAGGAACTATAGGAGACTGACAGGAGACAAATTAAAGTAAAAATCCGGAAAGTAAGTAAATATAGGTAATTCATAGAAAAAAAAAATGAAAAAGAGTATTACCCGTAATAGTTTTTAAATGTGGCTTCAGTACTAATAAAGCTATTAATTAACATTATTATTATATATATATATATATATATATATATATATATATATATATATATATATATATATATATATATATATATATATATATATATATATATATATATATATATATATATATATATATATATATATATATATATATATATATATATATATATATATATATATATATATATATATATATATATATATATATATATATATATATATATATATATATATATATATATATATATATATATATATATATATATATATATATATATATATATATAGATATATATATATATATATATATATATATATATATATATATATATATATATATATATATATATATATATATATATATATATATATATATATATATATATATATATATATATATATATATATATATATATATATATATATATATATATATATATAGTGTGCACATGTCTACAAACTAAGGTTGGTCATTTGTTTTTGCTCGTACTTTTCGTTGACATATAATCCTGAAATTGGCACGGAAATTCGAAAGGCGAGTCCGACTCGCACCTGACTGTGTATTTTTTAATATTTAAAATTTTAAATATTTAGTATTTCATTTCTTCGCGCTGGTACAAGGAAAAACGCGGCGTTGAGTTCCGCAACTCAATACGCCATGCCTCAAATTCGGCGGAAAGTGAGGAACGGAAGTGGAACGGAGTGTCTTAACTCTAGGTTCCCAAGTTCCCTCTGCCTACCCGTCCTATGTTCGGGATACAGCGTGAAGCTGAATTTAGAGAGGTTTATATACAAATAAGTGTTATATTGTCTTGGGGTTAATTCCCGAAAATGGAACTCAACGCTGCGTTTTGTTCGTTTTACTAGAGCGAATAATATTTCATTTCCTCAAGTGGAGATCGAACACACAACCTGTAGCACACTTGCACCGCACCTTGGCCAGGCCCCAGCAATCACATAATAAAAGTCATTTAAATAATTCAAAAGCATTTCCGCCGAACAAAAACACTCCAAACCAAAACCTACACCCATTTTCTATATAAAACATAAAATAAAGAAAATCAACAAAAGAAACCCACGAGACATCCGTGCATTGTACCAAGATTGTAATGTATACATGAAAAACGTGAATGTGTAATTTTGAAATTCGGTCACTACGGTCCTACTGGTTGCACTAGTACAGAAACATCATGTGTCAAACAAGGCTGCTACGTCTCCAGGAAGTGACATACAGGAAGTACAGGGAAATATTCAGACTGATGTCTAAGTTAGAAGATATAGCGATATAAACGCGTCTATGTAATGTCTGTTGTTAGTGAATTTATTCTTAGTGGATTTATCTATATCCTGCTTAGAGGTAGAGGTAGAGGTATATATGGGTAGAGGCTACTTGGGAAACTAGTGTCAAAATACTTTAGGCCACTATCTCACTTAGCCCACTTTCCATGGAATTCTTGAGAAATGAAATTAAATTCTTTCTTGTGTGTTGAGTGACAGAATTTAACTCCGCTCACAAAATTGTAATAAATTTTCAAAAAAATTTTTTTTAGTTACTGTTATTTTACATCAAAAAACAAATTCAAACTGAGCGGAATTCGCATTTGGGCGTATTGAAAATTGTCTATCTCTATCCACTAAACCAAACGAGCGTATTATCACTGTCGTAAAATGCATTAAAGACTGAAGAAGAAAAGATATTTTCCATCTCATTTTCATAATTAGATGTGTATAAGTGCTTCCGCGTGAACGTTATTGCTTTATTATATCAACAATGACAATAAAACGCATATTTCCTTTCACTT
The DNA here is from genome assembly GCA_019049475.1 of Eueides isabella. Classification (NCBI taxonomy): domain Eukaryota; kingdom Metazoa; phylum Arthropoda; class Insecta; order Lepidoptera; family Nymphalidae; genus Eueides; species Eueides isabella. The sequence goes on from CM032386.1 coordinate 13,911,304, forward strand.
GCGCCATAAAATGTTGAAGTATTACGTATGCCGCCATTTTGAGATTACCCACCGACTGTGCAGGACTTAATTTATGGTACACGAAAGTGTTTGAATTTATTAATGTTTTGCTTTTACTTCAAATGAAGCCTAATGGGTGGGACCAAGAACTTCTTGTATGTAATTAAGTTATATTAATGAATCAAGTTTTAAAAGTTATAGTGGCCTGGCGTGGCATAGAGGCACAGAAGGCGATTATGAACGCTACAGGTTTTGAATTCCATACAAACTCGAGAAATTAAAATATATATTTTTTCCATTTCTTTGCTCTGGTAACAAGAAAAAACGCGGCGTTGAGTTCCGCCACTAACACGCAATGTCTCAAATTCGACGGAAATTATGGAACGGAACGGAATGCCATATATGAACCTTTCAAAAAAGTTTAAAGTTAGTTATAGCTTAGCCTTCGTCTCTGACAATTATTGTCGAGAAAATTGCATAAGGAACGGAATGTCTGAACAGTCGGCACAGTATGCAGCTACGAAAAAATAACACAAATAAAACTAAGAAAAAGATAGTTGAAAATAAATTTTAAATAACTAAAGCCCATAAAGGGCGTCACTGAGCAACCTGGCAAATTCTTTCATAAAATATTTCGCCCCGTGGTCTAGACGCTCTCTTCCTTTACTTATTCACTTTATGTAGCTACGTAGTATTATGATGAAAAATATCTAAGTGCAGTTATAAAGTACAATATATTGTTTTAAACTACCGGAGATGAAAAGTGACTGGTATAACTTACAGCAGTGAATGACGCTCAAAGAAAAGTTGCAATTTTTTAAATATTTATTTCCAGTTTTGTTTTCAGGCCTGTCGTGATTTGGTGGCACATGTATGTTACTGTGAAGGCTATAAGTTGTCGGTTATATATCCACTTGAGGAAATGAAATATTTAATATTCGAACGAAATATGTAATATTTTCATTTCTGCTGCTCTAATAGGGCAAAGTACGGCGTTGAGTTCCACTCAACAAACAAAGCCTTATATTCGGCGAAAGGAAGAAACGGAACGGAGTTTCTTAACATTAGATCCCTAAGTTCCCTTTGCCTACCTCATTATATGCGGGATACAGCTTGAAGCAAAAAATAAAAATAAAAAAAAACATTGAATTCGATTCGATAGTAATGATTTGATTCCTTCAATGAAAATCATCCCATCATTAGCATTTTTATAGCCAGACGCTATCTTACTGAGCCACAATAGTCAATTTTATGAAATAAAAACAATATTATAATGTGTACTACCATAACATATCTTAGAAAACAGTGATCTAGGAAATTATTTTATATCAATGTTTTCAATATTGATTTTCCAAAAAAAAAAAAAATTGTGTGAAGACTCCGCTATTAACTTTCCGTCCCATTTCCAGACACTACGCCTTGAACGGCGGAGTTTAGCGCCGCATTTCTTTTACCAAATTGGGGAAATAACCAATAAAATAATAACAAGATTAGAACCTCAATTTATTGTGACCGATATATCCCCGGAAGATTGTTCAATAATTTTATACGTAATTTCCTAATGGATATCCCAAGAGAGTTATGCGGAATAGAGCTATTTATTATTATTTTTTTGTATTCTTTTATAGTCTATGGCATTTTAGAAAAAGAGAAAAAGGCATATAAGCACTATATAAAAAGAAAATGGCGTTGAGTACCGCCACTCAACACGCGTTTCTTCGGCCAATTCGGTGAAAATTGGGGGAACGGTACGGAGTGTTTTAACACTACGCTCCGAAGTTCCCTCTGTCTACCTTGCCATGTTCAGGTATACAGCGGTGAAATTAAAAAATATATATATGTATATATATATATATATATATATATATATATATATATATATATATATATATATATATATATATATATATATATATATATATATATATATATATATATATATATATATATATATATATATATATATATATATATATATATATATATATATATATATATATATATATACGACGTTAACTTCGTTTCTCATTTTGGAGAATGTCATAGTTAACGTTTTCATTGGTGCATAGCGCGGCGTTAGGTTCCGCCATACAACATACAATACCTTAAGAATTCGGCAGAACGTGGAGAAAGTAAGTTTTAATGGTAGCGAAGTGTCTTAACACTAGGTTCCCAGGTTCCCTATACTATTTACTGTAGAGGAATACAGCTTGAAACTAAAAAAATACTTCTTATGTAACATAATATTCAATAACACGCTTAATTCTTTTGCATTCTTGTGGGAAACATAATATATTGTGGTGTATTTTGTAATTTGAGAATTATCTATTCCGATAATAATCTCGTGCAACGCGCAACGTAATTACTTACGTAAACGTAAACAAAAACATTTTTCTGTTATATGACGCACATACTCGTATCTAAGTTACTGCAACTCAATGTTTTATTACTTTAACTTAACACGTCGACCAGGGTCGAAATCAACTTGTGTCCTGCGTTGAGGCATCCCTCGAGAATGTCTCCGCATGGGTGAAAAGAACCTTGTTCACTTCAACCCCCACAGAAGATACAAGTCTGCGCGTTAACCGCTAAAAAACCCTTTTTTTCGTATTATCAGTTTTCGAGAACACTCCCCTTAAAGCCGTGCCCAGCTTTAGTATATTGGGCCTCAGCTTTTCGAACGACTGCCAGTACCGCGATCATCTGGAAAACAAGGCCAAGTTGGCCTCGAAGAAACTGGGGATCATCAGCAAAGCGAGACAACGTAGAGCAGTTCGAATCGTTGGGAACCCAATGATCTGTGGGGCTTGATACTTTGGCTTGTGTAGAGACATATCCTCCCTGTGCGTTCTCTAAAATTTTCCAACCGCACAGTACGTCACAAACTAAAGTACCATCCACATCATCTGGACACGTGGCATTCGACTACTGTGCGGTTTCGTAGGAATTTTCTTCCACGCGCCACACATCTGTGGAACGACCTATCCGCGGCAGTATTTCAGGTCCATACGACATGGGTACCTTCAAAAAACGCGCCTACCTCCACTTCAAAGGCCGGCAACGCCCTGTAGCTCCCCTGGCCTTACACGGGGCCGTGGGCGACGGTGATCAATCACCATCAGATGACCCGTACGCTCGTTTGCCTAAAAAAAAAACTGTTAGGATCCATTCATTTTAACCATGCTAACCTGTACATATAATGGTAGGCAAAGGGAACCTGGGAACCTGATGTTTAGACACTTTTGTCCCCACTTTCCGCTGAATTGAGATTTTCAAGTTAAATGGTGGAAATAAACACCACGCTTTGCTGGCATTGAAATATTATATATTTCAATACCCCGAGTTAAAGCAAATCCAAAACTTGTCACATTTACAGTCACGCCCTTATGCCGCAATCGTATGACTGAACCCAGTGATTATACTTATATTATTCCTATTTTACTGTTTATTTAGGCAAAACGCGACGTTGAATTCCGTTGCAAAATAAGAAATCGACCAATGAAGTGACCTTACTCTAAGTTAAGGGAAATAATTGAGCAGTCTTCCGTTTCTCCATAAATTAACTTTAAAAAAAGTCAAAATCTAACCACTTATTACTGATATAACGTTTAACCAAACTTTTTTTTAATTTTAAAATATTACATAAGGAGTATAGATAAACAAAAGTGTCACAGTATTATCTGAATAGCAATAAAGTATCTAAACAGCAGGTTCCCAAGTTCCCTCTACCTACCCTACCATGTGCAAGATACAGCGTGAACCTGAAAGAAAAAACAAAAAAAAAGATCCTTCAAACACGCAATACTACTTATCTTCACGCTATATCCCTAGCGGGGTAGGCAGAGGGAATGGAGAGCCAAACGCTACGGTCTCGGCATACCTCTTTAAATATATCAATACTAAACATTGAAAATTGAACATAGACAATTGAAACTAAAACGAATAAAGAAAGTAATATAAAATTCTCGTGTCGCAATCAAATAAGAGGCAGACGCCCGGGGGAGATCCCTTGTCAATCAAATAACACTATCTTATATTATGTGATGTATTAGATAGTTTATTGCTTTCAAATTATATGGCTAGCCGTTTGTTAAAGCTTTTAAAAGCGACGATTCAATTGGTTCCCATCTGGGGATTGAAATATTCAATAGCACATGACAGGGTAGGCAGAGGGAACTTGGGAACCTTATATTAAGACACTCCGTTCCGTTCCCACCTACTATATTTATTTTCTATGGTAACTTGGCGCGGTCTAGAGATCCGCCTTTCAAAGCGCAAAGTCTCAATTCGGAGGATAGTTGGGAACAGAAGTGATTTCTTGGGAACAGAGGGTCCTAACACTAGGTTCCCAGATTCCCCCGGATACAGAGTAAAATTTCATGTAAGTAAGTTATAGCAAATTTTACAGTTGTCGGGAACATTTAATAAAATAAATGTATACCATTAACAATTGTTATGTCTACAGTATAAATATATAGGAAAGTATGAAACGATCTTTGAACTACGAGTACTATGTTCGATTCGTCTCGCCGGTAAGATAACAAAAAAGCTTCCAGACCTTCTCGGATTGAGTCTAAATATTTAAATAAAATGTGGACTTGACAGTATATTGGCGCAATTGAAAGTTTTCTGTACTTAACGATAGCTTATAAAAGAAAATTTGATAAAACAATTTAAAATTGCGTGTTTTATTTTACCTTCACTCGTCATCCCGCAAGTGGCTAACGGAAGTGAAGCAAAGTATCTTATCACTAGGTTCCCAAGTTCGCTCTGCCTATCCTGCTTTGTGCGTGATACAGCGTGAAGCACAGAAAATGCAGTGTTAAGACACTCTATACCCCAAGTTTTAATGAAAGTAAGGTAGTGAAGGAGATAGCATCGTAAGAGACAGAAAAGTCAGATATTCCATTTCTCAAATTTCGCCAAATTTTCGAGATATTGCAAAGCAAAACAAATGTAACTCAATTTGTCTTTATATATGATATTAAAAGCGCGGCGTTGAGTTCCGCCACTCAACACGCAATGCCTCAAATTCGGCGGAAAGTGGGGCACGGAAGTGGAACGGAGTGTCTTTACACTAGGTTCCCGGGTTCCCTCTGCCTACCCTGCCTCGTGCGGGTACAGTGTGAAGCTGAGTATATGATATTATATTGAGAAAATTTTAAAAAAGAACCCAGTCCACCAAAACTGTCATCATCGCTGCACCACAATTCGTCAAAGTCTCATCTGCTTTAATATACCAGTTCTTGTAATGGCCTATTTCAATAATGAATAAGTCTTTTTACCGTCGTACGATAACAACCGTCTGTGAACACGCTGGTTCTAAGTTCGGTTCCCACTTGGACAATGATTCTATTGAATATCAATAGAATTATGTCGTTTTTTCCCCATTCTAGTAGAAACAACGTAGCCTTATTCTTAAGTTGTATACAAAGTTTCAAAATACTGACAGTTTAGTGTAGAAAGTATTACTTTTGATTTTAATTTTTTTTTGTATGTGCGACAAGATTTAACAAAATTTGGACAAAAGAGTGCTAGATTTTCCCATTGTCTTGTTATTAACTTCCTTATAATAAAACTTGAGGTATTTTAACATTAGGTTCCCTAGCTACGTGCGAAATATAGCGTGAAACTAAAAAAACGACTAATGATATAATAAAAATCAATTACTAATATTATCCAATTAAGCTTTTATTTATATAATATTTAATTTGAAATGTTTTAATATTTATTTTCCGATTTTTTCGAATAGGATAAGTATCTAAAAAGAAACTATTTATAAATCTTATCACTATCACTAGCGTTGATAATTATTTATTAGTTTTGACACATTATTTAGATACGGTTGATTATTTTATCTAAGAAATAAGTAAAATAACGTTCTTATCGCGCAGCGAAGCCGTAGCTCTGTCAACCCCTAATAATTGTCATTTCGTATCAATAATGAGAAATTGATGTACAGACAGACGAAAAAGACTTTTGTTAAATTATTTTTTTTTTAGTAATTTACTTCCTAAATGTAAATATGTTAAGTATTTCTTTTGTTTCTGGCTGTATTTCACAGGCGTAGGCACCGGTAGAGGAGTAGTGTGAAAAAAATAATATATTTTATTTAATATATTTTAAAGTGCGAAAAAATAAATATATTTTATTTCAGCGAGTGGCAAACGAAACCGCAACCTTGTGTCCTTGTCTCCTGCACCACTTTGGGTCTGGATAGTGTCTTAACACTAGGTTCCCGGTTTCCCTACTTTTTCAGATTACTAAGTACCCTGTTAAGTGCAGGAGACATCGTGAAGATAAAAAAATAATAAAATGTCTCGAAAATGGTTACTTACTTATATTTTTTAAAATATTATCTATTTTTATATTTTATATAAAATATTTTTTTTTTATCATTATATATTATTTACATTAAACCAAATAATTTTATATTATTTTATTTTTTATCAACTTTACTTGTCTCCAACTGCAACGAGCACGTTGTCTGTATGTCACAAAAGAAACGTGCTTCGATAATTAATACGTATAAATTGATCGGCCTCGAATACGGGTGGTATCGCCTGTTGATATCATTCATTACTATCTTTGTGAACCATTTTTTAGCCTCGCACTGTATCTTTTCTATAGGAGGGTATTCAGAGGGAACCTAATGTAAAATAGGTTCCCAAATATCCGGTCACTTTTCAAGAAATTTCAAACTGAAAATAATTTGTTTCTCTGTGTATGAATTGTTCCTGCAATTTTCGCGTTTCGTGGCTTCTTCTAGGTTTAATGATATATGTATTAAAAACATTTTACAACATAATTGTTAATTTGTTAACAAATTAAAGATGATTGACCGTAATGACAACGAATAACAATATTATTTGGTCTTCTGTCTAGATTTATTTTCAGTTTTTTTTTTAACTTTACGCTGTATCCCAACAGGCATGGCAGGATACGGAGATTTCCTCCGTGCGGGATACGAAGTGAAGCTGAGTGAATGAGCTTCCAAGTTAATGTCTCACTAAACCACTAAATTTACTTAAAAAACACATCACTCACTTCTCACTCTCAACTCGTGTCAGATATATTTTTCAATTCTGTCCGGACCGTGTAGTTGGAAGAATTCAAGTAACATACCGTAGGTTATTTATGGTGTTCTGGAGAAATGCCAGTTGGCGGAACAATGACGGTTACACTGTATTTAACTTAAATGCTATCGCCATAAGTTCAAATTGTATAGGTATTTTTTTATGTTCAATCTTAAACCAGGGCAGGGAAGGTAAAGGGAACATGGGAACCTAGTGTTAACATACTCCGTTTTGTTTCCTATTTTTTGTCGAATTTGAATTGTTGTGGTTAGTTGCGGAACACAAGCCACGCTTTGCCTTGTTTACATAGCGAAAAAAGTAAATATTTATATAATAAATACTACGTAATTTATAGTATGCACATTTTTAAGTAAGTTAAGTTTAGTTTTGTTAATCATTTGTACGCTGATAAACATCAATATTATTATGTTCTCAGATTATTTCATGGTAAAGGTTGCCTGGAAGAGACTACCTATGATAATAAGGCCGCCTATCTGCCAAAATTTTCTTTTACTATTTTTTTGATGTAACAAAGTGTTAGATAAACAAATAAATAATTTAATTAATTAATTAAATATTTTATTTCTTCGCGTGGGACTCGAACCCATAACCTATCAAACTTACAGTCGCTTGTACCACTTTATTTTTTTTTTTTTTTTTTTTTTTTTCTTTTTTTTTCTTTTTTTTTCAGCTTCACGCTGTATCCCGCACTAGGCAGGGTAGGCAGAGGGAACGGAAGTGAAACCTAGTGTTATGACACTCCGTTCCACTTCCGTTCCCCACTTTCCGCCGAATTTGAGGCATTGCGTGTTGAGTGGCGGAACTCAACGCCGCGCTTTGCCTCATTACCAGAGCGAAGAAATGAAACATTAAATATTTTAAATTGAAAATATAAATATTTCATTTCCTCGACTGGGGATCGAACCCAGAACCTGTCGGTTACAGTCACACTCTTGTGCCGCTGCGCCACGACAGGCCTCAGACTTTATATTTTTCTCCTTCATATTAAACAAATAAATAAAAAAACCAAGTAGAAACACGCTGATTATGTTCTCCGTTATCTCTAACCGAAGCGATAACTCTGTATAACAAACTAATAATAATTAGTGCAGTAATTCACATTTACAAGCAAATTTATATTATTACAGGATTTCCACAAGAAATATAAAGTTCAAAGGTTTAAAACGTAAACAACATTGAATTAGGTGTTTTGTTCACGCTAGAACACTATTAACGTGTTAACGATGTCCACTGAATTAATGAACGTCGATGCACAGTTACGTTCAGGGCTAGGGTGGCCATTTTGATTTGTTATTTTTTTTTTTTTTTGCATATTTTTTTTATAATAATGTTCCCGTCTCAGGTTGGCAGAGGGAACCTATAACTGTTAAGGCAGTCTGCTTTTTTCCTTCTGTATTTTTTTTTTTGTTAATTCATATTGAGTGGCGGAACACGACACATATAACTGCGCTTAGAGAATAAATTAAAATAATAACAAAATATTTCTTTATATATCATATTTAAGTTTTGTTATTATAATTAGTAGGGTAAATATCTCAATTTACGCTCAATTTTCGAAGCATTATATTATATAACATATGGTAGAACTCAACAAATTAAAACCTTGCCATAAAAATGTAATAATTACTATTGAAGCCTGTCGTGGCGCAGCGGCACAAACATGTGACTGTAACCGATAGGTTGTGGGTTCGAACCTCACTCTAGGAAATGAAATATTTAATATTTTCAATTAAAATATTTAAAGTTTCATTTCTTCGCTCTGATACAAGGCAAAATGCGGCGTTGAGTTTCGCCTCTCAACACGCTACGCCTCAAAATTCGGCGGAAAATGGGGAATGGAAGTGGAACGGAGTGTCTTAACACTAGGTTCCCAAGTTCCCTCTGTCTACCCTGCCATGTGCGGGATACGGTGTGAAGCTGAGTAAGAGTAGGTGAGTGTGTAATAATTATTTAATATGTCGACTTATGAGAGCTGTAGTGCATAAGTTCGAAATAAATATAAATCTTATCTTTCAATAAACTTTATCAATATTATAAATAAATATTTATTAATTTGTATCTCAGAGACATTAATATTATAAAACTATCTTCTAGAATAGGACAAAACGTGGCGTTGAGTTTCAATATTTCGTTTTGAGCCAAAATGTCTTAAATTAGGGCGGAAGTCAGACCACAGATTGTCTTGACATTGTGTTGTAGGCAAGGGCCTACCTTGCAATGCAGAAAATCTTACTCGTGAAGCTGAAACAAAGGAGTCTCATAATTGGCCAAAATTATGGTAACAGTAATCTCGACTACTAGTTAAACGGTTTACAGCCAATTTATGTAGCTAATTCTACGACTTGTCCTCTTTGGAAGGTAATTTTATACTTACATAAAGCGTAGAGAAAAGATTAAAGATATAGATTACAAAGAAATAATGGTGATTTGACAATTAAATCAAATTTTATTCTTCTATTTTTTAATTTTATTCCTTTACGATGCGAAATTAAAAAATAATTTTGTTATTTATGTGTTTAGTAATAGACAAGTAATTAAATAAACTTAGTATTAAGACGCGTTCACCATTTTCTACTTAGATATCAAGATATTGAATGGTACCAAAACGCATTGTCTGCAGCCAGCCTGTAGCCTGTAGCTTATTTTTATTAAAAAAGTGTTAATCCACACTTAGGAAAAACAAAACTTATTTAGAAAACATAAAAAATAACGTAGCGGTATTTGAACCCGCTCCTCTTGGACGTATTCCGACACCGTTATTTATCGCTGCATCGTGCTTACTAGTACGTAGATATACTTGAATTTTAAATTACCTTGTTTCAAATTCCTCCACTTTCCAGAATGAGCATATTGAGATGCGGAACTCAACGCTGCACTTAGTCTTGCTACCAGACTGAGGATATGGAAAGATTTATTCCATCATATGGGAAGTTAGACTAAGAATACAAGAAAATATATAAAGACTTTATATATTTTCTTGTACTCTTAGTCTATTCTTAAAATATATAAAGACTGAAAGAGGCCTGTCGTGGCGCAGCGGCACAAGCGTGTGACTGTAACCGACAGGTTCTGGGTTCGATCCCCAGTCGAGGAAATGAAATATTTAATATTTTCAATTTAAACATTTAATGTTTCATTGCTTCGCTCTGGTAATAAGGCAAAGCGTGGCGTTGAGTTCCGCCACTCAACACGCAATGCCTCAAATTCGGCGGAAAGTGGGGAACGGAAGTGGAACGGAGTGTCATAACACTAGGTTTCACTTCCGTTCCCTCTGCCTACCCTGCCTAGTGCGGGATACAGCGTGAAGCTGGAATACAAGAAAATATATAAAGACTTTTGTCGAGTTTCAGACCACCCATAAAAGTATGGTGACATTTATTAAATCATAAATTTCACACCTACCGCCTAATGTTTCAGATTGAGGCGAAAATGTAAACATTGGTCCGTATCAAGGAATTTATGACGCTTTAAAACATCTTCTTGGGGCGATAAAGAATTTTAAGGTGTAACATGATATTTTAAACAGTAAAATTATGATTTTTTGTTAATGATTTCATACAAAAAAAATAGCTTTTTACTCTCTTCTGTATAATTATAACAAGATAGAGAGAGAAAAGGGTAGAACAGAGTGTTTTAACACTTGGTTCTTTCGGCCTATTATTTATCAGCTCCGTGCTGTGTCCCTAGCAGGGTACCTAATGTTAGACATTCCGTTCCCATTAAAACACTTCCCTTCTCCACTCCACCGAATTTTAGGCATAGCGTATTGCAGAACTCAACGCCGCGCTTTGACTTGTTACCAGAACCAAACATTGAAAATATTAAATATTTCATTTCCTCAAATAGAGATTGAACATACATCTTATCGCGATCCCAGTCGTACACTATCTCTGCGCCACGACAGGCCTCAACACTGTAACTCTAATAATAATAAAATCTGACAACTTTTATAAATTTGAAATATGCATGTCCTCTTTTTCTAACACCTCAGTCGGATATAAACGGAAACAGATAGCTTGTTTACGTACAGCTTCCTCGAGATAAAAGAGTGTTTGGGATGAACTTTTGAAGTGATTACTGCGTGTATCGTGTTCAATTTTATTTTGTAATCGATAACGTCGTTTCTATTAAAATTGTTGATTTACAGAGATATTTTTGTTGTTAAGACTTATTTAGATCTTGGACGTACAAATTGAATTAAGTACTGTATTCACTAATCAGCTTCACGCTGTATTCCGCACACGGCAGGGTAGGCAGAAGGAACTTGGAAACCTAGTGTTGAGACACTCCGGTCAACTTTATTTTTTCACTTTCCGCCGAATTTGAGGCATTGCGTGTTGAGTGGCGGAACTCAACGCCGCTCTTGTAACCAGAGCAAAAAATGAAAACATTAAATAATTAATTTAAAAATATGAAATATGTCATTTCCTCGAGTGGGGATTGAACCTACAGCCTGTCGTTTACAGTCACACGCTTGTGCCGCTGCGCTCAGAGAGACCTCAATTTAGTATAATTAAGTAATGATTTTATATATTTCAAATGAAATTTTTTAAATGGATTAATCACGTATATTTTGTGTATCACATATTGTTGTGTTTGTGCCTACCCCGCCGTGTGTGGGATACAGCATGAAGCTGAGAGATTATATTAAACCAAACCACCAACGATTTCTTAGGGTCCTTGCGTACTTCACTAAATTCTTGCAGAAATAGCTGACAGTACCTTGTCAATGATGAGGCGGTAGAAAATTTTTCAAGCGTCTTATTAAATAAAATTACATTGTATATTTTGTATATGAATAGCTCCGTAAGGTAATTTAGGAATAAATCGGTGTTCTCTAGCGAGGATATGTGATATAAGAAAAGTAATGCAATGATTGGGTTTATCCAATGTAAAATAAACTTTCTTTAACATCTTACTACTACAACAAATGTAAAGTTTGTGCAAATGTATGTACACACTGTGCCACTTTCATTTATTATTGTGAAGCATGTCGTGTATACTTTCATTTCTTCGTTTTATTTACCAGAACAAGATAAAACGCGGCGTTGAACTCAGTCTAACTCAATTTCAGCGAAAAGTTGGGAATTCTCAACATTAGGTTCTCCAGTTACCTCTTCTTACCTTGCTAAGTGATGCAGCGTGATTCTTATATGAAATTAAGTTTGAGCGGAGCCGCAAATAAGACGCTAGTGCATAAATAAAACTTACATCGAAACGATACATCTTGCTATGTGAGCTTTTATACTAAAATATTCATAAATATTGAATTCACAAGCTCGCTTTGAACAGAGCTTGAGATATTAAATTATGTCTGTCAATATATTAAATTTAAAATATTTCTTAACCGCGAAGATTTTCTTCAAAGGAGTTGTATCATCAGTTTCCAGACTAAATATACACTTAATGCACGTGCAAGCTGCATACAAATGGAAAAAGTTGTTTGAATTTTCTGCTAAAATGCATTTGGTTTGTAAATATTATTTAAATTGTATTCTTCAGTCGTTCTTGCTTAGAGAACAATGTATAGATATTTTTTTTTTTCAGCTTCACGCTGTATCCCGCACTAGGCAGGGTAGGCAGAGGGAACGAAAGTGAAACCTAGTGTTATGACACTCCGTTCCACTTCCGTTCCCCACTTTCCGCCAATTTTGAGGCATTGCGTGTTGAGTGGCGGAACTCAACGCCGCGCTTTGCCTTATTACCAGAGCGAAGAAATGAAACATTAAATATTTAAATTGAAAATATTAAATATTTCATTTCCTCGACTGGGGATCGAACCCAGAACCTGTCGGTTACAGTCACACTCTTGTGCCGCTGCGCCACGACAGGCCTCATGTATAGATATGATTAGAAACATTCATGAAGAAATGATTGACAAAGAGACAGACGAGTATGACAGTGAAATGTTTCGTTTGTTGCCGTAAAAAAATGGGCCCCAAAAATTTTAAATTAATGTAAATGATAATAGAGGTTCATTTTCATGTCAGTATTTGACATAAGATATAGAAAAAATACAAGTATTTATAAAGAAAAAAAAGTATTCAATTTTCTCAGTCATTATATATTTTTTTTGGAGCATGAACATAAATTAAGCAACAGTAGGTTCCCAGGTTCCCTTTACGTAACTATGAGCAAGATACAGCGTGAAGAGCGTAAAAGGTTAATTCAACTATGATTGAAATATAACCAATTAATGTCTCGAATATATTTTATACATTACTTTATGTATGGAACAGAGTACGGCGTTGAACTCCACCATAAATGGACAGTCAAGTTTTTACGATATTTCTATTATGCGGCTATCGTTAAATCCGCATAAGAATCGATAACTAGTGCAGGCAACGTTTCAAATTCAAATGACACTAGCCTCAACCGGTCTATCACGTACAAAGAATAACGTGTTGAATAATAAAATGTTCAACTGTATAGAAAAAAATGCAACAAAATAAGAGTCTTCAGTTTGCCATTCTTTTCTACTTCTTTATTATTTAAATAGTTTCCTCCCGCAAATTCCTTTGCATTATGTATTTTAAGAAATTCTCTGTTAGTGTCCATATATATAATTTCGGTGTTCTACGCCGCGTGTACGACCAGACTTCCGATAATTGTTATTCAGTCTTTCAGTAATTTTATATATGTAGACAATTGATGTACCTAAGTTTTTGCTATAAGTTCAGTATTTTTTTTAGTAGAATAGTCCTGGCATGGGACAGGGGCAAAAGCGTCTGATTGTAAACGTGACAGGTTGTGGGTTCGATCCCTACTCGGGGAAATTAAATATTTTATATGTTTAAATTAAATATTCTGTTTCCATTTCTTCGCTCTGGTAACAAAGTAAAACGCGGCGTTGAGTTCCGCCACTCAACACGTAATGCCTCAAAGACACGCGTCAATCTGAGAGAGTAGAATAATCGTAGTTTGATTATAAAAAGCCTATTGTGTAATAATCTTGGAGATAAATTTAAGCAGGAAAGGTAGAAATGAACTTGGACTCCATAGATTTGGCGCGTTCAGTGGTCTGCCACTCCAAAGTTTCCTATACCCTGCCACTGTGCCGCAAGGGCATTTTTATATTAACAGCATCTATGTACGTACATCTGTTTGTTTCTATATGTATTTCAATATTAAAAAAGCATTTCTTTTACGGGTACGTTCCACATCTCATATGAAGAGAACATTTTGGTAAGAAAATGATAGCTGCATTTTGTTTTATTTTTACTACCATATATTTTATTTATAAAATTGTGATACACAAATAGCAAAATAAACATGATTAAAGGTAATAATATTAATTTGATTATTTAATAGACAGAGAGGGCAGCTAGTGTTTAGATATGTTCACAACATATTCGCCAAATTTCGAGACATTATGTGTCGGTGGTATTCAACGCCACGTTTTGTCTTAATACCAGAACAAGAACAAGACGTAATTCTTTCTAGTGCTACTATCTTAGTCCGATCGAAACGCAAAACTAGATTCTTTATCCTCTCAAGCAGCCAAATAGTGGTTGCACAGGGACTTCGCTTCCCAACCAGTGCCTACTTAAAGGCCATCAAAAGACATCAAATATTTTATTTTGTATATTTTTATTATATAAATATATTTAAAAAACGATAAAAGTGATACTCAGAAAAAACAACTTTTTATCTATTGTATGTAAATTTTAACGTAGCGGGATTTGAACGGTAACCGTTCGGGTATAAAAGAGGGTATGGTATCAAAGAGATGCGGGTTCAAGTGGGAAGTAAAAATAAAGTTATATATTCATACACAAAATATTAACAAATTATTTTACTGTCTATAAAAAGTGAAGGATTACTTTTACATATGCTTTTTCTATTAAAATGATTTATAAGAGAGAGCGTTAAACGACCTTTTTTTAATATCAATATCCAAATATAACTTTCTAATACGAGTATGTAAAGGTTAAGTCGAGGGGTGTCGGTGCATCGTCCGTGACCGATACGCTTCGACTCTGAAATGTCGTAAACTTTAGTAATAATATTAAGTAATAATATTATATGTTTTTCAGTATAAAGCTGTATCCGCTCATAGCAGGGTGGACAGAGGGAACCTGGGAACCTAATGTTGAGATACTCCATTTATATTAAATCAATTCCTTTTCTGTTAAGAGGAATTGCGTTGTGCCTACTTATTATACTATGTCTGTTATTAATATAAGCAAAAATCACTGTCCATGTTTGGCATCTAGAAATAAATCGGTATTCGATATGTTACGTAGTTGATAAATAAATTATTATATATTTTTGCCGATAATCGCCATCCAAACTTAACACTGTAATATCGTCGTTATAATTAAATATTCAAATCACACATCTATACTCAATTGCCTTTTATTACATCAACTACAAAGATATATAATAGGCAAAGCGTATTGAGTGGCGGAATTTAACGCCGCTCTTTATCTTGCTACTAATGCGAAGAAATTAAAATATTAATGATTTAATATGCTCAAGTAGGGATCAAACCCACTTCCTATCGCGTTTACAATTACTCGCTTGTGCCATTGAGCCATGACAGACAAAAAGCAATAAATCAAGTTCAATTAAAATTTATGGAAATTCTTAAATGTAATATTACTTCAATTTGTAACATATTGTGAGAGGCTGCTGTGATAAGTTCCACCAATGTTGTAAATGATCAGAAAGTTTAAAAGTCCAGTATCTGAACGCTATATTTAAATGATGGAATAAATAAAGCTTATTGTAAAAAAGATTACAAAGACACCGATAGTAATTTACTGAATCTCCATATGGTATACGTGTACTGATAATTTAATATTACACACAAAGAACGCTCAGTACGTGTACCAATTTTTGAGACAATTAAAAACGCATTCACACTGTATACCTACTATTGTATAAAGTAAACAATGGCTTTTAGTTGCAGTATGGTACGGATACGGCACGGTACGGTAAGATGGATGATAAACTATATCCTTTTTCAGAAAGGGAACCTGGGAACCTAGCGTGAAGATACTCTGTTCTCATTGAGACATTTCAGTTCCCCACTTTCTTTCAAATGTGGAGGTATTTTGTGTTAAGTAGCCGAGCTCAAAGTAGTGTTTTTTTTTTCATATAAAAGGAAAAAAAGGAAATGAAAATGTTAAATATTTATTTACTTTGAATGAGAATTGAACCTACGACCTGTCTCATTTTGAATGGCACTTTGGCACTCCTGAGATAATATGTTTGTAAAAAAACCACAATGAAAGTAAAAATATTTTATTACTTCCATTGTGATTTGTATCTATTATTATTATATTGTCTAGAATTAATATTTTAATTTCTTCGCTCTAGTAACAAGGCAAAGCGCGGCGTTGTGTTCCGCCACTTAACTTGCAATCAAAATTTGCAGTAAGTGGGGAACGGAACGGAGTGTCTTCACACTAGGTTCCCAAGTTCCTTCTGCCTACTCTACAATGCGCGGATACAGCGTGAAGCTAAAAAAGGTAATGTCATTATATTAGTTTCCCTCTACCTTCCCTACTCAATAATATTCCTAATTCTAAAGTAAACTTACATTGTCTATGTCTCACGTAAATTAGCGGAAAGTGGAAATAAGAAAGTATCTTACTAAAATGAAGCATAAAGCAAAAAAAATATTTCACATATTTTCAGTACTTACAATATTTTCAAATAATTCATGTAGTATGTACGTAATTTACATTATAAAAGCAACAGCCATAGTCGTCTCTTATATAGACATAAAAAATTGAGAAAATTTCACCGTCTAAAATCTATTCGAGCATAACAATAGGTAGTCTTCATTGTCTGAAGGTTCTCGGAGGACAGCGTTTGCTAACATTTATGTGTGCCCCAAGCGATAAGGCATCGGCAGATATTATTTTTAAATATTTATAATATTAGTAAAAAATATATATATATATAAATTTAAGCAACGCCTGATCTGAAAAACAAGGTATCTCATTTTTACAAAGTGCTTTTAAACTGCTAACCCGATTTTCATAAAACATTGCTGGCATCAACGAGGTGAACAATACTTTCTATTTAAAGCATTCGAAATGATTTGTTCTTTCAGATTCTACGGTGCTACTAACAGACGCACAGACAGGTCAACATATAGAACTCTCCTTTTTGCGTTAATGGTTAAAAACAAAGCGAATTCCATACTTCTAAATCCACACTTAGGTAAGAAAAATACTTATTCAAAAAACCTATCGACGGATTTCAAGTGAAATAATATTAATTTATTGATCCAAAAGATCCTTAGTTTCATAATAATGTGAAATAAAATAGATTAATATGTAATTGTAGAGAACTTCATCTGCTCTACATGTCATATGACTAGACGAGCAAAAAGAGAGTCTCAAAAAAAGATAATCCTAACTCGTTTATATATAAAAATAAAACATAAATTATATTTATACGTTTAATTATTTCAAAACTTTACAAAGATGCAAAGGGGTCTGTCGTGATTCAAGGAATTTCACTTGCATCGATCAAACCTCAATGCCATTAAAAAATCTGTAGAAATTAAGCAACAGAATAGTGTGTTTTAATATTAGGTTCCCAAGTTCCTATTGGCTTTTCTGCCTTGTATGTTTATTTAAACTTGAAACATTTATTTTATACGTTTAATTATTTCTGATATCACAAGTTATAATTCTAAAAAACATATTTAATTTTTTTCTATACAATATTGACGCCTGTCGTGGCGTAGCGGCACGAGCGTGTGACTATAACCGACAGGTTGTGGGCTCGAATCCCACTCGAGGAAATAAAATATTTAATATTTTCAACGTAAATATTTAATATTGCAAAACGCGGCGTTGAGTTCCGCCACTCAACACGCATGCCTCAAATTCGGCGAAAAGTGGGGAACAGAAATGGAACGGAGTGTCTCAACACTAGGTTCCCAAGTTCCCTCTGCCTACCCTGCCTTGTGCTTGTGGATACAGCGTGAAGCTGAGCTGAGTTGAGTTGAGTTGAGTTGAGTTTTCTATACAAAAATCTCTCAGTAATATTCTAATTAATACACTCGCTTACTCCTCACAATTTAAAGTTAGAAGTAATATCGAGGTTTAAATGGCGAATTTAATACAACAATTTGCATCGAGAAAGCTATATAGCCTTATAAGTCGTTTCTCTCAGTGATTTGTTCAGTTTATCTTTAAGTTTTTATCTAAATTAGATGTACATGTGCTCGAAGAATTCTGCGTCAGCTAATGTCGCTTTGTCTACAACCCAGGGTTTTTACGACCCATTTTAGATTAGCGTATAGCATTTGGATTGGCAAATCATCTTGAAAGTTCTTTTTTTTTTTAAAAAATGCTTCGCTATCTTGTTTTTAGGGTTCTGTGTCTAAAAAAGAAAAAAAAGCACCTTTATTATATTATTTTCATGACTATTTGGCTCGAAATCACTTGGAGGTATCGAGATGAAATTAATATGAAATATTTAATTCTAAAGTTCCGTAAAGCACATACATCAAATTTTTATTCAAATTTAATTTAAATACAAGTATTTATGCATAATTTTTGCTACTTTTTGTATGAAATTTGCTCCGTCATTAAAACTTATGAGACCTTCAGTTGACTTACAATTGTGAAGCTTGATTTATAATACACATAAAGAAAAAATCAGAATATATTTTCTATTGTAATTTCATAGAAAAAAATCGTTACTGACTTACATTTGTAGTATATTTCATTCAAAATGAACATTCCCGCAAACTTAAGTTTGTCAACTTGATTTGCTGAGTAATCAAAACCTATGTATAAAGTATTTCCGATATGAAATTTGGCAAGATGTTTAAGAAATAATAAATCCTACAAATAAATATACACATGATTAAGAAATAATAAATCCTACAAATAATTAACAGTTTTAAAATAAAATATAAATATAAACAAATTTATATATATTTATTTATGTATTAAAAATAAAAACTTATACAAGTTACATTTCCAGTAAACCTTCAATACTGAAATTGGTACAGAATCCTAGGTATGCATGTTCGACTCGTATTTTACCATTTTTTTTGTCAAACACTGTATATGCAAATGTAGACTCTTCTTTCGGTCTCGATTTTATTTTCTACTATCTTAAAATTTATAAATTTCGCTATCCTAACTGTAAATGTAGTAAGTAAATTAATATATTGTAATATATAATATATTTAAATTTGATTTGTACCTATAACTTAAAAGAGACATCGTTGAAAATTTTCAAAGTATCTAAGTATAGGTATTTCATGGCACAGAGGTAAAAGTGGGTTCGATCTCCACTCAAGAAAAAGAAATATTGAATATTTTTAAATGAAATATTCAATGTTTTCTTTTTTACGCTCTGGTAACAAGGCAAATTGCGGTGCTGAGTTCCGCAACTCAACACACAAATTCAGTGGTAAGTGGAGAACGGAACGGTGTGTCAAACACTAGGTTCCTAAATTCTCTTTGCCTACTTTGCCAAATGTAGTAACAGCGTGGAGCTGAAAAAGTCTAAGTAAAGAGAGATGATCTAGTAACAAAACACCCCGTTCGAAATTTTTCTTCCATTTCAAGATACATCATACTGTGTTAGTTCACGTAACCTTACTCTATCAAGCATTCTCTATTACATATCTAAATTGTACCAACATAAATAATTAAATATTCACAAAGCAAGCTTTCAATTTAGCTATCATTGAAAGCTCAAAGACAAAGATTAAAGCCATTCAATTGTCATATCACGACAAAGTAAATTAATATTCACTTTGATTGTTCGTTTCGTTCAATGCATGGTCGTTATACACATCTATACTTATAATAAATCTGTAATTGATCACTGTCTGTACATGGTAGATATATTAAAAAAATATTATAAGGGTGTGTATATATTATCTTTATTATTGTAAAAGGGCCCAAAATAATGTTTTTTTTTAAATTGAGTTGATCTGTTTTTTCGTTTGTCTGTGTGCTTTTACACGCTATTGTTAGAAACTATTTTATTATGGCAGGTTGCTACTTAACGCTGTTAGTGCTTGTTTCGTTGAAATCGGTTAAAAATTAAAAAGTTACACCAGTTTAAAATATTAAGTTCGACAAAATCGCTACCAAACTTTTATATATTAGCTGAAATATTAATTTTTAATGTATAGATATTGATATTAGTAATAAAGTCTAGTTCCAGCGGACGAAACCGCGGGATGATCGTTTGTAATGAATATAAAATTACTCGCTCCACCGCTCAAGTAGAGACCGGACGGCGTACGAGTAGCTGTCATTAAAACATTATTAAACGCATCTGAATAAACAGCTTAATGGTGTCTCTTATCAAAATATACTATGAAAAGTACATAGTAAGTGATTCAGTGCCCTATAGTAAATTGGGGCCTGTGACATAGAGGCACAAGTGTGCGACTGTGGGATAGGTTCTGGGTTCGATCTCCACTCAAGGATATGAAATATTTAATATTTTCAATTCTTCGCTCTGTTAAAGTAGCGTTGAGTTTCCCAATTCAACACACAATGTCTACAATTCAAAATATGTTAACACTAGGTTCCCAAGTTCCCACTTTCTACCAAATCAAAAAAAAAAAAGGCTAATTATTTTAAAGGTAAACTTAATTATATTAAAGCATTTCATTAGCTCCTTACAGCGTAAGCTCTGTGGGCACACAGAGTGCACTACAGCTTTCAGAATTCGTGCATGTCTTCAAACTTTTGAGACGTACAGCCGAGTATACCTCCTTTATACCGCGGTTTCTCTTTCGACCATCTTTCCTAAAAGTTTGTAAACTTTAAATAAACTACGTTAGTGTTAATGAAAACTGAATTGATTTAGTACTGGAGTTTTGTCTACGATTTTGTTTATATGTTTAGAATTGTGTATACAAAAATGTAATTATATATTTATATATAAATAGACGATAATAATATATTTACATATAAGTGCGCGAAAGACGGTTGGTTCGATATTAAATACTCATTTTCCTTGAGACCTTGGACCCGAGGAAATTAAGTATTTCATATTTGCAAATTAAGTATTTAATGTTTTTATTTCTTCGCACTGGTAATAACGCAAAGCGCGGAGTTGAGTTTTGCCACTCAACACACAATACCTCAATTTGCGGAAAGAGGGTAACGGAATGGTGATTTAGTCATAGGTTCCCAAGTTGCCTATGCCTACCCTACCAAGTGCGGGAACCTAAAGATGGAAAATAAAATTTCATTTTAAGTTGAGGAGGAAAAAAATATTTGAATATATCTACAATTTCGAGCGAAAAGTGGGGAACCGTAGTGTATAAATAGGAATGTAGTGTCTTAGAACTATATTCAAGGTTCTTTTCCCTACGTTGACTTATTACCACGTTTATTAATACTAAAAGTTGTTCGCTCTGGTAATAAGGCAAAGCGCGGCGTTAAGTTTCGCCATTCAACACACATTGCTTCAAATTCCGCGGAGAGTGGGCAACAGAGTTTCTTAACACTAGGTTTCCAAGTTTCCTCTGCTTACCCTGCCATTTGCGGGATACAGCGTGAAGCTGAGTGATAGAGTAAAAGTGGCATTATTTATTAATTAGTAAATTACTATTAGTAAACACTAACTTTGATAAGAAACTGTAATTAAATCTTCAAACAATGAATGATAAATGTGAGATCAACATCTTTACATATTCAAAATGATTTTACGATATAAAATCTGACATACGCACGATTAATTTATCAATTTTAAAATATTGAATCACACTAAGCAAGTAGTTTTAAAGTATTAATCCACATCTAGTAAGGAAATATGTTTATTTAGAAAAGGTATAGTAATGATTTTAATATAGCGGGATTTGAACCCGCGTGTCCAGAGCGGATTCTAAGATTCTAAGTATTTATAATATTATTTTAGTTAATAAAACTCTTTTACCAAAATATATTTGTCTAATATCGAAACTTCAAAGTTTTCAAATTACTGTACTATTGACTATAGCTTCATCTGATTTGCATTTTTGTATATTAATTAAATATTATAATAGTTCAAACGGGAGTTGAACGGTTCGTGAGTGGCGAGAGAGACCATCGGTAAAACAATGTTTATGATACTGGGGTAAAGTTACGTGAAAGGCATGAGGACTCCTCAGAGTTTGGCGCCCCGTTTCTTCTGACTACCCCGCTAGGGATACAACGTGTAGCTAAAAAATACGTACGAGCGGACGAAGCCGCGTGCGTCCGCTTATATAACATAGAAACATCTAAATTAATTCTAACTTAATTACTTACAAACAAATTCAACCAATCAATTTTAGCAATTTATGAAACACTTAGCCCACCCTCATAATATGAACATCACATCAGCATTGAGTCAGATATAAGAGCAACATTAGTCTCAGCGAAATAACTCATTGGGGTAAAAAGAAAAATGTTCGAACAGTATAATCTGGCTAAGATAATTCGCACTCGAGTGAACCGATGTCTTAGTTAGGAGCGAGCAACGCCGCGGGGCGTTCTTATGGGGACTTAGCGGGGATCTCTTAATTTATAGCTCGGTATTTGTGTGGTTTAGATCATAGGATG
The DNA here is from genome assembly GCA_019049475.1 of Eueides isabella. Taxonomy (NCBI): domain Eukaryota; kingdom Metazoa; phylum Arthropoda; class Insecta; order Lepidoptera; family Nymphalidae; genus Eueides; species Eueides isabella. The sequence continues at coordinate 13,933,934 of CM032386.1, forward strand.
AAGAGGTGTTGATTTTTTTGAGAATATTACGCTTTTGGATTAAGTACTCGTAAACATCTATATATTTATAATATATAGATGTGACTGTAAATGCGACAGATTGTAGGGTCAACCGCGCACATGGCAGGGTAGGCAGAGGAAACTTGGGAACCTAGTGTTAAGACACTCCATTCCACTTCTGTTCCCCACTTTCCGCCGAATTTGAGGCATTGCGTGTTGAGTGGCGGAAATCAACGCCGCGTTTTGCCTTGTACCGGGGCGTGGAAATGAAACATTAAATATTTAAATTGAAAATATTAAATATTTCATTTCCTCAACCGGGGATCGAACCCAGAACCTGTCGGTTACAGTCACACGCTTGTGCCGCTGCAACACGACAGGCCTCAAATAAAATATTAAATACATATTAATTTCTCTCGCACTCAACATGTAATGCTTCCAATTCTTTGAAACGTAAGAAACATAAAATCTTAACAGTAGATAAACAGGTTCCCTCTGCCTAGCCTGTCATATGAGAGATACAGCGTGAAGCTAAAATAAAGCTAACTCTGGTGTGATAGCTATATTTGATATATAAATACTACCTGAGATTTGCTTGTAAGCAGCAAGTCCTAACTACATCTTGATAGTACTAAACTTAAATTTAAAAAGCGTATAAAAATTTTGAACGAAGCAGGATTTGAACCCGCGCCTCTGGAAAACCGTTCCAGCGCTCTGACCAATCTGAAGTATTTTCTGTCCTAAGTGTGGAATGTTAAAACATAGTAAAAATCTTGATAGTATTCACGTCATCTACCATTAAGTTAGCAAGTATATGCATGCATTAAGTTAGCAAGTATATACATATATACGTACATTTTTATTTTACAATGAAAAATATTATATTAAACAATGAATCAAGATATTGTTACAATTAATTTATTAATTATTATTTATTTTTTTCCAGAGCAAGAAAACGATAATAATATGTATCTTGAGTAAGAATCGAATCCAAACACATCGTGTTTAAAAACAGATGCTCCGCCACAGTGGCATTAATATCTAAATGTTAGGTAGGTCTATAGTTAGGGGTAATATCTAAATGTATAGGTAATGTATGTAATACACACCACCAATTTACAGTATTTCCAAAATATGAACATACCGCTTATCTCTTATCAATTGGTCGAAACTCTGTCAAAATGTTATCTACAGACTCATAGTGGGTGAAATAATCTGATTTGTCCATTTGCCGGTCGTAGGACGGTAACAAACGGCCCAACTTCGATTAACAGGATTGCTTTTTGTACTCGCGATTATTGCTGACTTAGCGGGACGAAAAAGTACGTAGGTAATGTTGATACAGTGTTTTAGATATTAGATACTAATAGGTGTTTATTGCATTTGTAAAAAAAAATATTTTATTTTAGTTTTTAGAGGAATATAAGATGTTTGTTCAGATTATCGAGGCCTGTCGTGGCATAGGAGCCACAAGCGTGCTATTGTAAACACGAAAGGTGGTTTCAATCTCCACTCGAAAAAATAAATAAATATCTAATACATTTAAATAAAAATATTTCATATTTAATTTTTTTTTGCTCGAAACTTCTTGAACTTTAGGTATCAGTAGGATTCTAGGATGACCTTAACACTAGATTGATAAGGTTTATATGTAAGGCTTAAGTTAAAATATTAGTCTATCGTTATTTATTTACAATGCAACATCGTCACAATATGTATGGGCTATGCTAGAATACATGAAATAGACTATTTCATAAGAGGCTGTTTTTTTTAAAAACTTACATACGAGTTTGTATATCATTCTCAATTAAATCTTTGAATAATAAAAAAAAACAAGGAATAACAAAGTGATTTTTTATTTCATTTTCTCTAGCGCTACTATGCAACGAGCCTATAGCAAAGTAGACAGTGGAAACCCGTAAACCTAGTAGACACTGTTCCTATGAGGACACTTACGTACATTTTCCGTCAAATTAAGGAGGTATTGCGTATTGAGAAGCTGAACTGAACCCCGAGTTTTGGCTCTTTACCAGAACGAGGAAATAAAAATATTAAATATTTAATTTTCGTACATACATCAATACGTACTAATAAATCCATTTCTTGCCATCCATAAAATCGTAAAAGGCCATGAAAGGCTATAATTAACGGAACGCAACGCAACGGAACGGAACGCAAAAACTTTTCGGTAATCATGAATCATTGGTTCAAATTTATGTCGGCTGGTTTTTGCCCCGGGGCCGCCCGATAAGCCGGGGGGCAGTTACAAATGCATCCAGATTTGCGACACGACGGTTTGACGCGATAAGTGCTACAATACGTATCTAAATATAGGTAGATGTCCCAATCGATTGCTTTGGAAGGCTTACATTTGGAAATTTCTAAACTTAGGATGAAATTGATGATTTTCTGACTCTGGACACACGTGTTATATCAGGTAAGACTTAAGGAATTTAGTCACTCAGTTAAAAACGTTTTTAACTGAGTGGCGGGACACAACACCGCGCGTTGCCTTGTTGTTAAAGCTAGAAAATAAAAATATGAAATATTTCATTAATCCTAGCTAGAATTCAACACTCTACTATTATTATTTTTAACAAAATGTTAATAATAGAAAAGAATTAAAAAGAAACGTCTAAAAAGATCCTTTTTTATTTTACAACTTTAAAGAGCTTGAAATGCGTTCCGTATACCTACAGGCACACTCTTATTCAAACATGTATTCATTGGCTAGAGTAGTTTTTCTTTATGTTGATGTAAATAGCCTGACAGTAATTTCAAAATGTAAGCTTTCAGATCACCTTATATTAGGATTATTGTACCGGAATATTTCGATATTTTTAGTTACGCTGTAAACTTAAACTTGATAACATAGTGTTAAGACACTCCGTTTGTGTCGAATTTGAGTAATTACGTGGAAAATGGCGGAATTCAACGCTGCTTTTTGCCTCGTCACAGAACAAAGCATGAATATGTTAAATATTCCATTTACTCGAATGAGAATTGAACCCACAACCTGTCACGTTTAATGTCTCTTGACACCCATGACACTACCAAATTACATTTTATATATATATATTTATATATATATATATATATATATATATATATATATATATATATATATATATATATATATATATATATATATATATATATATATATATATATATATATATATATATATATATATATATGTATATATATATATATATATATATATATATATGTATATATATATATATATATATATATATATATATATATATATATATATATATATATATATATATATATATATATATATATATATATATATATATATATATATATCTACATTGAATTTTGTCTAATATGCCTTTCTTTAGAGATTTTTGATAAATTTCTTTAATATTTTTTCTATTGGTGGAGATCAGTATAATCATGAGTATAATAGATAAACTAAGAATGATGAGTAGACTAGCGGAACTCAACGTCGCGCCATGCCTTGTTACCAGCGAGAAGAAATGGAAATATTTAATTTTTCGTATCTCATCTGGGGATCGAACCCACAACATATCGCGTTTACTGTGCCACCACAGAATTATACAATCTATTTACTCATAAATTCAGTAAGCGTAATCATCAAAAGGAATACGAGACAAAGGTAAAAACTTTTCTGTTTTATATTATAAGAGACGCAATAGTTCATAATAAAAACGTGAACATAGAAGACAATTGAAAAGTATGAGTAAGTACCGAAAATACGTAGCACGTAAAGTGGAGGCAATTTCTAATTATTTCTGCTTCACTTAAATCTTCCTTAGAACTGAATATTTGTGGAAGTGACATTTTCTTCTATAGTTTCATTCTGTTGCCTGTACGTAGCTGGGATTTAGGGAACCTGGGAACCTAGTGTTAAAAAAACTCCATCCCCATTAAAATATTTCCGTTCCATGCATTTCACCGGATAGTGATGGCATTCTACGTAGAGTCCGAAGCTTAACGCTGCGTATTGCTCCATTACCAGAACGAGGCAATGAATATTTTAGATATTACACCTCTCCAATTAAAAACAATCTGATAAATTTTAATATTCATAATAAAAAAGATGCTTTCTTAAAGATTTCGTATCCAAAGGGCAAAATGAGACCCCCTGTTACATAGATCCATGTGTCTGTCTAATTATTGATCTATCTCCAGGCCGTATCTTTATTCTATCTTATGAACCGTGATAGCTAGCGAATTAAATTAAATTATCTATTTATTAAATAAAAAACAGAATAAAATATATATTTAAGGGAGTATCATGCAAGGAACGTGATTTTCGTGTTCTTTTTTAACAGAATGACAGGGAACCTTTTGTGCGGAAGTCTGACTCGTAGTACTCGTACTTGGTCATATTTTTAACTGATTTCACTCTGTTTATCATGTAGTAAAGATAGTAAAGTATTAATGTTTTAATTTCTTACCTTAAAGGTCAATGTTAAGTCATTGTGACGTAGTGGGAGTATCTTTAAACTGATAGATCCTAAATTCGACATAAACTGTCGTGGGAATGATGGAATTCTGCCATTGAACGGGTGATATCTTGAAAGTAGCACTTTGCTCTCAAATTTCCTCTGAAAACCCAGCCGTGTGCAGGATACAGGGTGAAGCTGTCCAGAAAGTAGAAAATCAATAAAATGGAGAGCAACTTCCTGGCATTCCAGAGTGGGGAACGGAAGTGGAACGGAGTGTCTTTACACTAGGTTCCCGAGTTCCCTCTGCCTACCCTGCCTCGTGCGGGTTACAACGGGAAGCTGTCCAGAAAGTAGAAAATCAATAAAATGGAGAGCAACTTCCTGGCATTCCGTAGTGGGGAACGGAAGTGGAACGGAGTGTCTTTACACTAGGTTCCCGGGTTCCCTCTGCCTACCCTGCCTCGTGCGGGATACAGCGTGAAGCTGTCCAGAAAGTAGAAAATCAATAAAACGAAGAGCAACTTCCTGGCATTCCGGAGTGGGGAACGGAAGTGGAACGGAGTGTCTTTACACTAGGTTCCCGGGTTCCCTCTGCCTACCCTGCCTCGTGCGGGATACAGCGGGAAGCTGTCCAGAAAGTAGAAAATCAATAAAATGGAGAGCAACTTCCTGGCATTCCGTAGTGGGGAACGGAAGTGGAACGGAGTGTCTTTACACTAGGTTCCCGGGTTCCCTCTGCCTACCCTGCCGCATGCGGGATACAGCGGGAAGCTAAAAAAAAAATAACAAATCACTCTTCAATAAATATATTAATCAGTCTTCTATAAAAATATAACGATTCAAATAGAATCGCTAAAGCTGTCGTATCAATCCGTGCCATAAATAAAAATGATAAAAAACATAAATAAACTAAGATTAAAGTTATTTTTTTGTATTTATAATACTTATTAAATTTCATGAATAGAATACACATTATTTACCTACAACTAGATTTATAAAGACATAAAACTGTCACAACATTTAGAATTTTCACTTAAAATATGAACTATGAAACGATTTAAGAAGCTGAAACGTATATCGCTACAAAATTTAATATTGAAACTGTATGCTATTATAATTTTGAAGTCACAGTATCAATTTTCACTCGAGGAAATTAAATAATTACTATTATCATTTCTTCCCTGTAATATCAAGGCAAAATGCAGAGTTAAGCTCCGCCACTTGCAATGCCTTTAATGCGGCGGAAAGTGCAGAATTGATATGTCTTAATAGGAACGGAGTGTCCTAAACTGTAGTCTCTGCCTACCCTGCCAAGTACAGGATACAACAGGAATAAAAAAAAATATGCCATACTAAATCTAAAAATGTATAATAATTTGTACGAAGCAGGATTTGAACCCGTCTAAGCGCTCTGACCATCTCAGCCATTCATTCTTACCAAGTTACATCGGAATTCTTATACTCTTGTTACAACTTATTTATGTTGTTAGCATCTCTCTTATCTTCATTTATTATTATAGTAAAAATGTTTATGCCATTTCTATCAAGTTTCACACAACTTTCCTTTCCCAGCCCTAGACTTTTGACAAGAGGCATTCGCTATGTCATTTTCCTTGTGTCGCCATTTTTATTATTTTCTTTTCCAATTCCTCGAGATTCCGTTGACACTAGCACGTGAGGCCGGTGATTTATTATTTACGATTCACTCGGGAATAGTGTTTCTGAATTTTGAACGTGTTTAATTTATTTAATGCAAAAGCTTTATTAAAATTGTATAAGTATACGTCGCGTCCATGCTGATTTTAATCCCGCTAGTGAGAATTATTATTTGTTTTAGCTTTAAGCTGTATAGCAGGAAGTGGGAACCTGGGAACCTACCTCCTTTTGTACAACCTACCTTCGTTGCTCATATTCTGTTGGTTGTTATTGCGTTTTTAGTGGACATGCATTTTTAGTGGACGAAATTTAATTTGTTACCAGAGCAAGGAAATGAATATATTGAATATTTAATTTCCTCAAGTGGAGATTGAACCCACAATTTATCGTGTTTACAGTCGTACGTTTGTGCTATGCCGCGGTAGGCCTATAGAATTATAATTTACATCATTACAGAAGTGGAACGGAGTGTCTCAACTCTAGGTTTCCCAGTTCCCTCTGCTTACCCTGCCATATGCGGGATACAGCGTGAAGCTGAGTTATATACCGTTATATAGAAATCTGTTCATTTTTTTCTTCCGTGAAAATAGAACAAACATCCTAACAAACCTTCACATTTACGATATAAGTAGAATATTCATACAAATATTTTTGAAATAGAAATATTTTAAACAACATTTCAAGTGATCCGTCTTTATTTAGACACAGTCGGTGTTGTAAATTGATTGATAGCACTAAGCATAACATCTCTGCGGCTCACCCGATTCATCCATTACTGGAGTGAAAGATTGGAAAAATGTTAAAAAATTCCATCTGAAATCCAATTTCGTAAAATATTTTATTTCATAAAATTGTTTTATTTAATAGTACTTTATCCATTTTAAATTTACAAAGATCTTTAAAACGCATTGAAATTAATTTAAATTCGTAATGTTATTTTTAATGAATTATATCTACTAAAGAATATCAAAATAGTGTCTTCACGAGACGGGTGACAATATGTCAGCTTCACGCTGTATCCCGCACGAGGCAGGGTAGGCAGAGGGAACCCGGGAACCTAGTGTTAAGACACTCCGTTCCACTTCCGTTCCCCACATTATACGACAATATATCAATATAATTAATATATTTTTAAGTAAGTTAATAAGTTTGATTGTTGTTAATATCAGTACATACATCAATTCAGATATTTTATCAACCTTACTTTTTACCTAATCGTATTAATTTTCTAGCTATACGCTGTATTTCGCACAAAGCTGTCAGTATAGACAAAGAGATCTTAGGAACTAGTGTTATGATACGATTCTCAGTAAAACACCTCCATTTGCTACTTTCTACTGAACATGTGAAGCATTGTGTATTCAGTGGCAGAACTTTGCCTAGGCACAGCGCGGCGTTAAGTTACGATATCCTCAAGTGAGGTCAGAACCCCAAAAAACTGTCGCATTAACTGCCGAACGCCTCGGTGTCGAGCTATCTTTCAATTAGTTTTCAATCTTATTATGGTCAATGTTGGCAAAATAACTTAAGATTAAGCCCTGTCGTGGTGCTGGGGCAAAAAGTTGTGTAAGTAAACGCGACAGATTGGAGGTTCGATTCCCACTTGAAGAAATTAAATATATATTTTCAAATGAAACGTTTTATTTTTTCATTTCTTCATAGGCATAGTGCGGCGTTATGTTTCTCCATTCAAGACGCAACGTTTTAAATTCGGCGGAAAGTGGATTTCGGAACGGGGTGTATTAACACTAGGTTCCCAGATTCCCTCCACCTACCCAGGCATGTATAGAGTAAGGTTTAAAGCTTAAAAAATAACATCAAATCAATTTTCTATCTACATTATACAGAACAAACCTAACTTTTATAAAGACATATGTATATACAAACGTCCCCTTAAGTAGAATTCAAATCTACAATTATCCCATTCATTGATGCATATCTAAACTGCGCCATGACGGCGTCGCGTCGACACATATGAACAAACATTATGCATCTACATTATCACCCAATCGGACGTTCAAAAAATCTCCCCAATAATCCGACAAAATCTGGGACGTACCCTAATCTGGCGATCAGAAGAGTCAATTAAACTGATCCCGAACACGCTGACGTCGACAGCAACTTTTGTCGTTTTAAGTTACCAACGACCATTGAATATTAAGTAGATCTCTTACAATACTTGCACAAGCGTGTGACTGAGCACGGCGGAGCGTAGATTCGACTCCCATTTGAGGTAGCTAAATATTTAACAATTACATTTTCTAAACTTAAATTTTTAAACTGGAACGGTATTCCAGAGGCGCGGGTTCAAATCCTGCTTCGTTCAAAATTTTTATACGCTTTTTAAAATTTAAGTTTAGTATAAGTCCTAAGTGTGGAATAACACTTTAAAACATAGTAAAAAATTACATTTTTCTTGCTCTTATACTGACGCAAAACGCAGCGTTGAGTTTCATCACTCAAAATGCCTCAAATTTTTTACTCAAAAAGCCTTAATTCGGCGGAAAGTTGGGAATGGAAATATTTTAATGGAAACAGTATCATAACACTAGTTTCAAATGTTCCTTCTGCCTATCTAAGGAAAATTCAATTATATTATTCGTTAAGGAAATTCTGTATTTTTATCTAGTAAGCATAATCGGATATAAGATAAATACACCTGTGATCTTCATTTTTTAACAAGCTTTAAAGATAGTATTGGAATATGCTGAAATTTAATACTGCACTTCGTCATAATACTTTACAGATAAGGATGTAAGGCTTCCGCGATGAGAACAATAAATTAAGAAAAATAAGTATCTAATATAATATCTAAAGACAATGCAGCGTTAAACTTCGTTGTTAAACTCTCTTTAAAATCTCTAACCAAATATGTTATTCTATTCAAACAAATGAAACAAAATAACAATATAAAAACACTTAAATACAAAATTCAGTGGTTTGTAAAACATTTTAGGCTTATTGGACGTCAATAGCTATAAATCCATGATTCCCAAGAGGAACATACTATCTTATTACGGGGGTGGTCGCGTCTTGCACCCTACCAAAATATTACCAAACGAACCCTTACCGCCTTGCAAAAAAATCTAAAGCAATACCTACCTTAATTCATGGATGATAAGACAATCCAAAAATTCGGACATATGAATATAATTTTGTATATACAAAAATCTGTTACAAGTGTTTGAAATGACGTAGCAGTACATTATAGAGGTCACGTCCCGAGGGCCCCAGATCATATTAAACGGGCCAATGGACAGGTAAATATCGTAATGAAAACAAATTTAACTTACTTTAATGCGTCATTGATATTGGGGGAGGGAAGCAGGTGGTGCTTAAATCGTCTCTTTATTTGGATAAGGGGACGATTTTAATATGTTATATCTGTATCTATTTTTAACCATCGAAGCAAAAAAATAGGTGTTTTGAGTTTGTCTTGTGTCATTGTCTTCGCCATCGTAGCTCCTGAATGAATGGACTGAAATGCGTTTTTTTGAACTGAAAGCTAAGCAAAGTTTTATGAAAATCGGATTAGAATTAAGTTGGAGAATTACAAGCATTTTTCCAAGATGATGTTTTTTTAATGTAAATCATACTTTTTTAAAAAATTTTAAAAGTAGTTATATTAATTTATAGTATATCGTACATTTATTGTAAATTATTAAGGCTAAATTAAAACTTCTATATGATCAAATAATATTTGATTAATTTATTATTTTCTTTTGTTTTTCTGTTTTTAAAATATGTAATGTTATAACTCTCAGCTTCACGTTGTATCCCGCGCATGGCAGGGTAGAGGGAACCTGGGAACCTAGTGTTAAGACACTCCGTTCCGCTTCCGCTCCCCACTTTCTGTCGAATTTGAGGCATTGCGTGTTGAGAGGCGGAACTCAACGCCGCGTTTTGCCTTGTACCAGAACGTAGAAATGAAAACATTAAATATTTAAATTTCATATATTAAATATTTCATTTCCTCGAGTGGGGATCGAACCCACAACCTGTCGGTTACAGTCACACAATTGTACCTCTGGCCACGCTATGCAATGTTATAACCACAACCTAAGACCCAAACACAGAAGTAACAAATCTTACAAAAACTTCTATTAGTACAAATTATTCCAGACGGAAACAACAAACGACTTGCAGCTCACTCCGTGTGACAAAACCATAAATCAGCTTTCAAGTATTAATTTTAAAAGCAAAAACGTAATCCGATGATACGAATACTTTCAGCTCATTAAAATAACGAGAATATGAAATAGCGTGGAAATATAAGTTCTTTGTTATGTCACTTTTGTGGTTATCGCGTGTCGTTATTCCAGGACAACTAATTCCATTGAATGTCGCCGTTTCATATATTACAAGCACTACGCCGCTTTCGAACTGTTTGTAGGGTTGCCATGTTTCGGTGGGAATTTTTTATATTAATATTAAATCGAAAGCCGTTGTAGCATAATAACACAGAATCTGGCTATAAATTTAAATAATTAACTAAAAATGTATAATTTATGTTTTTTCGCCCTGGCCATAAAATGAAGCGTGGCGATGTGTTCTATTAATTTGCAATGTTTGAAAAATGAGACAGAAAGTTGGTAAAACGAGTGTCACAAGATTTCATTAAAAAAGATCTTGAAAAACGTATAGAAACTTTTTAAACGTAAGCATAGATACGGGTTTTCCAGATTTCTTGGATTGATAAGATATCATATGACCAACTACTAAGCCTGAATGACTCAAAACGCAAGCTTTTTCAAGCCGTCAAAAATCGTACAATTGTATATTTAGGACATGTTGTAAACTTGACCGATACAAATTCTTGCAAACTACAAGTATAATGTTTCGGTAAAAGGTGTTCCTAAGCCATAAATTTCTTCCAGCGCCAAAGAAAGTCTTTGCTAAGGAACTATCATGAATGATCGGGAGTTACGCCGTAGATACTCGTATAATTAATATAACCAATAACAGGAGTAGATATAATTAATATATGCAAAGTTAAATGCCAAGCTTTCCTAGTTGAAGACTGTAAGTTAAAATAAATTATTTCTGCTTCCAGTAGTAACAATCAGCATAATACTTAAAAATAAAATATGATAGATCAAGAACAATCTGTCTATTATACTCGTATGTGCAATGATTACGGTTTGAAATACGATTAAAAGCTTATTTCATTTTTTTACTGCCTCATGCTACCTCTTTCATAGCAGGCGGAAAGAACCTAAAAATCTAGTGTTAAGCTCCGTTCGCATTAAGAATCTTCAATTTCCGCTTTTCGTCGGATTAAAGCATTATGTGTTGAATGGCGGAACTCAACGCTGTATTAAAGTAATATTATATATATATTCAAAAGGTATCGTTTTCTTATCTGAAAATATTAATTGGTTACACTATTTTTTATTGAAGTAAGTAGTTAGTTGTTCTCGTGAATACTAATAAGATAAAATTGACAGCAAAAAAATATGGCAAGATAGATTTATTAAAAATAAATTGCAATATTAAATATCAAACATATTTACAGTAACATTTTTTTTTCTTTTCTTCCAGAATTATGCTTGGTAACCCTACAATAGTAACGCTTTAAAATGTACACTCGGGCTAATTAAATACAATTAAAATACGCTTGAAATAGTAAACAAAATGGTTTTTTTTTTCAGAAGCTCATTCATTGTTTTAAATGTAAGGTTTGGCTAATTCTTCTTCTACTTTAAAAGAAAAGAACTTAGAGAATTTATTATCATACAAAATGGATGTTATTTTTAAAACACCGGCCAAGTGTGAGTTTAAGACGCACGTTCGAAGGGTTCCGTTCTTTTATCTATAAAAACAGCAAAAAAAACTTGTTTTGTTATATGGGCCTATCTTTTTCAATATAAGACCTGTATCTCTTGAGTTAGAAATAGAAACAACCTGAGAAAATTTCTATTTCTGACTATCACTGATGATGAAAAACAGCCTTGTGATAGACGGAAATACAAATAGGAGATAACAGAATTTTTACAATTTTAAAGTGTTATTCGACACTTAGGACAGAAAATATTAAACTTAAATTTAAATAGCTTATAAAAAACAGAATCCTAGTAAAACCGGTACCCAAATAAAAAGATAAATAGCTATAAGATCTTTTTTCTGTTTTTTTATTTATTAAAAAGTAAAAAACAGAAAAAAGTCTTTCGCTTTTTCTTAAAAATCAGACTAAATAAAGGCAACTTAGTGTTAGAAACTCCATATATTTCAATATTATATACATAGAAAATATCGATTGCGTGGTATTACTCAATTAGGTACGGTAAAATAAACAAAATATGTCTTTTTTTTATGGAAGAGACGGCAAACGAGCGTACTGGTCACCAGATGGTAAGTGATCACCGTCGCCCACGGCCCCGTGTAACTCCAGAAGAGCTACAGGAGCGTTGCCGTTTTTTAAGGTGTATGGGCACCGGGGCCCGGCATTACCTAATGTGAAACGCAGTGGCCAAAGCCACTACTTAACGCCGGTCTTAAATGCCGGGGGTGGTAACAATCCGGTCGAGTCTGCCCATGCGTGTTGCCATTACTGGCAACGTGACTCTACCACACGCACTTTAGTCGTCTCTTACGACACCATCAGTACCAGGGTGGTCCTATTCTAAACCGGGATCACACGGCAAAAATTTGTCTAATATTATTATTCCCTAAATTCGGGAATGGAACACAAGCACCGGGGCTAACAACCAGACGTTCTTCCACTGTGCCTCAACGAACTTGTAAATAAATAAAAACCTATCTATAAAAAAAATGTCGTGGCGCAGCGGCACAAGCGTGCCAACTGGAAACGCGACAGTTTGTGGATTCGATCCCCGAGACTCGAAATAGTAAAATATTTAATGTTTTCATTTCTCTGCTCTACTCTCTGCTCTTACAAGGGAAATCATGGAGTTGAGTTCCGGCACTCAATAAATAATAGCTCACATCGGTGGAAAGTGATGAACACTAGGTTTCCAAATTTGCTCTGCCTACCTTGTCATGCTTGAAAAATACAGCGTGAAAAAAAAAAGAATTTGATCGTAATTATAGTTTTTTCGAAATGTTCTTCAAGTCAATTCCGTAATTATTTTCTAATCAACTTACTTTGCATTTCTTTCCAATGGTAACGTATCAAATTTATTTTCTAAAGAACTTAAAAAGCGAATACAAAAAGCCATAACAGCTGGCAAATGAGGCGGCGTCAAATGAGTGGCAAAGGTCCCTTTAATTAATAGAAAATTGTTTGTCCAAGTTATACTGACTTCCTCTAATTAATCCACCCTCGGAACTGACTCGAAATACTATCCGATTTTTATATAACAAATATTTAATTATATCTTAATAATTTGACATTCAATTAAATATTCAATGTTTTCATTTCTTCGCTCTGGTTACAAGGCAAAGCGCGGCGTTGAGTTCTGCCACTCAATACACAATGCATCAAAATTCAGCGAAAAACGGGGAACGGAAGTGGAACGGAGTGTCTTAACTCTAGGTTCCCAAGTTCCCTCTGCTTAATAATGAAGCTGAGTAATAATTTGATAATACCTTATTGTTTTAGCTTTATGCTGTATTTTGAATAGAGCAGAGTAGGTAGAGGAAACCTGGTCCGTTCTCAATTTTCTACTTAATTTTCAAGATAACACATATTAAATGTGGAACTCAACGCCGCGATTTGTTTTATTCTTTATATTTATTATAATGGGAAACACACTCAAAAGCAACGCCTTTACAGACGCATGCTGCGACTGCACCACATCAGCCAATTTTTTTTTATGAATACATACAAATATATCAGAAAAATATTAATTTCCAAATAAACATTAAACCAGAAACTCTACATTACAGCAATATAATTTACAATTTCGCCAACACGCAATGGCACAAAAACTGCCGAAAAGAAAAAAAGGTTCCCAAGTTCCCTGTATCTTCCCTGCCATATGCGGGATAAAGCGTGATGTTGAGTGAGAGTGAACATTATAAAAAAAAGGCCCTCATTAAATTCAAAAGAAGCATTTAAAAGCTCGTAGTTTCGTATATTTTAGTCGATTCCGGCCTACGGCGCAGAGATGCAATGTATAGCTATATCGTATACCTATCTTTATATATTATCCTCTGAAGTTTCAGTAGTATCGTGTGGAGCGCGGCGGGAGACGCACGTGTTTTAGTGCTTTAAGCGTATAAGGTTCGTGGGATTTCAATAAGTGATTCAAATATGTTGTAATATGACAGTTTAGGTTTATATTTGTTTTGTTTATTCTGAGGTATGTAGAGTTTGTTGATTAGAAATTGGTAAATTCGGTCGTTTTTTTAAGATTTTCTATGATAATTATGATTAGTTTTAAAATTTCTGAATACTAATTGTATTTATTTCTTAATTTTGAGAGTAATTAGTTATTACAATATTTAAATAGAAAAAATATTTAAATGTGATTAAAAATAAAAAATTCTATACTTGTACTTGAAATGCTTTGCCGGCGCTTCACACGTGAGTCGAGATATATAAAGATAATGTTTAAAAAAGCTACATTAGAAAATGTGTTTGATGTTAAAAGACACGTGGACTGAATCAAGGTATCTATATTTTTATCCTACATCTAAAAAAGAGGATAATATTTATATTAAATTACTAAATTGACTTAAATTAAACAATTTATACCATAAAAGTAGATTTTTTACTATCAAATATATTAAATTCGGCCACAAAGAAGTAGTAGTGAAAGAAAATCATGATTTTCGTCCAGACACTAAGGGGCACTAAAAGTGAAGTTCTAAACGATCATAAGTGTCACCTGAGCTTTAGTCCTCTGTAAGCTTTTGAACTGAAAAGAGTGTAACATTCGTTAATTTCGAGCATTCCACGTTCTTTGATAAAAATTTTAAAATTAAACCTCACTAGCTTGTTCGTGTTAATTTTGTTTTAAATATTCATATTCAAATTTTCAATTTCAATTTTGCGTTAATTAATTATGAAATGTTAATTTATTTTACACTAACATTTTTTATTACTTTAGTGTTATTTATTATTTTTATCATAATGTGTGTCATTTTATGGCGTACGTAAAGAGAACTTATTGCTTGAAAACTTGATTGTCTACTTGAATTGAACTAACAACACATAATCAATAGTTCTACCATTAAATATTTAGTTTTTCGTTTTTCAGCATAGAAATTCAAATATTTTCGATATCTATAAAACTCTACTTTAGATATCTATATATAGAAATCTTTAGTGAGTGATTGACAAAAGACGCACTAACGTACAATAATCTAGAGTTAAATTAGTACTTACAATGATCATTCAATAGGCAGTAGAGTCGATAAGACGAGGTCGATATAAGACGATGATCTCTATATTAAATAAATTATATAAAACATGTAAATATTCTCACTTTGGTAACAAGAGACAAAGCACGGCGTTTAGTTCCTGCCGTTTAATAATTTTAATAGGAATGGTCTCTTATCGATTGGTTCCCATCATCCCTCTACCTAACGTGTACGAGATATGTATATATCTCATTTACTCGTATGTTACTTTAATTGACCATTGATTAAGTGAATCTTATCACTCAGGCTTTTCACTTCACTTCAGTATTTATATTTCATATAATAAAAGTAGTAAGAAAGTACAAAATTAGGTTTAATTCTGATTTTCTATTGTAGGTTATTAAATGAATATATGTAGTATTAAACATAAGCTTCTTAGTGCCGTACCTCCGTGATTTAACATTTTAATTCCTGGACGCTATCAAAGTAGAGCTAGTTAAGTCTATGATACTTTTTTGTCGTCGTTCGCTCTATGGTTTGTTAGTATATTTTATTAAATTATTGAGACCTGTCGCGGTGCAGCGACACAAGCGTGACTGTAAACGTGACAGGTTGCGGATTCGATCCCCACTCGAAGAAAAATATGTAATATTTGCTATTTAAATATGTAATGTTCTTATTTCTTCACTCTGGTAACAAGGCAAAGAGCGGTGTTGAGTTCGGTTACTCAACACGCATCGCCTCAAATTCGGTGGAAAGTGGAAAACGGAGTGCCTTAACCTAGTGTTAAAACACTCCGTTACCCACTTTCAACGTGTTGAGTAGCGGAACTCGAGAAATGAAAATATTCAATATTTCCTCTAGTGGGGATTGAATCCACAACCTGTCAGTTACAGTCATACGCTTGTGCCCCTGTACCACTACAGGCCTCTCAATATATATTTATATATTAAATATAATGTATATTCTATTTATTTTAATAAAAAAAAAACAACAAAATGAAATATCCATCATTTCGCAAGACATGTTTAACAAAACGTAAAATTACAATCGTAATAGGCAATCAGAGAATTTGAAAGAAATCCTCGATATTCGAAAACAAAAATACTGATCACGCAAAGATAGGACTTACTAACAATTTAATATGAAAATTAACTTGATAGAGTCATTAGTTCTATGAAATGCCAATAAAGTGAACGGAAGAAATTTGGGGTGGAGCACGCTATGGGCTTTTTTTTTTGTAATAATCGAAATATAAATAATTTACGTATTTATGTTATTTTATATAGCGAGATATGCCTTAGCACAGTGGAGATGGCAGAGAAAACTGAAAATTAGTAGACTAGTGTTGGGACTCTCTTCCATTATCCACTTTCCATCGAATTCTCTTTACCTTGTTACCGAAAAGCCGAGCGAAAAAAGGCAAATGTGAAATATTTCATTTCCTCCAGTTCGGGTGGAACCTACAACCTATCGTTTTACAGAACCTACACCCTACCGCTGTACAGCCCTCCGCGCTACGTCTGACCTATAATTTTATACTAAAATCGCCTTTTATGCTAAAATTGCGTTCGCTCCATGTACTTATATCATATAGTTAGTTATAGCGTCTAAATAAAGCCACTGTAGTTCTAATATAATTTTATGATTATTACTTTGTATAAAACAACGGTATCGCATCGCTTCCCTTTTTATGGATTATTTTCATTAGCGTACGTTATGGAGTGAGTAAAAGTATTTCAAAATAGAATCATCGTAAAAATTGTTTATATATGTATTATATCTTTATGGTTTGAGGCCACTGAGGTAATTATGGGTTCGGTTCCCACTCACCAAGATAAATTATTTTTGTTACGTAGTTCTAGTAGACAAAATGCGGCGTTAAGTTCCACCATTTAATTTAGAACGTTTCGAAAATTAGATTTTGCATAGGATCTAAAGTATAGTATCTTAATATTAGGTTATCATTGATTTTTTTGTGAAAAAGACTTGGTGAACAAAATAAATACATTTTGCAATAAAAAGAGTAATTTAATTAAAAACAGTGATATAATTCAACTTCACACTACATCCATGTGCAGGGTGTAGTGTGAAGTTGAATTATATCACTGTTTTTACCGAGTGAGCAGGAAATGCATATGGGAAGTTGGGAACCTAATAATAAGGCTTCTCACCGAACAAGACATTGTATTCTAACTGGTGTAACTGAACGCCGCATTTTGTCTCGTTACCTGAGCGAACAAACCAATTATATAAATATTTCATTTACTCGAATAAGCATCGAACCCACAACTTGTCGCCTCTTCACTACCACAGGCCCCAGTGATATAACTCAATATCCTTAAAATATTTTCCTTCCGTACCGCAGTTGTTGGAAATAATTTGTCTTAGAAACAAGCAAGCCTAAAACAATAAGAATGATTGAAGCGTAAGCCTCTACGCGGGTATTTTATTAAGACTCAAGAAAGAAATTATAAAGAACTTAGAAAACTTGATGAATGAACATTTTTTTCCGTAAACTCTTTACTTTATGGTAAATTGCTTAGAGCACTTTTAATTTTTCTACTTTTGTTGAATTTCAATTATGAGATACTGTAAAATTAGTTAAAATTATACGTAACTAGAGTTTGCGCGGCTTCGCCCGCTTGAGATACAATATAATTTTTCTCTAAGTGAAAGTCGCATTAAAGTCTGATGTGTAGTTGAGTAACATTTTGTTTACTATTACGGAAAAATATTAATTCTGACATAAAATTATGAATTTTTACTCATATTGAATTTTACTTTGCTTTGCCTCATGTAGAGCAATAGTTATTACCAAATTAAGAAAGACTAAGGTAGGCAAAATGAACCTGAAAATCAAGTACTAAGACACTTTGTAGCCATGAGGATAATTTAGTTCCGTATAATCCCAATTTCATGAAGCTTTGCGTGTTGAGTTGCGGAAACCAACGCCGCACTTTGCCTTATTAACAAATATTAGATGTTATATATATATATATATATATATATATTATATATATATATATATAGATATATATATATATATATATATATATATATATATATATATATATATATATATATATATATATATATATGTGTGTAAATAGAAACAAGGAACAAATTACAATGTCACAAAAGGTAAATCTGTTTGACCCTTCTTGTTAGGATCAGTGGAATTTACTGACTAATAAGGAGCAACTTTGAGGCTAAGTCACATAATTCCAGTTATAATTAATTTGTAAATAATTAAAGTAGTTTGTCAAAATGGAAGCAGTATAAAAGATATTTTGATCACTCTAAAATGTATATATACATATACATATATATATATATATATATATATATATATATATATATATATATATATATATATATATATATATATATATATATATATATATATATATAATATATATATATATATATATATATATATATATATATATATATATATATATATATATATATATATATATATATATATATATATATTTTTTTTTTATTGCTTTGAATTATCAATATATAAAAAATATCATTCCCAAGTGTGGAAAATTGCCTAAAATGTGTTAAAAATAACAAATAATCGTTCAGTACTTTAGAATATTTACCACAATTCAACGCCACTTACAATATACGTACATATATACTATGAAAGAAGAAAAAAAATATATTTATATTTAAGTCTTAAGTAAGATTATCTATAAAACGTACTAAAAATTTTAACGTGTGAATGAATTCCAAAATATATAGATATCCTAACTATTTCTACGCCCAACGAAATTGTACGAAAAGTTTTTAATTTATTCCGCACTTAGCAAGACATGTTACCAGTTTAATTATTACCAAGTCGCCGAGTGACAATAAAAGTACAAAGAGTGGCGTGCCCATAAATTTTTAACGTCTTCCACAAAACACTGTTCATTTACTCTCTTTCAGACTACATTATGAGTGTAATACCGGAATGGAATCACATCTAATAATGAACTTTAGCATTGATGAAAATTTTAATTCACCTTTTCACTACTCATTTTTGTACTCTGTACCATATATTTTATTTTACGTGAGAGCAAATCTTGAAGTTAATGTAGAGGGTATGTAAAAGTTGTATTATTTAGATTTCTTTGTACTGTTTTATGTAATAAAGTTAGAAATAAATAACTAACCATACGAGGGAGGTCGTGGCGCAGGGGCCCAAGCGTGTGTCTGTAAACGATAGGTTGTGGGTTCGATCCACACTTGAGACAACTGAAATGTTGAATATATTCTAATTGCTTCGCTCTGATAACAAGACAAAGCGCGGCGTTTAGTTGCGCCTCTCAGCAATTCCCAACATCCCTTTGTCAACCCATTTCTTCCAAAACCCAATTCATGCTGTATGTGTGAGATACAGGATGAAGCAGAAAAAAAACAGAAAAAAAAGAATGTTAATTAACCATATAAGGGATATCTATAATGGTTGCGAGTTCAAATCCTATTCAAAGAATCATTTAATATATTTAAATGGCTTACACTAAATACATAAAGTGTGGTTAATGTTCTTATTAATTTTTTTCACACTTTCATACAACCATAAAAAAACCTAGTGTGAATATACTCCATCCACCTGAATTCGGGACATTATTAAGTGGCGGAACTTAACTCCGCGTTTTGCCGTTTCATAGAGAGTAATAATAATAATTAATTTTTCCCAATTATATACGAGATATATACAGCCATTAATTCCAGTCAGAAACAGACCCATTGCCCCATGATTACATGTAACGAACAAATACTTTTCACGGATTTCATTGTATCCGCTTTGTGGTTAATGTAGGGTAGTTCAACAATTTGTACATGTATCACGTGATAGATAAAATTTGTGAATAACTTTACTAAAGCTCATATACTTAAATTAAACGTATTTTAAAATATTTTAGATGTTAAATATAAAAGAATATAAAAATCTTATTTTTGATAATTATACTTGATTTTTGCTTTCTCCCTCAACTTAAAGTGTACCAAAAAGTAATCATTTCTTTTTTTATTTATTTTATTTATCCAATGAGATTGTAATACGAAAAATCGAAAAATTGTGGGCATGTAAGCGATAAATGATTGAGTCGTGTCACATACAACATTTCAAATAATTTACTTTATTTAAAATTCTCCATAAAACATGATTGGCAAAGTTATTAATAACTAACTGGCAGGCTCGGAACGCTCCTATAAATTAACGTATTCTTGATCTAACAGACATACGATTTTACATTTTTTTTTTTTTAGCATCACGCTGTATCCCGCACGAGGCAGGGTAGGCAGAGGGAACCTAGTGTAAAGACACTCCGTTCCACTTCCGTTCCCCACTTTCCGCCGAATTTGAGGCATTGCGTGTTGAGTGGCGGAATTCAACGCCGCGCTTTTGCCTTATTACCAGAGCGAAGAAATGAAATATTAAATATTTAAATTGAAAATATTAAATATTTCATTTCCTCGACTGGGGATCGAACCCAGAACCTGTATTATTTTTCAACGATTTTACATATAATTATTTTTCAAATATAAGATAATTGCAAAAAAATAATTTCTTTAATAATTTAAAATTGCAAAATTTAAATTTCTTTTATCTTCTTTCTTCTTTAACTTCATGCTGTATCCCACACATAGCAGAGCAGTAAGAGGGATCCCGGTAACCTGCAATTAAATCTTCTGTTTCCCTTTTGTGACTTCCGTTTCCGTTCCCCAATATTTTCTAAAATTTGAATCTGTAACAATAGTAAAGGACGTAAAAGGCACGTCCTAACAATGGAGATATTCAAACTCCTTTCATTAAGCCTTACCTAAGAGAATAGCTCGATTCGCACATATGCAAGAGTTGTAAATTTAACAGCACCATCAAATACAGGGTGTATTTGCGATAACTTGTCTAATAAATCAAGCAATCGTTAACTTAATGGCACTATAGGAGCATTTAATAGGGTTGTGAAAATAAGATCGTGCTGTATAACGTAATAGGTAGTTATTGTTTTAAGAGCTTAATTTAATTTGTGATAAAGTTAATCTGTGTTTAATGGATTTTTGATTTAAAATATGATTCAAAAGCAGTTTTAGTAAAAAAAAAAACATTTTTTTTTATTTTATATATTGCCGGCTAGTCAGGTAGACATTACCTTATACCTATAAATTGAAAATTTAAAAAAAAAATACATTCTCAAATAATTCTAATAATTTAAAAACAAAATAGCCACCTCATCATGGTAAAATGCATGTAGTTGTAAAAATGGAATATTTTTCTTATATTATCTCTAGAAAAGATAACAAAATATTGTTCAAGCTTAGGCGTGTTGAATGGCGGAACTAAACACCGCAATTTACCTGCAGTTGAAAAACAAAAAAAAAAATCATTTCGCTTGTTGGGTGTCAAATTCACAATTATTATGTTTCCATTATGGTCCCAATACGATATACAACTACATACTTGAGAATAAACAAAGAAATATATAAATATATAATTTTTGATTACATATTAATTATTTCACGAATCTTATAAGCTTATGGGTTTTACTCATTTCAGTAATAACGTTCCTATTAAATTAATTGTTATATACATATGTATATAGTTTAATTGTGTGTGAAAGTTGTTATTTTAAAATGAGTGTAAATATAAACATTTAGAAGAATGGCTTCGTACAGCCATCAGGAAACTCAGTCGAGTCCAGCGAAGGAGATACCGAGGTAAGTAATAATTTGTATGTAAAGCATATTGTATGTGAGCAGGATAGGAGGAAAGAGTCTAGTTTTGAGACACTGTTCTTCAATTTCCGCTCAATTTACGAAATATTGTGATTTGGCGTAACTCAACGCTGTACTTTGTCTCGTTATGAGTGTGTTTGTGTATGTATGTATATATAATTATTATTTTTATACCCCTTACCTCGGTTCACATGTGCTTGGCCCGATTTCAATAATATTTTGTTTGTATATTTCTAATATTTCTATAGGTTCCTGATTGAAATTAAAATTGTATCTGAATATTAATTAATTATCTAAGATTGAGGAAAATTCTGTGTTCGAAATAACAAAATATTATGACGAATTCCTGAGTAATGAAGCCATAGAAAATTAATCAAAATTGAAATATTTAATATTTTCCAATAAAATATTAAATATTTCTTTGCTTTGTTAAAATGGTAAAGCGTGGCGTTAATCTCCGGACCGGCGTGTCTTAGCACTTAGCCCCATAATTCCTTCTGCCAAATGCGGGATACAGAGAAAAGTTGAAAAAAGTAAAAAAAAAAAAACAAATAATTAATCTTAACCACAGAATCTTAAATCAATTTTGACATAAACATGTCATTTCAATTATTGTTTACGGCTTTTAAACTTCAATAATGATAGGAAACTATTAATAATATTTTTTTATCGCTTGTCAAATTAGTTATCACTTTATTGGACACATGCCAGCCAGTAACTTATCTGGGGAGATAAATTAAAAATTGTTTGATTTAATTTTTTTTATAGCTTTACAATGTATCCTGCACATGGCGGAGGGAACTTGGGAACCTAGTGTTAAGACACTTTTGAGGCCTGAAACACTTTTGAGGCCTGTCGTGGCGCAGCTGCACAAGAGTGTGACTGTAACCGACAGGTTCTGGGTTCGATCCCCAGTCGAGGAAATGAAATATTTAATATTATCAATTTAAATATTTAATGTTTCATTTCTTCGCTCTGGTAATAAGGCAAAAGCGCGGCGTTGAGTTCCGCCACTTAACACGCAATGCCTCAAATTCGGCGGAAAGTGGGGAACGGAAGTGGAACGGAGTGTCATAACACTAGGTTTCACTTCCGTTCCCTCTGTCTACCTCGCCTAGTGTGGGATACAGCGTGAAGCTGAAAAAAAAAAGTGTTAAGACACCGTTTCATCACTTTCCACCGGCGGAACTCAACGCCGCGCTCTTCCATGTTACTTACTTGATAAGTTGTGGGTTCAATCCCTTGTGGCTACTCGAGGAAACGGAACATGTAATATTTTTATTTGCTCGCTCTAATAAATAAGCAAAGCGCGGCTTAACACGCAATTACTTTAGAATCAGAGTTCATCGTGGCGCAGTGACAGCGCCTGACTGATAAGTAATGGTTGTGGGAATAATCCTTATTCGGGAGGAAAAAACATATTAATTTTAGTGTGGAACTCAACGGAATGTCTTAACGCCAGGTTCCCAAGTTCCCTCTACCGAGCTTGCCATGTGCGCTGAAACAAAAAATAATAAGTTTCCCGCTTTGGATCACAAAGCATGGCGTTATTAAGCACTAATCTTCTCTTATTCCGCCTATTGGCTCTCACTTAGCTCCATAGCAATTAACGCATGCCATTCTAAGAATGGGTCTGTAAGCAGAGTGTTTTACGGGTTAACGCGTGAAATTTTCAAATTAATAATGAGGAGTATATATGGAAATCTTGGATAACCCCTTCGTTCTACATATTCGATTTAATTTTTTGAAACAAATAGGACAATGGAAAAGAAGAATTATTAATTTCCCTAAAATAGAAATCTA
Organism: Eueides isabella; assembly: GCA_019049475.1. NCBI lineage: Eukaryota > Metazoa > Arthropoda > Insecta > Lepidoptera > Nymphalidae > Eueides > Eueides isabella. Next base: position 13,957,837 of record CM032386.1, read on the forward strand.
ACCCAAAAGCATTTTTTTTTTTCAGAAAAACGGCCATTTTTCAATGCCACGATATAACATAACCTGTTCAATATCATACTCAAAAACGTCAAACTTCATCACCACACCTCAATATCACATCAAAATAAATAAAAAGAATGAAAATATATGAAAAGTCCGTATCGGTTACAGCCATATAAATCATGTTTCGGGTAAATACGCGTAAAAACAGTTTGCAAATCGTCGGCAGAAACAAAAAATGTGACTACAGCCTACAGCATACGATGCTTGGTCAATTTGAGCCCCTACTATCGTGTTTGTATTACATGTTAGTATTATTATTATCTCTGCGGATTTTCCTCATAAGCATGAGAAACAACCTTAAGGCCTGTCCTGGTGCAGGGGCACAACTTTCCGACTGTAAAAGTGACAGGATGTGGGTTCAATGCCTACTCGAGATGAAAAATATTAAATATTGTTGTTTTATCGTTTATAACAAGGCAAAACGCAGCATTGAGTTTGGTCATTCAATGGCGTAATTCGGAAAACAGAATAAAGTGTCTTAACACTAGGTTCCCAAGTTCCCCTCAATGTACCCTACCATGTGCAGGTTACAGCGTGAAGCGGAAAAGGCTTATTTCGAGAACACACAGTAGTGCCGATCCATTTTTGTTCACAGTCGGATGTAAAATCAATACAATGAGTGCACCAAGCTCACAGACATTCGCTTTTGGTTTGCTTTTATATTTTTTTATTTGCACCTCAAAAGAGCGTATTGTATTATACATTGATTATTTGTAATTGAATCAGTTTGTTGTTTTTTGTCACATTTTTTTGGTTTAAATATTTCTTTATAAGATAACGAAATAGAGAATGATCTCATCGTTTATATATATATATATATATATATATATATATATATATATATATATATATATATATATATATATATATATATATATATATATATATATATATATATATATATATATATATATATATATATATATATATATATATATATCATTTGGCGGGGTAAAATATTTAATATTGCTTGTAGGGGAGACTTAAGGAAGAGATAATGCATTGATAATTTTCAACAGAAAAGATCTTATTACTTAACACTTTATTATAGTGCCCTGCCCAGTGGTACAGGGTCATAAACATGTGACTTCTAAAACGATATGTTGTGTAATTTTTAAAAATGAAATCCCATTTGTAAAAATGAAATATTTAATATTTTGAAATTAAACATATAGTGGTAACAAGTTAGTTCTACCACTCATCTGCCTCAAATTTGGCAGAAAGTAGAGAACGGAGCGAGTTGTCCTAACACAAGGTTCCCAAGTGCCCTCTACCTACCCTGCCATACAGCGTGAAGCTAAGTAAAACTCCAACTGTAGACCTATAAATCAGTTTTAAATTTTAGCACTTCTATCACTCGTAAGACCCATCATAAATCCGCACATAGCAAGCACCTTTATTCGTGAATGGGCTATAAATTTTTATTTTAAAGTGATCACGAACATTATCCGAGTTTAATATTAGCGTATTTCACTATTATGAATTATTACTCGATTACAACGTTGATATATGTTCTGGCGGTAATAGGGGAGTGTATGACATTTAACTGCCTGTCTGTATTTCACATATGTACACATTGTTTCATTAGTAGTCAAGAAATTGGATGACTCAATCATTATTTATTTAACATTGTATCCTACACATGGCAAGGTAAGTGCTTGGGAACCTAGTATTAAGATTATTAAAATCCGTTCTCATCTTTCCGCTAAATGAGGCATTTCGTATTAAATTTCGTAACTTAACGCAGCGTTTTATATTGTTACCGGAGCGCATATATGAAAATATTAATTATTAAATTTCCTCGAGCCAGGATCGAACCCACAACGTTTCGCGTTTTCGTTCGCAGGACACAACCATTATACTACGACGTGCTTCTATAGTTTTGATATAGATTATTATATCAGTACAGGGTAGCAGCATAGCAGTGTATCTATACATATCCATACGTCTTGTTTTACTATGTTTTAAAGTGTTATTCCACACTTAGGACAGAAAAATTTAAGTTTAGTATTCATACGTCTTGTTTTAAGTTATTTATATAATAATATTAATTAAAATAAATTTACAGAACTTGAACAGTACGTACCATGAAACCGTTCTGTATGAAATTATAATAAAAAAACTACAATAAGACAGCATCTGATCAGCGAGTCTGTGTAGAAAGTGGTTGTCTTTGCCTACCCTGCAATGGGGAAAAAATACTTTTTTGGATTTTGTACCGCTTTCGGTACCTACAAAGATTCTAATAAGGCAAAGCGCGGCGTTGAGTTCCGCCACTCAACACGCAATGCCTCAAATTCGGCGGAAAGTGGGGAATGGAAGTGGAACGGAGTGTCATAACACTAGGTTTCACTTCCGTTCCCTCTGCCTACCCTGCTTAGTGCAGGATACAGCGTGAAGCTGAAAAAAAAAAAAGAACAAAGATTCTACTGTACGTCCTTACGTTTGTTCGCCTATCCGCATGTTGCCAGGCTCTGGTGAACTGACAGTTAGAGAGAAGAAAGAAAGAAGAATTGATTTTTTCACAGATTACGTATTTTTTGTGTCCTTATATACACAAATTAAACAAGATAAAATAAATGTTTATGGAGGCTCCCATTCAATGAGATTTTTGTTGTTTATATAGATAATGGTAATGGCAGCAGGAACCTGGAAAGCGAAAGTTACGACACTCCCTCCCGTTCTCCACTTAACGCCAAATTTGAAGCACTGTATGATGACTGGCAGAACTCAACGCTGCACTTTGCCAAATAACCAGAAAGAACAATAGAAAAATATTTAATAATTCAATTGAAAACATTATATATATTTAATTAACATACCGTCAGTTTATTCTTTAACAAACGCAAACATACCTTTGACATATTCGAACTCATTACCACTGTAGAAGCATTAAAAGGCATCAAATGTTTATGAACCAAATAATTATAATAATTATAAAAGCTTGCCAAACTTTGTATAACGGTGTCCCACAATTACATCATTATAGCTCGACTGAATTGAATTATTTGAACACGATATGGGTTTCATAATGAAAGGATAATAGTGAAACAAATATTTCAGAAGTCCTCGTGTATACAGAGCTATAATACGAACTGAAACTGAATACATCAAAATACTCGTACAGTTGTTTAATAATTATTTTAAGGCAGTTGTGGTGTAGTGATACAGTTTGGCTGTAAACAGTAGGGTAATGGATTTAAATTTTATTTAGGAAAAATTATTATTTTAATTTTAGCACTATATATATAATTTTTAGAAAACTGAGTGATACATGGGGAATAGAGTACCTTATTCTCTTTCTTCTAAGTTCTTTCTTCTTACCCTGCTTATGGGATATAGCATTGGACTAAAAAAAATGGTTAATTCTTTGGGATACAGCATTGGACTAAAAAGCAATAACAGGCGTTGAGTTCTGCCACTCAAAGCGCAATACCTCAAATTCAGTGGAAAGTGGGGAACGGAAGTGGAACGGAGTGTCTTAACACTAGGTTCCCAAGTTCCCTCTGCCTACTCTGCCGTTTGCGGGATACAGCGTGAAGTTAAGTACCAAATAACAGCGAATTAGGTCACGATATACTGGTTATATTAAGACTTTGGCTGGAAACACCAATCATACGGAGCCCCACCGCAGATCCAATACGGCGCGTGGTTTTTCTTCATTGTACTCACAGATTACAAAAGAGAGAATAGTAAATATTTTTTATAGTCTCATAAACAATGTTGACTTTTTTTATATGTAACTTCTCACATTTTTCTCAAGCCTTTTATAAAAAGAAAAAAGCGGACATCGGTAGATCTTCTACAGTATCGGTAAGACCAGAAGATTACGTAAAAAGTATAAAGATAAAGAGGGTATTAGTTTGATTGATATTGATTGACCAATACCTAATTTGGTATGAAAGAGTGAATTTAAAAAGACAATGTTATCTAATTGTAGCTCTGCCCTGTAAAACACATGGAAGAAAATTAAATTAATTTAATAATAATCAAATATATACAGAATTCTTTCTCATAGCTTATGTATATTAAATTCCATTGTCCCATATTGCTATAGGCTGTTGTGGCGTAGCAATAATTGCGACGACTGTTAGCCTGAGTCCCACTCGGAGGGAGCTATCATATTTATTTTATTTTTATTTCCTCGTTTTCATAGACGAAGCACGGTGTTGATTGTTCTGCGGCATGTCTGAAATGGAGTGTTCTAATACTGGTCTTACTCTGCCTACTAAATAGAAAAATATCGAATAATACCTACACTGAAGCCAATCTTGACGCAAGTTCACAAGCGTACGACTGTGAATGCGACAGGTTGCAGATACAATTCCCCATTCCTCGAGGAAATTAAATATTTAATATATTTATTTCTTCATTCTAGTAACAAAGTTTCGTTCAAATTTGGCGAAACGTGAAGAATGTACAGAGATATCTGAACACTAAGTTCCCAAGTTCCTTTTACATACCCTGTTATGTGGGATACAGCGTAAATAATAATATAATAATAAAAAAAAGGCCTAGATTGTTTCTATTTCAACACGTTATAGCAGTTCAACACAGTATTTATGTACATTCTTACCGACCTCCACAACAAATCATCGGTCTAGCGAGTAACCGCAAACTACATACATACATTGTAAATTCGTGCCAGTTTGTGCAGGCGTAGTGTATTTCGAATAGATTTTACAGCCAAAATTATTCTATGGCTACCAGTTAATTACTCATATGGCAGGGTAGTTACAAAATTTGAATAGCATTTTAAATCGGCAGTGGGCGATGCGCCAGACCGCTTCACTCTATGCTTACATTGATTTACTCTCCTCCGCTCAGCTTCACGCTATATCCCGCACGTGGTAGGGTAGGCAGGAACTTGGGAATCAAGTGTTAAGACACGTCCGTTCCCAACTTTATGCCGAATTTGAAGCGTGTATAATATTTTCAATTTAAACATTTAATGTTTTCTATTTTTCGCGGCGTAAGTCAGTGCCGCTGACCACGCCACTCAACACGCCTCAAATTCGGCAGAAAGTGGGGAACGGAAGTGAAACGGAGAACGGACACTATGTTACCAAGTTCTCTCTATCTACCCTAGTAAGTGCGGACTACAGTGTGCTGTAGTAAAAAAATAAAGAAACTGGAATTTTAAGTGAACTGGACAGACTGATAGAGAAAATATGAAATATTTTTTCTGCTAATACAAATCCGCCTACAATATTTAATCAGACAGCAAGAATAAACAATCGCCGATCAATGTACAGCCGCCATAAGCGCGGAAAAGGCAACGTGAATAAATAATGAATCAGAAGTCAAACATCGTGAAATACAAATTAAATAATTGGAATACGATGGTACTCGCCAACTGGCAAACAGTCTACCTAAACAGAGCATTATCGAATGATTGCCTATAGATAGCCTGTCGTCTAATCGGCGTTTGTTTCAAATAAGACCGATTTTCGTTTACGGCGCGTCCGGACCGCTGGGTCGGATAAGGCGTTGTTATATTTGAATTTGTATTGAGTCAAATGCTCAGGATTAGGGTTTTTTTTTTGCGATTTAGATATTTTTGATGAGGCCTGTCGTAGCGCATGGGCACAAGCGTGTAAATGCAGGTTGTGTGTTCGATTTACATTTGAGGAAATTAAATATTTAATTTTTCTAAATTAAATATTGCATGTTTTCATTTCTTCTCTCTTACAACCTTAAACTATGATAATATTATCGTTTTAATAGTGAAGTTTTAAGCCGAAACTTAAACAAATACAAATATACCAAATAATGATCTAAAGAAAAATTGGATAATATCATACATCATAGAAGTTGTGATGAGTATATTAGTATTCTATCAGTTTTCAACTGATACAGTATAGTACTACCTTCATAGTCCCTGGCTTACAAGATACCTCGGTAGAAATCCAGCGAGAAACTTAATAGAGCTCTTTAACTTTCGCTCTAATACCTAAATGCATATTATTATTTACTCAGAACCAAGCCTTAAGACTCTCCGTTCTACTTAAGTCACTTCAGTTCTGCACTTTTAATCTAATGATTGCCATGTTGAATGTCGAAACGCATTTTGCTTCTAATATATTTATAATTAAATAAAATTCTACTTTAGAATCACATATTGAAAATTGATGTTAAAACATCAATAATAAATAATCATTAATCGACCCAGCCACGCAAAGCCTTACAAAAATTTCAATGATTGCTTATGTTCATGAGTAATTTAATGGCCCGTGACCACTGGTTATGGCTTGAAATATCCTTTAATAATTTACTATCAAGTACGATTACATCTTTCAATATAGCTTAAGATCTCCCAGCATTTAAAAGGCATAAACGTCCAGTCACCCCGTATTTAGGTCAGTGTCCCACACCCGAGTCACGTACATACATTTGTTCCGATGTATCGCCTGATGCGCACCTGGCCTCAGTTATTGCTTACGTCCAACATATTTGGGGTGCATAATATTTGTCTTGGACTTTCGTTTAGAACGAAACGTGAGATTGATTTATCTTTAGAGATAAAGGTTTGTTTGATCTAAACGCTTCTATTGATTTACTTTCTCATCTGTTATTTGGGGATTTGATGTTAGGAAAGCAGGAGCATTTTTAGTCACAGGTGTAGGGACTTTGTTGTTACTGTCCATGATTTTTGTATGATTCAGAGATAGCTTTAAAAAAATGTTTATGGATCTACTGATGTTTTATAATTATACTCCGATTTTTTTTATATTTGTACATCTAAATTTTATTACAAACGCTGCGTTGAGTTTCACAACTTAACATGATATGTCCCAAAGTATTTAGTGAAAAATGGATAACAACATATAATACTAAAATAATACCTGGCACAGGTGAAAACATGTGAAAGTAAAAAAAACTTTTTTGCCATTTATATAATTAAAAAACTTCTCAATAAATATCAGATGGTTACTACCGTTTGTGTTAACATTGACGGCTTCTATATTTTACATTTTCGTTTTCGCTATCAGCCCCTGCCTTGCCAGTATGATTTATATGAGGTTCTGATTGATATGACTGGCTATGGAGTGATGAAAACATTTGGTAAATATACGTTATAATTTATTTATTTCATGAAAAAATACTTGATGCCGCCGTGGTAGAGTGGGTATATAGCCAGCGAGCGAACTATCATAGTTATGAGTTTGATCTCCATTCGGAAAAAATATTAAAATTATTTTCATTCCAAATAGAATAGTTACCCGGTCCTTAGAAACCTCGTTGCCATCAAGATATTTCTGTTTCCCACCTATCAACTACGTTGGTGGACCTCAACACTACAATTCTTCTTTTTATTATTATAGCTGCTATTTAAGCAATAATACAAATATATATGTATATTTGTATTATTGCTTGCATCAAAACTTACTTAGATATGCATAACATAGATTAACACTCAGACATTATATGTGTATATTTTTTTTTTACATATCTTGCAAAATATGCTTTACCTAGAACAGGGGCTCAAATGTGGGACTATAAACGTAATGGGCTGTGGGTTCAATTCCCATTTGAGGAAATGAAATATTTCATATTTTCATTTTCTGGCCACTGTAATGAGGCAAAGCAAGGCGCTGAGTTCCACTGCTGAGCACGCAATGTCTTAGAATCCAGCGGAAAATGGAAATTGAACCGTAACGTAACTATTATGCTTGCAGCTATATTTCGGAGTGTTTTATCGGGAAAAGAGTGTTTTATCACAAAGTTCTCAAGTTTCCTATTTTTACCTTGCCATTACTGGGTTACAGAGTGAACCTTAAAAGATATTCCAAAATAAGAAGTTCATGAATATTAGATCGACGTATTCCCGACTCCACTTCCAGTCATCAAGCGGAATGTAAATTAACATTCAGCTCTCGATGTCAATAATATCTTCATCGCGTCGAACGCGACTTAGTTAGGATGCTGCGCGGATCATCCCTAACGACTTGTGGCTTTTTAAATTTACTTTCATTAAAACTGTTTTAATATAAGACGGAGTGAACGTCTGTTTGTGGACGTGATCTTTGTAGGATTCCAGCTAAAGTAATTATCTTGTTAAGTCTCATAAACATTAAGATATTTTAAAAGGTGTACTTTAGATCTGGACCAAAAATACGCGAAAAGTTAAGAACGAATTTATTTCAATTGATTTGTTTCTACCAAATCCAAGAGAGTAATTATACCACGATGGTTGTAGAATTGATTCCCACTCAATGGTCAAAACTATTTTAATTTCCTCCCTCTGATATAAAGATAAAGCGCGGCGTTGAGTTTCGGCACACCACACGCAATCTGCAAAAAAAACGAGACAACGTAAAAACTCCCTTGGGCTACCCTCCTACATACGGAATAGAATGTGAGCTAAGTGAATCCGAAATTGCCTGAATTATCAAAACGAATCACATTTTCACGTAATCCACAAGTTTGTTTTTTATCTCAACGCTGTAAAGCAATCGCCCCAGATTTCGAATAATTGGAGAATCGAGTGACAAACGCAGCTGCGTTCTTCGAAACGAACAGCACTTTTAAATGGAAACATACTTCTTTACGCTAATCTCGAAATGTCCCTGGTACGGGGGCGACGATACGATGTAAAACTGAGTATCTGTTTGAGGAAAACTTTGGAACAGAGATTTAGGGAAAAAAGATGTGATTAGAGATCCGTCGTGGCGTAGACATAGGCGTGCGACTGTAAGCTCGACCCTAATGGGTTCGATTCCCATTCTATGAATTGAACCATTTAATATTTTCGTTTTCTACGTTCTCATTCAACACGCATTTCCTCCAGAAATAAGTAGAAGGTGGTGAACGGAAGGGCCGTTCCTAGGTCAGCATATATGTCGAATATAGCGGATATATTAGTAACTTATAAAACATTACAAAAATCTTGCCTGTGCCTTTATTAAATGTGACTGTAATTAAATTTAATTCAATTGAATTAAATTGATTCTAAGCACACATTGTTTTCAAATTTAAAAAAAAAATTATGATTTGACTATTTTTTACTAACACCTTCACCACCACTTCATGCTTTCTCATACAAGGGTAAGAGGCAGAGGCAAGGGGCAGAGGGACCTATTGCTAAGAGATTCCGTAACTCACCTCTAAATTCACAAGGCATTGCGATTTAAGTAGCGCAACTTAACCCCGTGTAATGTCGAGCACTCCGGGGACATAAACATAATTTAAATAAATTCCCGAATGCGAATCAAAATAGACGCTGTTTCTATGACCACGATTAACTCATATAGTATAATTAATTAGTTACAAATAACTTAGCTTAGTGTAAAAAATAAAATCGAAATAGAAATCAAAAAAAAAACCTCTAAGCGTAAAAAATATCTTTTCCATTCTCATCACATCTGTGTCACGATATAGATGACACGGGGGTGAAATAATTTACATAATGTAATCAGCACCCGCCGATGACTCGAGCCACTTGGGCTGTTACAAGGCGTATCAGAGCGTTTTAATTTTGGTTGAAAACTTTGAATCTATCGCGTCCTTTGAGACCCTTGATTGATGGTCGCCCTATCGGAAAACGAGGATTTTGTTTAAAAATTTAAGACGATCTTTTATTTTTAATACGTTTAATACGTTGTTCTTAGGGTGATAATGCAATAGGCTTTTTTGTGGAGATTCTTTGAACCTTCTTTGGATTCTTATTTTTATTTCTAGAGTAATTATATTTGTATTGTTTTTGTTCGATATTGTTAATCATTGTTATTAGAATAAAATATTTATAGTATGAAACGCACGACCAATCATAAATCCATCAAAACAACTTTTTCTAAAAACCATAGCTTTTAAATATTATAATAAAGATTAAGTTTTGTTTCTGATTGTTGTCGTTCTTTCGATAATAAAACCAAGATATTTTACATCAGACCCCTTAATAGATCGCTTCTGTGGGATAAAAGAAAGTATCTCAGGTGTTCCGTCCCCTTTCTTTGCTTTCGAATATTTCGAGCACTTTTTATATTACTATCCTTTAGATAAAGGCCACTGGATCGACGATTGTTCAAATAAGATAATTTATAAATAACGTTGTTTTATTATTTAGTATTACCAATTATATTGTAATTTTAACTTAACGCAGCAATATTAAAGCATTCCGTTGCAAAAGGCAGCGTTGAATTCCGTCGTTCAACATGCAATGCCTAAATTAGGGCGTAAAGTGGAAACTGGAAGTGTTAATGAGAACGGAGTGTCTTAACACTAGGTTTCCACGTTCCTGCATACCCTGCTCCATAATTTACGTCCTATCCATAAATAAAGCCAATGGCGAATTTAAATATAATTCATCCTACCAAGTGTCAGTTGAATCCACTTCCATTACGTTTACAGTGTTACATGCTCAACTAGCTAACACGTTGTCATTTTCCATTTCCACAGGAGTTTCGTAAAATTATCTTATGGTGCTCCCCTACACTCTCTAACTACACGAATTAACCTTACCTTGCTTTAAAATTAACCTACATGCACAATTTAAACTTTTTAATTCTAGTAGAGGTCTGTAGTTCTGCTCTGCGACTATAAAGGTAACAGGTTGTGGGTTCGATCCCCATAGAAAAGGAAACACATTTTAATTTCTTGCTCTGTACCAAGAGGAAGCACGGCGTTGACATTCGCCACTCAAAGTGCAATGCCTCTATCAAGGCGTAATGTGGGGAAAGGAGTATCACATCACTGGGTTTTCAAATCATCTCTACCTGCCATGTGCGGGATACAGCGTGAAGCTGGAAAAAAATAACGTAAAAAAGCAGTCAAATAGTTTCGTTTGTGCGTTTCGTTGAGTTGTCAGACATTTAGTAACGAATATTTTTTTTTTTTGAAAGGGAACTTGAGAAGTCACTAGTATTAAGATATTTCTTTTTCCCCATTTTCCGGTGTAGTGGAGGCATTGTGTCTTGAGTGGTTTGAGTGGTGGAACTCAACGCCGCGATTTTTCTTGTTACCAGAACGAAGAAATGAAATCATTAAGCATTTAATTTGAAATTAATAATATTTAATTTGAATATTGAATATTTCATTTTCTCGAGTAGGCATCGAACTAACAACCAGTGGGGTTGACAGTCACACATATGCCTCAATATGTACACAGATTACGTCAAGTGGCATCGAGCCCACAACCTGACGCATTGACAGTCACACGCTTGCGCCACTGCGCCACGACAGGCCTCTATAAACAGTGGTTATAAATATCAATTTGGGATTCTGTAAAACATCTCATCTGCCCGTTTAGCGGCCACACGTAAAGTAACTTATTGCTCATTTTATGTCAGAATATACTTTTGTTACTAGAAAACTTTTTAATGTCGCCATCTTTGTGTCTCAGTTATTAAGCTTTAAAAGCGACAATGAAAGCGTTTTGGTCGAAACGTTTTGCCTGATGGAATTTTTAATTATTTTTTCTTGTTGACGGCCCATTGAGATGTTGAGATGAATATTAATTTATATATATATTATATTGTATGGTATATAAGAGTGAATGAATATGGTTTAAAATAAAAGAACAGAATTTCATTGAAAAAATTAGGAAATCATCGTATTATAATCTTTAGTATTAACAATTTATACTATTTCCATAATACGCTATAGATTATGTACATTTTATTTTATATTATAATTTTCTTCATTTTTCGTAATTCTTAGTTTTGATATGTCTGTCTCTACGTGTTAAGAATATGTAAATAATTTTAAGCAATAATCTACACTTATCAAAAAAAGCTATATATATATATATATATATATATATATATATATATATATATATATATATATATATATATATATATATATATATATATATATATATATATATATATATATATATATGTATATATATATATATATATATATATATATATATATATATATATATATATATATATATATATATATATATATATATATATATATATATATATATATATATATATATAAAAACACTCAAAGCTTAACTCACTAATGAAATGTTACATTAAAAATACATGTCCCGTAGCTGTAAATATTTATATACACACAAGCGGCACAAACTTCTCATATGAAACTTGGAAGTTAAAGAAAATATATTACTTTGCACTGTCAGTGTAATGAAATAAAATAGTGTTCCGCCATATTAATTATCCCAGTGCACGACATTAAGTGGGGTTCGAGGGAATACAGTGGAAAGTAGGGCAGTGGTTTGTATGGAATTTAACTTGCTTAGAATAATATAGGGCTTCGTTTCAAAATTTTAAAAGCTTATTTTAGTTTGTATACGTTGTAATTAATATTGAAGCCTGTCGAGGTGTTCAAACTGGTGAATCGTGGTTGTGGATGTTGATTCCTGTTCTTGCGACGAGGCAAAGCGCGGCGTTGAGCTCCGACACTCAAGGCAATATCTTAAGAATTCGGTGAAAAGTGGGAAACGGAGGTTTTGCTCTCTCTTCTCCCTCTGCTTATTTTCTTGAACCTGAAAAGGAATCAAACCTATAGCTGTTGCGTTTATGACAAGTCGCTGTACCGCTACGCCACAACTGCTTCAAATATTTCAACTTATTTTTGACTTCATACTGTATCCAGCACATAGCAGAGTACTCAAAAGGAACGTGGGAACCTATTGTTAAGACACTCTTTCTCCATAAGGATAATTCCGTTCTTTATTTTCTGCCGAATTCCGGAAGCAATGCGGGTTGAATGGCGGATTCTTCTAACATTCGGTTACAAAATACATTTCCTCTATTAAGAGCACTTAAAAATAGAAATTATCACAGTGGATTGACTCCTGTCGTCCCCTTACATTTATATCTGGACGTAATGTAGCAAAAGGAAAAACGAATTTAACGTCCCCTAGCTCGTGGGACAAGAAACTCGCTAATGTTGCGTACTAAAGTTTTGTCTTTCTGTGCGTCATGTCTACAGGAGGGTAGTGAGAGGGACGATTTCAAGTTAATCGTACTATTTTTAGTATATAAAATTATATTTATAGCCCCCATCAATCAGTGCGGGCAGAGGCAACTTGGTAACCTAATGTTACTACATTCCCACTTCTATTACATACTTTTCGCCAAATTTGAGACATTGCATGTTGAGTGGCGGAACTTAACGCCATGCTTTGCTTTGTTAATAGACATCAGAAATTAAAATATAAAGTTTTTCATTTTTTCAAGTAGAAATCGAACCCACAAAATACCATTTTCAACTGCACGTCTGTGCTAGTATGCTACTATAGGCCTCATCCATAAGATCATAAAGTTTATCATATATAAATTTATGGTAAGCACAACTACCGTGGATAACTGAAGTATCCACATAGGTAAGTATTTTGACAGGTTCCCAGGTTCCCTTTACGTACCCTGCAAGGTACAGGATGTAGCATAAAAAAAAAAAAAACAATATAACCATCCATTTAATATCCATATTCACAAAAGGATCGATATAATTCAGCACACCAGTAATTTAGTGAGTACACTTTAGTGCTTTCAACACATTTAGATGAGAGCGTTCAACTTAAATCAGATACAATGCAAACAGAGCAATAAACGTGCATTTGAATTAGACTAGTATTTGCTGAACCACTATACGTTGTTTACTAAGTCTAACTTGTCTGAACGAATGCCAACACTATCTTATTTATATTATATATATTTTTTTTTATTTTGGTTTACTCTGTATCCTGCACATGGGAGGGTAGAGAGGCCAGAGGGAAGTTGGGAACCTAGTGTTAAGTCACTCCGTCTAGTTTCTCTCTTTCCGTCAAATTTTAGACGTTACGTAACGTATTGAGTAATAGAACTCGCGATTTACCTTGTTACCAAAGTGAAGAAGTGAATACATTAAATATTGTTCTGAAAATGATAAATATTTCATATACTCTAGTATGGATCGAACCCACAACCTACCGCGTTCCCATTATGCCTGTCCTCCAACTGGCTAGGCAATAATAGTTATTATGAGCATAACGAAAAAAAAAGAAGAAAAACACTTGCTATTAATCTCAGTAAAGCTTTATTACACGATAAGAACGACCTTTAAAAAAGTCAAGAATTTAAAAGTAACAAATACCTCTCATTATTCATTTGGGATTAATATAGGCTTGGTTAATCTTGATGAAGTTACAGGATAATCAGTTCAAATCCAGCACGAGAATGCCAGTCCCTTTTTATTTTATTACAGAAATTTGTCTATAGCTTTTCCATATATAAATTGCATATTTAAAATACGGTTTGACTTTCTAAGACGATTATATTCAATACAAATGGCGGCGTTGTGTTACGGTTCTCAACACACAATGACATTGGACAGGACATCAAGTATTATCTTTGACATTGTCTTAAATTATAAATATATCTTTAGTTTCATTTGTTATAGAGAAAATAAAGGATATCCATATTAAACTTATCAAATATCTATACTTAAAATAAAATCGTATCGGCTCGGATTGGTGGCATTTACTATCGTAAAAAAAGCAAGAACAATGCTTTTTAAATCATATCAACAGATAAACTCAGCTTCACGCTGTATCCCGCACGAGGCTGGGTAGGCAGAAGGAACCCGGGAACCTAATGTTAAGACACTCTGTTCCACTTCCGTTCCCCATTTTCCGCCGAATTTGGGGCTCAAACTTAAAAAAACAAAAGTAAATTAGTATGTTAATAATGAAATAATTAAATATTTCAACTGATTTTTCATTTTAGTTTTCAAAATCCACGCAATTCAAATGACTGACGTCGATTATTTTTTATAAAACAAACAAACACACAACAATTTGAAAGTATAGAAATTTTCAATTCTAAACTTATGGCAGGATTAACCTACAGTAAGTACTTTATGAATTATTTATACGTGTTAGAACAGATAAAGCTGCAGCCACACGCTCACTTTGTACCCACTTCTTTTGCCAACTATTTGTCTAGATAAGTTAAAAAGTATTCTTTTTACTATTGTTTCGCTTCTTGACGTACGTCTTGTTTTGTGAATCTGGAGAATATGGAGAAATTATATATTTCAGCTCACCTTAAGTCATTTAAACGTAAATAATTAATTTTATTTTATTTGGAATCTCTGTTACATAGCACAGCGTTAAGTTCCGCCAATCAACACGCAATGTTTTAAGAATGAGGCGCTTTCTCTTTTAAAATAAATGATTATAAATGATCTGCTTAATTGAGAATCGAATTTATACCCGTTACAAACAACCGCTGTTCCACTGCACCATGATAGATTCTACATTTTTTTTTTATTTCTACACCCTACTTGTATGTAATCTCAAATATTTATATATCATAAATAAAGGAGACCGCAATGAAAATGTATCTAAGTTAGGCAATTTATTATAAGTCTATATTGCGCGATCGAATTTTACAACTGATAACGATTATATATGCATATTACACATTCACAGCCAGAGTTTGCCCATACGTTGTTGAAGTTTAGCTTATGGAGGATCTTTGTTACAAAAAAAAAGTTATACATATTATGTGAAGCTGTTATGGTGAAGTGGGTGGATGTGGGTTCGATTCTTCGAAGAAATGAAGTATTGGATAAAATATTTTTCTTTTCTTGCTTTAGTAACAAGGCTAAGCGCGTAGTTGAGTTTCGTTCGTAAGTGATCTTGATAGACTGGAAACGCAATTATTGAGTGTACAATCTTCACTTGAAGGGAATAAATCATCTTTATTAGTTTTGGTAACTAGAGGGAGAACGGCGTTGAGTTCCGCAACTCAACATGCAATATCTCGAAAATTAGATAAATAGAATATTTTTTTACATTTGGTAAACAAAAAAGCTAATCTTGACATAACATTTTAATATCTCCATGGAACTTCCGATGATTTAGTGTGTAAACCTGCTATAATCATATTTTTGCGTAATATACTCACATAGTAATATACAATTCATAAAGTAAAAGATATATAATCGTCCTTTATTTTATTTTTATGTATTACCATTTAAATTAAATTTTCTATATTGTAAAAACCTTCTGAAAATGTTTGTATACGTACATTTTTCTATGAACATTTTTTTGTCTTATTTAAAATTTTTACTATAAGCCAAAATATCCCAATTTTCAGCGTTGTACGCCGCACCTTAAAGTTCCAGCTGCGTCTATCGTGCCTTAAATAAGAGGAACATTTTTTATTTATATAAAATCAGAGTATCTTTATAGATGGATCTTCAGAACCAAAAACTAATTAAAATCTACTAAACTTAAATTTAAAAAGCGTATAAAAATTTTGAACGAAGCAGGATTTTAACCCGCGCCTCTGGAATTCCGTGAAATTTTTATACACTTCTTAAATTTAAGTTTAGTATTTTCTGTCCTAAGTGTGGAATAACACTTTAAAACATAGTAAAAATATTAAACTAAAATTCATCCAAAACCCTTATGAATCTCAGTATCTAACGCCTGCATTTTAACCAATGGTAAAACAGCTATTTACATCGTACGCAATGCGGCGCGAGCAGCGTGGCGGCGCGGAGTATTTGTCAAATAGTGTTGCGTGCGGGTGACAAACACCCAAGTGAATGCAAATGCACTATCCATGATGCATTATCTACCGTTTAATGAAGGAAAACTCTTCAAGGAGCTTAGAAGTCTTTTTTAATAGAAATCTGGACTCAATTCAGTAATGCCGTAGTTAAAATTAATTTGATAGAAATAGTTTTCGTGAACTGTAAGCCCAGACTGTTTCAGGCATAAGTTACACAGTATATGTGCAAAATATTACAAAAAAAAGTAAAAGACACTCGCCCTTAATAAGCAGCAACAAACGAAAAATAATGTAGGGAATAATAAAATATGTTAAAAAAAAAGTTTAAATTGTTTGGAAGTACTTGTCGAAATACTTACTAAAGCAGGATTCTTCATATTAATTTTAGAATGAAGAGATAGAAGAAGAGATTACGTATACACATAATATACTTTCTTTTTTTTTCAGCTTCACGCTGTATCCCGCACTTGGCAGGGTAGACAGAGGGAACCCGGGAACCTAGTGTCTTAACACTCCGGTCCACTTCCGTTCCCCACTTTCCGCCGAATTTTTGACATTGCGTGTTGAGTGGCGGAACTCAACGCCGCGCTATGCCTTATAACCAGAGCGAAGAAAGAAAACATTAAATATATAAATTGAAAATATTAAATATTTCATTTCCTCGACTGGGGATCGAACCTGTCGGTTACAGCCACACTCTTGTGCCGCTGCGCCGCGACAGGCCTCAAATATCATTAATATAAACTTATGCATTTATTAAAGAAACACATAGTTATACAGAAAAAGATCTAGTTAATTACACTCGTATGTATTTTGAGACTACGCAATGCGGTAGCGCCGTTGAGTATTTGTCAAACAGTGTCGCGGCTACCGACTAAACACCGCTATACTTAATGGCAATGCAAATGCACTACCGAGTACTAGAGTGGTAGCATCCGTGAAATCTTTGCAAAAGCCAGAAACTTGATTTAAGGCATTCACGAATCTTGATCTAAGTTATGTGTGTAAAGACCCTTATTTTTATTGTATCAAGTTTGTTGCACTTCATCGTGTGTTCAGTTATTTTTATGTATGATTTGTTAGAATAATGATGAATACACAAAAATGGTGTCTTACTTATAAATACGATAATATCACAAAAACAAAAAAAGCCGTCTATTACACGTTATCACGTGATGTTTTTATAGATTTTTTTTAACATTAAATATTTCACTCCCCCGAGTGGTTATCGAACCCGCGACCATCCAAACATCATCACAATTATGCTCCAGTACCACAATGGATACAAACTTTACAGTATACTAGATGTATCCGTCGCGCGTTGCTACGCCAACAAATAAAATTTAAGAAATTCAATACTTAAATTTTCAATTCATTCTAAGCCATTTTATTGATTTTGTTATTTTTTAAAAATTGTGACACTACAAAGTTGTAGTGTACCACCTGGTGGCGAACATGTTATATTCAAAAATACATGGTCATTTCATGACAATCGGTTAAACGGGTCAGAAGTTGCTACACTGCAGCGCCACCTGGTGGCAAGTGGCATCAATAAGCATATTAACATACAAACCTTCTCCTTGAAAAAATACTACTATATATCAATTTATATAATAATCGGCCCAGTAGTTTCTGAGTTCATCCGTGACATACAGACAAACATTCATTTTTATATATAAGAAGAAGAACGAGAAGAAGAAGAAGAAGAAAGATGGTAGAATATTTATACTAAAAGTTAAATACTGTTTGATCTAAAGGCTAAAACTAAAAAAATAAATATAATTATAACAAAAACAATAAAATTACATCACAACACATACATTTCCAAAAATGATCCATAAACCCTGATCGGCAGTTCTATCTGTCCGCACAGACATTTACTACTATTTTATTAATATACGTTTCATTAATACTATCGAAACACCCAAAACGCTTTAAACGCTTGGCAAATATATATTTATAAAGGCAATTATTATAATTTTATTTAAAGCCCTTAACGTCCTATCGGCTGTAATAATTATCGTTTAAATGAGCTGCATAATTGTAAAAGCAACATGGGAGTGAAATTTTGGATGATTATTTTTGTATGAAACATTATCGAGTTCTGTTAATGTTCTCATTAAGGTACCAAGAATTTATTATTGTAAAGGTATGTATGTAGTCGTAATTAAAGGCTTTTTCGGTTTTAGCAGTGTTATTCAATGTTGTTCAGGAGTTATTAAATTGTTAAAGTTTTTGAGGATTATATTTTTTTAGTTTCACGCTGTATCCCGCAAATAGCAAGTTATGTAGAGGGAACTTGGGAATCTAATGTCAAGACATTCTGTTGCCCTTAAGATAATTTCGTGCTTCACTTATTGCTGAATTTGATATATTATCTTTGCATCATTTCTGATAATGATAATAAATATTACATTTCTCCCTCGAGTAGGAATTGTACCCCCAACTATCGTATTTATAGTCACATGCTTAAGCCCAAGCGCTATGACCGTTTCAAATATATTATGAAATATTTCCATGGGATTTAAACTAAACCAGCATAAACAATACATCTAACTAAAAATCGTATTCGCAACCTTTTCGCTAATACAGCGACTACGCTATTCATACATCCATTCACTCCACAACGTGATTTATAGCGTGAATACAAAATCCTCTACCCCCGAGATTTCCCGCTCCGAATCCCGCCGCAACTTGTGCGACAAAAATGTCATTACCTAAATTTACATAGAAATAAAAAAAGCTCCAATTCACTTTGGGAATAGACCTTTCAATAGATCCTCGCTTAAAGGGCTGGTCTAGGCAATCCTAGTTTATTTTAAAGTTCAGATGGTCTATTATTAAAGTTTCTTATAAATACTGTATAGTAAATAAGTAGTTTTGATTACAAAATATGTGTTTGTCTTTGTTTAATAAAATACACAAAATATACGGTTGGTGCATAAATTCTTACGTGGAAAAATGATTTTTTTCCATTATATCACTCAAGTAAAAAGACATAGCTTAGAGTTGAGTTCCGCCATACGCCAACAAGTGTCTTAACACTAGGTTCTTATATCGGCTATGCTAGTATAGCAAAATACATTTTGAAGTTAGAATGTTCACGTTTTAGACATTGCATGTGGCTTTTATAGATATTGTGACGTTTTTGTGAAAACTTGATAAAAGATAAAAATATTTTTTTCTACGAACAAAACTACAAAATATAATTCACGTACTATTTCTCATATAACATTATTGAAAGTGGCATATTGACCAGATACGCTCATATAAACCAACCCTTTTTATATTCAAACTAAAACCATATACATACATTTTAAATATAGCGTTCCAGCCCTTTGTTTACTTACATACTTCTGCAGATATTAATTTTACAGTAAGTGTCAATTACGTGTTGCTCTAAAGCATAACAATGGAAGCAAGTACGGCACAAGTTTTGAAATGTGACAGCCAGCGGATGCTATGCAGATTTAACATACCTTAGTGTGAATCACTATTAATATTCATGGAGAACGAGCAGTTATATTTCAGCAATATTGCTGTGAAAATTTTATATAATTTTACTATAAGTGTTGATTTAAATAGTTCAAGTTTCTGCCCTTCATCTTGGAAAACACAACATTAAATATTTAAAAATAAGTACCATCAATATAAATTGATGGTACTGCAGTATAAATAGTATAAGGATATCTGGAAGAGAAGGAGATAAGGCATGTACTGCTGTGTAAAGGTTGATGACAGGCGAAAGATACCTCTTTCGTTTTTTCGTTGCCCAATGCATACCTCTTAAGGTCTTTTGAATTGGCATTTTTGGTAAAGTGCATCTAATTATATATTTTTTTTGTTTTTTTTATGATTAAATTACGTGTGTAGTATGACATAATTTTAAAAATAAATAACTAATCTTCGAGTATACAAAGAACGTGCTTTGAATACTGGTCTATTTGAAAGCGGAATATATTTTTGTTTTCTTGCATTTTATACATTTTTACATCCAAGATCTGTCTCACTCAAAATAGTTACATTGATATATATATATATATATATATATATATATATATATATATATATATATATATATATATATATATATATATATATATATATATATATATATATATATATATATAATATATATATATATATATATATATATATATATATATAACACGATTAAAAAAAATATTAGTTATTCTACTTAAAAAAAAACGATAGAAATTGGCACTGTCAAACCAGTTCAATGTCCATTGCAACTTCAATACGTAATAGAGCATTGGAACCGAGGGTTCGGTTAATCTAAGTAGATTCAGAGCCACAATCTGACAAAGGACAGACCGCCTTACTTGTGATGAATATACACATGAATACGAGTTGGTATTTATCGATTTATATATACTCGTAGCTATTGCGAATAACTAGTTGATTTAAATATATAAAACTTTTTTTTAAGGTTTCCGCTGTATCCTACAGATGGCCGGGTAGACAGAGGGAACTTGGGAACCTACTGTTGAGACAGTCCGTTCCGTTCCCGACTTTCTGTCGTATTTAGGGCATGGCATTTTGAATGGCGGAACTCAACGCTGAGCTTTGCCTTGTTATCAGAACGAAGAAATGAAAATATATATCAAATATTTTATTTCCTCGAGTGGGAATCGAATCCACAACTCGTTGCGTTTATACGCTTGTGGCCTTGTGTCACAAGATTGCGACTTGCCTCATATAACCAGTGACCTTAAAAGAAATATATTTCATTTTCTTCCTTTATTCATAAAATTGAGTTTTAATAATGATTTATTGATACAGAAATCTTCTTCAGTGGATCGCTGAATAATCAATACATCGGGCATTATCTGAATACCTACAGAAACAGAAAAAACCATAATTATTCGGAATTTCATTTTATTATTATTGATTATAATTATGTTATATTTGATAATTAATATTTATTTGATAATTAATATTTATTTATTATTAGTTAAAGTTTAAAGATTTATTTTAATGTTTTCTATCACTATATATATATATATAATATTAAAAACATATAAATCACTATATATAGCTCGTCTGGGGTAAACTGGTCCGCGCGTTGGCGACAAAGCTTTGAATTTCTGCCTTTTGTCAGACTGAGATTACAATCTTCTTCTTATACATCTATATTATGTATCAAGAAGTGCAAGGGTCGCTTATACTGTACGAGTATATTTTTTACTAAAATTGAAATCATTGTAGCGTAGTGGTATATAAATTGAAAACGTAGAAGTGCAGCAACACAACCATCTGGTTATAAAATCGTTGGAGGTTCAATCTTGCTTTCTAAGAAAAAGTGTAAAGAATCACTGACGTAAAAATATTCTTTAAACAAAATTATAAAATTTTGAACGGAATGAGAGACCTGTCGTGGCGCAGCGGCACAAACGTGTGACTGTAACCGATGGGTTGTGGGTTCGATTACCACTCGAGGAAATGAAAAAAATAATATTTTCAATTTAAATATTTAATGTTGTCGTTTCTTCGCTCTGGTAAGAAGGCAAAACGCGGCGTTGAGTTCTGCCACTCACAACGCAATGCGGAAAGTGGGGAACGGAAGTGGAACGGAGTGTTTTAACACTAGGTTATCAAGTTCCCTATGCCTACCTTGCCATGTGCGGGATATAGCGAGAAGCTGAGAGAATTTAGCATATTGTTTGTATCCAATAAGTTTCATAACCTATAACAGCACCAAATAAAATGTTAATGAAGATGAACGTGATTCATTAGAGAAAATTAATATTGAATTTCTGATATTTTACAATTATTGGTTATCAGTATATATGGATAATATTTTAATTATTAACCCTCAGTTTCACGCTTTATCCCGCACATGGCAGGGTAACTTGGGCACCTAGTGTTAAGACATTTCGTTCCACGTCCGTTCCCCAATTTCCGCCGAATTCGAGGCATTACGTGTTTAGTGACGGGACTCAACGCCGCGTTTTGCCTAGTTAATACCATATAACAAAAACAAACATTTATAGAATCTCTTATAGCCTACTAAAAATATATTTTCTGGTTAAATTTAAACTTTTAGTTGTAGTAATTCTCTTTACGACCAAACTTCATGACAGAAATAGTCATTTTAGAGTTACATATTAAATATTAAAGAGGTTAAGTTTAACTACATGACTAAGTAGATCTCCATTCGTTTAGATACTGATGACGATGTAAATTACTATACGTACTTTGAAAAATTTTAAAAATCTACTATCAATTTTCCGCCACATTTGACTTGTCTATTGAGTGTCGGAATTTAACGCCGCGTTTTCTTATCATACTAGCCTTCGCTCTGGTTTCTTAGTAGGGGCCGAACCCACAACATTTTCCGTATACAGTCGCACGTTTGTGCCCACTGTACCACCACTGGCCTCATAAATCTTTGTTAGTTACAAAGAAATAAAAGATTCACTACCAATTTTATTGAATATAATTTATTTACTTAAAAATTCATCACCCACACGCGGATCCCCACAAAAAGTATAAATCACAAAAATAATTGCTTATAAACTCTTTCCGCCTCGAATTTCTTTAACTGAACAGACTTTACTGGCAACACCAGAATCCCCTCGCGGATCGAGCGTATGGTTTTTCTCATTTCCTTATCCCGCTCCTCGTATATTTATTTTTATTTCGTATTTGTATTCGTTTCCTGTACGCCATATTTTTTCGCGACGTCTCCATATCACATCCGTCAGGTTCCGGATGCTAGGCGCCTTTGTTAAGCGTGTATCATGAGGAAGTAATTTTGTCATTTGTACTCTTAATATTTGTTGGTGTTTGGCTAGCTCTTGTGATTTTGGAAACAGAAAATTATTTGTTTACTTAAGTATAATATAATAATGAGGCCTGTCGTAGTGCAGGGGCGAAAGCGTGTGACTGTAAACGACAGTTTGTGGGTTCGATCTCTGCTTGACGAAACTAAATATTTAATATTCTTAAATTATATATTTAATATTTTAATTTCCTCGTTCTCGTAACAAGGCAAAGTGTAGCGTTGAGTGTCGCTACTCTACACGTCTAAGAAATGCTTGCCACGTAATTCAGCGGAAAATGAGGAAGGGAACAGAGTGTTTTAGTACTAGATTCTCAGGGTACTACTGCCTACCCAGCCATGTACAGGATACAGCGTGAAGCTAAAAGGTATTATATGAAGACTGTGTTCATTGAATTCCTTTACTAAGTACAACTATTCCTGAATGTCAAAGAATCTCAACAAAACTGACTACTATAGCTGCAAGAAGTTAAAAATACATGTTCATATTCACCAACAAGGTTTCACATTTCAATAATTCACGGTATGATCATCTGAAATGGTACCATCGAAATATGCTTCAAATACTAAAATCTTATCTGAAAAGGAAATTGAATTTAAAATCTACGTTTTCAACTGAAAAATCCAATGATTTGAATATTTTTCCCGTTCGACCCCATAAAGTGGAATCGACTTGGCCCAGCCCTTTCTGGGCCGTTATTTATATACAATCTTTACCCTCTCAACTTTGAAGCGTTGACATTTATAAAATGGGAATAGTAATCTTCTACACTCGAGGGCCTTGTAAGGTCATAAAGTAGAATTTTCGTGTGTTTTACGCCTTAGTTTTGAAGTTATAGCGTTCTTGAGTACGTTTCGGAGCAGCTTTATGCGGCACATGTTGTGCGATTTACGTTTATTTTTATATAAGTCTTAAAATATAACTGTTACTATTCGAGTCAGTAATACCAGAAAGTACATTTATTTTTTTTATTTTTGTACTTTTAACTTCCTTACAATAATAAAATACTTCCTTACAATAATAAAACTAGCTATAATATCTACCATTTTTTCATATATTCAAGTTCATTTTCATAAGTACAGGATCTCAAATTAAAACTGCTATATTAGCACTTTTAATTTGAGATCCTGTACTTATTACACAAAATGTGGAGAACGGATCGGAGTGTCTTAACACCAGGTTCCCAAGTTCCCTCTACCTACCATGCCATGTGGGGGGTGTTCTATGAAGCTGAAAAAAAAATATTTATATTTAAAATTGATTGTCTGTAAAGTTAGTTGAAAAATATTTTCAGTGACAACGTCACATTGATGACAAATTGCGTACCATTATTAATAACATTGAATTATTGGTACTCAAATAGCATTATATTATACATTAAAAACAAGATGAGTTAATTAGAAATTACATTTTTTTTTCAATAAATTAACATTTAATGGTGGTTTTTAATTTAATATAATTATCCTTTTACTTAATTCTTATCTTTAATTAAACCTGTAAAATTACTGCACATTCTCAGTACGATCTAGCCTCTCTATCACTCCGCGCTCTCTCTTGCACACTCGACTCCGACAGAACGTGACAATGAGCCATCTTTTTTGGGCGTTCATCGATTTATAAACGTCAAATAAGTTTATTAAAAATAATTAACAAAATACAATCACAAATCATATGTGAATTTTAAAATTTGACTTAGTCATATTTTTCCAAAAACCTAATTACATTCATAATATAAATATAACTATTTCTACTTGGCCTAACTTTGAAAATTTCAAGGGAAAGTTGGTCGCTTTGTGGCAGTTGAATAATTAGATGCCTAATTGACTTAAACACTTAAGAAGGGAACAAGTTAGGAAAGGGACGCACTTTGATGGTCAGACTACAGTATTAGGTAACTAAATAAGTTGATATATGTTGATATTTCAAATTTTCCCTAATTAAAAACTATTTGTGATTTTTTCTTGGAATTTTTTGAGCATTTTCATAAAGTAGGGCAGTTTCACGCCGTATCCCGCACGAGGCGGGGTAGGCAACGGGAACCCGGGAACCTAGTGTTAAGACACTCCGTTCCACTTCCGTTCCCCACTTTCCGCCGAATTTGAGGCATTGCGTGTTGAATGGTGGAACTCAACGCCGCGCTTTGCCTTATTACCAGAGCGAAGAAATGAAACATTAAATGTTTAAATAGAAAATATATAATTAAATATTACATTTCTTCAACTGGGGGTCGAATACAGAACCAGTCGGTTACAGACACACACTTGTGCCGCTGCGCCACGACAGGTCTCACCATAAAGTGAATTTTATATTTATATTTTATTCAAATTTTGATTTTTTTTCGCTTAGCTTCGATTATAATAATAATAGTTACTATACGCCAATTATTATTATTAGAATAACAAGGAAATAAATAACAAGTGTATATGAAAAGAAATGTATGTTTTGTAACAAACGGTGCGGACCCTGAGTCCGTAGTGTAACAAAAAAAACTTTATAACAATTTAAATAAAATAATGAAATACCCAAACAATACGTGTATAATAATAATTTGTTTACTAAACAAGTTTCTTACAGAATTTGCTAGTGATTGGAACATCTTATAAAGCATTTTATTGCCGGTACCAGAAGACTCCGAAATAATGTTAATACTATATTCGCTTTACCTATTGAAGCCTGTTCTGGTTCAGAGACACATGTACGTAACTGTAAACGTGACAGGTTATAGGTTCGATATGGCGTTAAGTTCCGCTGTTCAACCCGCAATGCGTCTATTCGGCGAAAAATGGAGAAGATAACAGAGTGTCTTAACACTAGGTTCCCAGGTTCCTGCCCTGCTATATGTAAGATATACCGTGAAACTAAAAAAAACTGAGTCAAAAAAAAGCTGTATATTTGAAAGAAAATCTATAAAAATATTTTAATCGTTCTCCATGGTAACTCCTTGCTTAGCTGCAGGCTTTATACTTATAATCTTTTCCATTATCTCAGATGAATTTCTCTTTTGTTTGCGTTGATATGAAACAAAAATCGACTCTCCCTTGCAAAATAACAATACAAAGTACGTAACATGCGCTCCTGTTTAGGGTAACATTTAAGGGTGTTAATGTTTTAAATTGTAAGCGAATAGCGATTAAAATGTTTTATTATCGTATGTTTTGAATTAAAACATATATAAATTGTTAAAAATATTTGCAAAATAAAATTATTAAAACAATCTAATTACCTAATGTTCGTACAAATTAATAAAAATTGTTTGGAATTTGTAAATGAATTATCCAAATCTTACGAATATTTAATCAATGAATTGAATAAAATTTCTTTAAATCTAACTTTATTATTACCAAAGCTTTTACAATTTGTTTCTATAAAGAGTATAAAATAAAAATTATGGTGAAGATTACAAATATAACAGTAGATAAATCTGATAATTCGTATATTTTTCTTATACGTCAAGCGCTTTTTGATATATTCTACAACAAGGACCCCGCATCATGAATATCAACAAAAGAAACAATGTATGTACATAAATTGTTTCAACATCAAAGCGATCGTCTATAATGAACAATCTTGCACTGACACTTCCTTCTTTACACACAGTACCTACATTCGAAGACAAAACTAAATGTGCAGGATGGAGTTATATTATTTTTGTTTATGATAACAAAGTTAATTTATAAATACTATATTTAAGTATTTAGGAAAATAATTTTAAAATTAAATGACATAATTTTCTCTTATTCTAACAACTAATTAGATAGTAATTTATATATTTTGTATTGTCGGACATCTTGCTGCAATGGTAATTTCTAGCCTCGAATCTGATCTGACTTGTTTAATAATTTATTATTTTAGATTTATTATCGTTTCATGATGACATATCTAGAACTTAAATTTCGGAATATCTAGGGACTGTTCCATTCCATACTTTTAAATATTTTTAATATACACAATGGTAAATATTTTTATTTTTTATAGTACACCAAATACATGTGCTCAGTATGAAGCTCATTTTCCTACTGAAAATAATATAGATTTCTCCAATTTTATGCAACCAGATACCATTGTCTGGTTAATATCAAGCCTGTCTATTACTAATGGAAACAGAATTTAACTTATATCATCATGCCTTACTATGCAACTAATCTGAAGGTAAAGGCTATCATAATATTTATTAGGATATTTTTATTTTGTCTAAGATATACAATTTATTTTATCAATTTTTTTTAACACTCTAGATGCATTCTGACCAACGTGTTACACATAGGATAATATAGTAATATTTTTGGATACAACAAAAATTATCGAAGTGATTTCCGATTAATTTTGATATACATTGTTTACATATTGCAGTGATAACTCCCGATCACGTAGCACGGATGGCAGAACAATATGTAGCCAAGACGTGAAGTGAAATGCATCTTCTATTTCCAACATGACTTGACTTTTACCCTACGGTAAAAAATATCATAGTGGACAACTTCTTAAGTACAAAGATGTTCAGTAGCGTTACTAAAAAAGTGCAACATAAATCCTAGCGCCAGGCAGCGTAACGTCCAGAATAAAGGAGTTTAGTTCATGTTAGAGTGTACTGTTTTGAGAATTTTCACTGTTATGAGCTAAATACCAAGCGCGAGATATTAAGAGGATCTCCTACGATCATCAATTATAACTACATGATAACATTTTCATAATGTATGAAGATATTTAAATAACAAAAAAGATTGAAAGTATTCATAACCTCGATACAAACCATACAAGATCCAACATTAGCCCAAATAAGTCTGGTATATAATTCGCTGCAATAAAAATATTTAAATTTTAAATTATAAAATAATAATAATTATAAACATATAATTTCCTAACACCAAACTGAACAATGACATCATTTTTTTTGTCCCTTTCACGGTTCTTATCTTGAAAAGGATAAAAATACGTGATGTTTAACTGAAAGATACCCGCAGCATTAGTAGAGTGCGCCGCAATTTTTCCCATAAAATATTCATTGTATACCATTCTACGCTAGAGTATGATACCTCAGAGTAACGGAATTATGTAGAAATTGCTTAAGGTTTTAATCAACTTTTTAGCACATTATTCAATTAAAATATTCCTTTTTTATTTTAATTCATTTGCTAACGAAATAAGAGATGCCATGCTGAAGAAGATGCCATGTATGTACATAGAAGTAAGTACTTACTCAGCTTCATGCTATATCCATAGTGTCCCCGCGGGGTAGGCAGAGGGAACGGAGCAGTAATCGCTACGGTCTTTCGTCTCGTCCACTGTCATTAACCTCTTTATACATGCCCTCCGGAGGGTCCTCATGCTTTTTACGTGACCTTCCTTCAGTATCGTCGATACTGCGTTTTCGAAGGTCCCTCCCTCTCTTACCACTCATTTTTCCTTCATAAATCTTTTTTACCAGTCTTTCTACACTCATTCGCTCGACGTGCCCAAACCACCTGAACACGTTAACAAAGCTATGTTATTGTAGAAAAAAGTCTAAAAAAAAAGGTTTTTTACGTTTTTCTATTTTATTTGCGGAACCCAACGCCGTTATTTTTTTATATTTTTTTGGTAAACGTCGTTTGTCGTCATCATCTCTAGTTTTAAATGTAAAAAAAGCGAAATTACTCTTGTTGCTTTATTTAGAATACTATCCGATTGTCCGATTGCGTTATATTTATAAGTCGATGCTTATACTATCTCTATTAGACTTTCAGTTCTAAGCAAGGCGGTGGCTCGCCATATTTTCACCCTCATTTGTGTAATGCTTCTCTGTACTACCTTCAAATGAAGTGAATATTATTTTTTTATTTTATTTATCCCTTATTTTCTAGCCCCTTGAAACGTTACACGATATCAAAAATTTATGAAAGTTACATATCTGAAGATGTTGCGGCACAATTTTCTGGCTAGAAACGTTGGTTGTTGGTTCGAATTATACTTAGTAGAAAAAGATGAAAGTAATAAATATAATTACTTAGTGACTCGAGCGAGATGTCAGTCAGCCAGAGAGACGACACGATGATATATATTTATTTTTATACATATATAATTTTTTTTTTTTGTTATAGGTGAAGGAAATTTTTATCTAGATCTTCTTTTTAATATGCATACTCTTATTGTGTAATATTTTTTTTTCTACCGTACAACCTCCTTCGTGTCTTCTCCATTCAACGTGACATTGGCGAAGTGATATGTGCTCAACTGGCACGCTCGGAACGCCATAATCAAAGAACCATACCATAAAATCATTTCAATATTAACAGTTAACAATAATATATACAAATAATTATTATGTATATTAGAAAGCGATAAAAGACAATTTTAATTTTTTATATTTATACAACTTGTAAACATTTTATTTTTAAGCTTCACGCAGTATCCTGTTCATGGCAGGGAAGGAAGAGGGAACTTACTTACTTAACCCAGTGTTAAGACACTTCATTTGGCTCATTACCAGAACTAATAAATAAAAACATTAAATACTTAACTTCCTCGAGTGGGGTCAAACCCACAACAAATTGTGTTAAAAATTTCATGCTTGAATCTCTGCAACGTGATAAGTCTCAATTCGTAAGCATTTTAACAAAAAAGCATAAACAAAAAAATGACGATTAGTATTTTTTTTTCAGCTTCACGCTATATCCCGCACGAGGCAGGGTAGGCAGATGGAACCCGGGAACCTAGTGTTAAGACACTCCGTTCCACTTCCGTTCCCCACTTTCCGCCGAATTTGGGGCATTGCGTGTTGGGTGGCAGAACTCAACGCCGCGCTTTGCCTTATTACCAGAGCGAAGAAATGAAACATTAAATATTTAAATTGAACAAATTTCAAAATAAATATTTAAATTGAAATAGTTGATGTTAATTGTGTTATTAACATTTTTATTGAGACTGAATCAAAATCCATTTAAAGTACCAAAATGGTTCTAGACACGAGAAACTTAACCGATCTGAATGTATAACATGTATTGAAAGCTTGAACGCGATTGGACAGTTTAGGTAAAGGCCTTTTTATTTATTACCATCATTTTCCCAAACAATGCTCGATTTTGCAACTTGCTTGTAAAACTGTTGAAATTTGGGCTACCCTTATCACAATGGCATAAAGTTCATTTTTGGGCAATCGTTTCTGTGAAAGTGAAGAATAATTCTCATTCTGGCTGGTTGCCATGTAAAGACGTTGCCCAAAACGTCGTCTAGTCAAGGATAAAAGGTGTAAAGAATTGTTTCGATTCAAACTTCGATAGCGTCCATAAGTTCCGAACAATATTAAAATTTTATTGTAAATATTTTAGCCAACTTTTCGTTTCGTCTTTTAGATATGATAGATGGTGTATTTACATGCAACTGTACAAAGAAGTAACTGTAAATATTTATATGTTTTAGAA
Source organism: Eueides isabella (assembly GCA_019049475.1). NCBI lineage: Eukaryota > Metazoa > Arthropoda > Insecta > Lepidoptera > Nymphalidae > Eueides > Eueides isabella. The sequence goes on from CM032386.1 coordinate 13,988,584, forward strand.
TTATATAAGGGGTGTTGTGGTACTGGGGCACAAGAGTGGGACAGTAAACGCAGGTTGTAGGTTCGACTCCTTCCCGCGAAAATAAAACATTTTATATATTAATTTTCTTGCTCTGGTAAGGAGACTAAGCGCAAGCTATATCTTCAATTTATATAAATTTTCTTTTTAATTCAATACATTTTTTTTTATCAGACCTTTACAGTATTTAAGTTTTTATTGTTTAAGTTTTGTTTAGAAACATTTAAAATATTTTTTCTTTCTAAATAAACAATGAAAATATTAAGGCCACATATTATGTTAACTCAACATTTGAGAATAATTTTATTATTTTTATTATATTTCATAATTCTCGGGTTCAAAGGAACTTTTGAAAGACGTGTGTGGGGACACAGGTCCAACACGTGCCCCTTAGAGAATATCAAATGATTTTACAGTTACGTTTCAACCGGATTCTATCTTTCTTAAACCACAGATACTTGTCGAAAAATAGTCACCAGATAATGCATTGAAAATCAAAGATAAAGAAAAAGAAATGCAAGTAAAATTAAAATGTGACTACAAAACGGAAATAATGTATTAAGAACTAAGCTATTGAAGGTAATAAGGCAAAGTGCGGCGTTGAGTTCCGCCACTCAACACGCAATGCCTCAAATTCGGCGGAAAGTGGGGAATGGAAGTGGAACGGAGTGTCATAACACTAGGTTTCACTTTCGTTCCCTCTGCCTACCCTGCCTAGTGCGGGATACAGCGTGAAGCTATTGAAGGAGGTCGGTTCCCGTTTTATAACGTCTAAAGTTGGTTGAGGCTGGTGACTCGCTTTCCACTAGGCCCCTTAAATAGTGGCGTAGTTGGGTGCAACATCAGCATGGTGGACTAAGGGTGTAGACCTGTGCTGCTTTGACTAGCACAGTCTTTTAGCGGAGGAAATGTGTTATGGGTTCTCCGCTATAAAGTAGACTGAGCACTTCTACTCTTCGCGAGGAGTACACATAGCATAGGAGAATTCCGAGCATTTCGAGGAGTTCATACAGCTCTTGTTGCTGCTTCTTTTTTTAGCTGAATAAAAAAAAAACCGTAGGTGGTTTAATGTTTCAGTAGAAGTCTACTGAAACCTTAAGGTAACCGTAAGGTCCGTCGGGTCCCTACTCCTCAACAGCCACAAACTGCTTGGTGGTCTCATTATTATTATGTATATCTTTCTGTAAGCTTTTCGTGGGAGCACAGCGTGGCGCAACAGGAAATGAAATATTTGATATTTTCAAATAAAACACTTTATGTTTTCTTTACTCTAGTAACAAGGCAAAAGTGCGGCGTTGAGTTCCGCCACTCAACACGCAATGCCTCAAATTCGGCAGACAGTGGGGAACGAAGTATCTTAACACTAGGTACCCAAGTTCCCTCCGCCTACCCTGCCATAAGCGGCAGCGTGAAGTTGAAAATCTTTCTTAAAAGAGTTAGTAATGAAGAACTTTAGTAAGATAATCCATACTCCGCCCCAATTCTTTCTCATTTTTTAGTCACCAGTAAAAAAAATATTTTACACATTTTTATTTTTCTCTGTTTCTCTTATTTCTTATAAAGTATGTTTTTAATTGAATCATAATAATAAAATAATGCATAAACATAAGTTAATTATGATTTTCATTGCTTCACTAAGAAACACTCGTAAATCATAAAAAGAATAAAGGCTTCATTAACTTAGTAAAGTGTTTATTGTAATATGTTAATATATTAAGATATTAAATTAGTAGAAAATAATTTTTACTATATATAGAAATATGTTTGTTTTGTTAGTATGCACTAGTTGTGATTAGAAAGTCACTTTGCATGATTTTTTTTTCAGCTTCAGGTTGTATCCCGCACATGGCAGGATAGGCAGAGGGAACTTGGGAACCTAGTGTTAAGACACTTAGTTCCACTTCCGTTTCCCATTTGCGTGAATTACTAATATACAATATTGTCTTTTGCTCGTTTTCTTAGGAATTTTACGTAATCTGTGTTTTTGTGTTCCACTACAAGGATACAAATTTCAAATTTAAAGAATATTTTCTTGTTTTTTTTTTTTGCTTTACGCTGTATTCTACATATAGTAAAAGACACAGAGGGAACCTGGGAACCTAGAATAAAAACCCATCATATTCATTAAGACACTTCCGTTCTCCACTTTCCACTGAAATTTGGAGGTATTGTGTGTTGAGTAACGGACATCAATGTGTTACCTGACCTAGGAGAAAGAAATCAATCTCGAGCGGAGATCGAACCCACAACCTGTTACGTTTATCGTCGCCTGACAATATTCATACAGAATAACATAAATTGATAATATATTATATTACAAATAGGAAAAATGAAAAACAAAATAATAAAGATTGTACAAAATGCTCGCCAACTTATTTATGGTCGAAGTAACATTCTATCAAATGTCAAGAGTCGGCCTTTCCGAGATTGTTTTCAGTGTGTCCATACACCCGTGAAATCAGCGTCATAGGGGTATAAACATCCCTTTGAAATTGCAAGATTTTTATCTTTACTATGTCACGTCTGTATATCCAGATTGTACTGAGTAGTGCAATTTGTATTTGTCATTTTGCTACGAGAGCGACATGCACGCGGCTTCGCCCGCTTGAATTACTCTATTTTATTTACTAATCTCAATTACTTTCTTGACATACAGACAAGAATGTTGTAGCAACATTGTTGAACTAAATATTTTAAATTTACGTTACTTTTTTATTTCTTAACTGGTTTAAATAAAACAAACACTTAATTTTGAGAGAATATCGCCAGTATTGTAGTGAAAACTACATTTAAATCTGATTAGCCGTTTCTGAGATTAGCACGTACAAACAGATAAACAGACGAAAATGTTCAAACTTTTTTGAACTCTATTAAATTAAGAAACATCCTTTATTATTTTTATTTACAATTGTACTAGCGGCCCACGTGCAAATGCGGCTTCGACCGCTTGAAGTTATTGTTATTGTCGTTGCCTCTGCATAACCTGATATAATATGTAAAATAAACATAATTATTTGTAAGGAACCTAATGGAACCTAATGCTGCAGTTTACGTAACAGACAATTGTTAAAATATCAAAATTGTTAAATATTATATATCACAAGAATTTTAATAGATAATCTCTCACTCATCTAAGCTGCTATGTTTTAAAAGTAACTTTTAAATTTCAATCCCAGCATAAAAAAGTGTATAAGTTTAACCTGCGTGTGTATCTGTGGCACTGTAACCAATGAACGGATTGAAGTGTGATTTCTTTTAATCGTAAGCCTTATTCATAGCGATGGTTAAAAGCGAAAATAAATAATATAGATAAAAGAAAACTAAATAAGAGAGATCGAAGATAAGAGTGAGAGAGAAGAGATAGTGAACACATCGGCCGAGGGCACTATAAAATTTTCTATTTTGTTTGTTTGTTATATAATAAAGTCAGCATCAAATATAAGCGCCCTTCCCGCAAATAAACAGTGGGGCTTATATAAATAATTTAATTAATTGCTTGCGGTATTTTATTATCATTGATACTGTTGTTTGTGTAAACCATAATATGTGATATGATATGTCAAAAATGTTAGCTATAACTATATAAATATCATTCTATTTCTTAGCTTAGATCGTATGTGTGTATATATGTAAGTGTATGTATGTGTGAAAAAAGGAAAAAATCTTATTACAAATTTAGAAAAATAATTGAAATTTATATGCAAAATACGTTCAACATCACTCTAGAAAGTTAGTCAGTGAGTGGGGTATGCAGTGTCTTAACATTAAGTTACCTTACTAGATATATTAGATATAATAGCTATTTTACTAGATATAATAGATATGCAAGTGAAAAAAACTATATATAAATGTATATATATATATATATATATATATATATATATATATATATATATATATATATATATATATAATATATATATATATATATATATATATATATATATATATATATATATATATATATATATATATATATATATATATATATATATATATATATACATGTGTGTGTATATATGTGTATATAATCTCTGATAGTAATGTATTCACGCTTAATACTACCTTCAGTCGATTTCTCGAAGGGCCTATCAATCGTGTGTCAATTACGAACTTTAGCTGGGGTCCATAGGTCGCATTCTACCACAAGTTCTTAGATTTACTGTTATAGCGTATTATTATTTAATTATTAGCCTTCATTTCGTTTTTTTTTTTCAGAGAGCAGGGTAGGCAGAGGAAATTTAGGCAAATACTGTTAATGTTAAAACATGCTCCAACTAATACAAATTCGTTTTCTACTTTCCTTTAAATTTCAGACATTGCATACTGACTGGTGATACTTGTTGCTTATTCCTTCTTTATTCTGCTTCACACTGTATCCTGCACATGACAGGGTAGGCCGAGTGTACCTTGAGTATTTCCACGAGCAGTGATCAAGCCTACAGCCTTTCACGCTAAAAATCGAACTTTTGTGTCCCTTCATCACAACAGAACATAGCAATTAGCATTTAGCAATTATAAATATTTTTTTTATTAATATACATTTAATTATCAAACCAGTAAATAAAAAATTAAATAACAAACAAAAAAATTAAACTGGGAAGCGATAATATTAATAAATTTTCAATGAAAATTAGTTTACCTGGTCATTTCGATGTAGCAAATCAAAATAACGGTCCCATTAGGCCCTAATCAGCACTAAAATGTGTACTGGAAATTTATTTTCTTCAAAGTGAAAGCCTATGTAATTATATAAATAGTACTGTTTATAAATATAATGTTGGTAACGCACGCCATCGCCGTACTCAGCATAACTCATTCACGTTTTATTCAATTAACTAAATAGTAAAGTAATATAAGTAATAAATAACATTGTTTAATTTCAAAGGGTTTTGTTTATTTATTATTATTGTTTTAGATTCACGTTGTATTTCGTAAATAGTAGCTTTTGCCGAGGGAACCTGGGAACCTAATGATCAGATATCCTATTACCTTTAAGTTAAGTTACCATTATTTAAGTTTCCCATTTTCCGCTGATTTCTGGTGATATTGCGTGTTAAAAGGCGGAACTCAACGCCGCGTGGCATCGAGTTCCGCCACTCAACATGTAACGACTCCGTAATATAACGAAAAACAAACAGAGTAGTGTCTTTGCATTAAGTTTCTAAGTTCACCCTGCTTACCCTGTCATGTCGGATAAAGTGTGCGTGAGACTAAATAAAGAAACTCATATATTTTTTAACTATTTTAATAAGGTTTTAAGGCCTGTCGTGGCGCAGCGGCACAAGAGTGTGAGTGTAACCGACAGATTCTGGGTTCGATCCCCAGTCGAGGAAATGAAATATTTAATATTTTCAATTTAAATATTTAATGTTCCATTTCTTCGCTCTGGTAATAAGGCTAAGCGCGGCGTTGAGTTCCGCCACTCAACACGCAATGTCTCAAATTCGGCGGAAAGTGAGGAACAGAAGTGGAACGGAGTGTCTTTACACTAGGTTCCCGGGTTCCCTCTGCCTACCCTGCCGCGTGCGGGATACAGCGAGAAGCTGAGTTAGTTGAGTTTAATTAGGCAACCTTGTAATTATGGATTTTTAACTATTTTAATTAGGTCAACTTGTAACTGTAGAATAAAACAAAGAAATTAAATTTAACCCATTAGTAATAATTGTGTCTATAAATTATGAAACATTTAATTTTCATATAGCATCACTTACTTGGAAATATTATATTTTGTTACAAATTATTGTGGTAGTAAAAGCTGATTCTGGACTATAGAACTCTTCACGGGTTTCACGAAAACCAGTCGAAATAAGGCTTACATAATTTATAGCTACAAGCACATGTATTGATGCTGGTAGCACTTGTAAATGTTTTTTTATGTCAGTTAACGTCATAATTTTTATCTTATGATTAAATATGTCGTCCGTTTCCAACTTTTGATCCATTCCATGTCATTATGTGTTGGCGAAACTAAACGCCGCGCTTGATTTTGTTATTAGATCGAACAAAAATAATAACTCTATCCCTCTTGTAGGAATCAAACCTACAAACATCCACGTTTATTACAAGACACATATATTCAGTGCATACTGAAATACAACACAATATCTTACTATTAGATTCCCCAATTGTCTCTGCCTATCCCGCCATGTGCGGGATACAACGTGAAGCTGAAAAAAAGAAACAAGAAAAAGGCATGTATCCATACCAATATGGAGTAAATCAATAGTTCCAAGACGTTATCACACATGGGGTCACGAAGGGCCTTTCTACCACCAAGTCAAGTCAAGAGTTATCTAAACATTCCCCCATAAGAATGTTAATAGTAATAGTACCGAACAATAAACTGAGTCGGTCACGCGACCGTCTCACGCCAGGGTATGGTGTTTAGCCAATACTGGATGCTTTTGTTGTGTCAAAGTTATTACTAATTTTCTATGTAAATTTGTTTTAGGGGCATATGTTTTATTGTTGATATGTATTTGTAGAGCGTGTGGCTGTAACATGGTGGTTTTGGGTTCAATTCTCGGTTGGAGGAATTAATTTGTTTTCTTTCCTTGCTTTGTACTTGATAACAATTATAAGCGCGCAACGTCTGAAATATTTGGAGGATAATGGTAAATGGTGTATTTTAATGCTAAGTTTCCTCTGTCTTTTCTACTATATACAGTATACAATGTAAAAATTATAAACAGAAAAAATCATACATGAATTCCAATTATATAAAGGTTATATGTATATCTTATCATCACTAGATTACCATCGCAACATATTCTGATAGCATAAGCATTTGAGATTCAAAATGATATTGCTAGCTTGATCCACACGCCACTCTTCCGATATGCTGAGAGAATTTTCAATTTTAAGCCGGCAAAGCGTATCGGCAGACATTAAAATAAAATAGAGATCGTCGCCACCAGTCACGTAAATACCATCCATCAGCAACGCTTTATGCTGTATTGACGCGAGGCGAATTTTTGAAAAATGTAAAAAAGGTCACCTCCAGTGGGACGTCACGTAGTGTCCATTTATTACTGCTTCGCATTCTTGAGGGGTTGGAAGTGTCAGGATATTTTGGGTTTCCGTTTTCAATGAACTTCCGCTTTTAATTTAGTGACTGTTGTTCGTCATTTGATACTGTTCGTGTAATTTTCGGGTTAAATTATTATAGAGTACCGGTCTGCTTCCGGCTTGCACACCTAAGTTATATGATTTCTTTTTTTTGATTATTTTACTCAATTTTAAACGTAAAAGTGGCGCAAGGTTACGACTGTATACGCAATACATTGTAGATTCAAACCCCACAAAAGAAAATAAAATTTTCAACAAGTAATTTTCATTGCTCTGGTAAGAAGATAACGTTATCGTCTTATCAAAGCGAGAAAATGAAATTTTTCAATTGTTGTAACGCATTTTTTGTTACAGACCAACAAAATGCAGCAGTGGATCTCCTCACCGGGAACGCAAACGGCGGGAGGAGGACCCTGCATCATCAGGATTCAGTGCAGCTCTACATCGAGCTCCCCCGCCTCCCCCGCCAGCGCTGCTACGACGATTGGGCGTGAAGGAGCCTACTGGTGTGGGCAAGGTTAGTGGAAGCTATTTTTATTATATATTATTATATATTATTTAATAATTATGTTTTGGTCAATAAACGAATACAATTAAAAATAGTGACTAGGATATGAAATATTTTCTTTTATTTCTTCCTTTTTACCTAAATGTGAACAAAAAAAAATACACTTTTTAAAATTGTTTTAATTTGCCTATTGTTCTTCAGGTCTTTGTTATAAAAATGACAATGAACACGATGACGATATATGATACTTTTGGTGTTTCTTGATCGTTCTTATTACAAATAATCATTGTATAATATACTTTTTATCTCATACATTAGATATTTTTAGGCGACTGTTAGACAGTGAATGGTATCATTTCCATGTATAAGTTATCCAACAGACGTATTTTAATATAAATAGATTCTGTTCTCCACGCACTTTCATATTATCTAGGTATATGTTAAGTAGCGTAACTAAACACCGCGCTATGTACCTAAGTATACATTACCATAAAATATATGTACATTAATTTAATATAAACGGAAGAGAGATTCCCATTCAAACTGAAGTTCTTCTACCAATTTGCGAATACAAGGAAGCGTGAACCAACACTTGACTAAACGGCCCTTAGAATAAATTCAAGGCATAATTCGCGTTAATGTACCACCGGAACGGAGGCAAGTCACGCTCGTGTCGATGTTATAGGCGCGTTTCTTTAGATGTGCTAAGCTAAAGATAATATATGTTATAGAAAATAGATTAAAAATATTGAATGCGTTTTTTTTTAAACTTTCACGCTGTTTCCCGCACTGAAGGGTAGGCAGGACGGAGGGAAAGTAGGGATAAGACAATCTAGTTTTCCATTAACTACGTGTATAGTGACGAAACTTAACGCCGTGCTTTGTTTTGATTCTAGAGATAGGAAGGTTATAAGTTGATGCTGATACTAATACTAATTTTAAAATACTGTAACAACTGTCTAATATTACATAATGATAATCAAGGTACATATCTAGGACACTTAGAATGTATATATGTATATATATATACATGTATATGCACCTCCGAAGGAAAAAGAGGAGTGTTATAGCCTTGATTTGTCTGTCTGTGATACCATATCTACTTAATTAATGATATGATTTTGACACGATTTTTTTGAATCGAAATCCTTGTTCTTAGATATGATATATGAAAACCGGAAAACTCTTTTCCGGCATCATTCAAGCATTTTGCCAAGATAAGACAAATTTATAAATCCATTGAAACTCGAAAATTGGGACTTTTTGGAGTAGTCCATTTTATTACCATTCGACATCGGATGTAATCGTATTTAAAAATTTTTTTGTACAGTTCTTTTGTCACAGTCCTCCCGTATATTTTAATTTTAATCCATGAATTACATACATACAAAACAAATAAATGAATATTGGTTAGTTATTTCTTTCTAAATCTCAATATATCTCAACGTTTCACTGGTCAAGTGTCTTTCCTGAGCTCGGCGCTTCACTAATTGGTTGCGTTTAATGAGACAACTGATGATCTAGCGCTAATGAGGGCTTTTAGCGCTGGAAGCTGTAAAGATATTAATCTTTTATTAGCTTGCCTCTTAAAAATATGTTAAGAGATTTATTTCTAAATTAAATAAAGACTATCTGCCCGTCGTGGCGCAGCGGCCCGAGTGTGTGACTGGACAGGTTGTGGGTCGATCCTAACTCAAGGAAATTAAATATTTAGTATATTCAAATTAAGTATTTAATGTTTTATTTTTTTCTTTCTAACAGCAAAGCACAGTGCGGCCTTAAGTTTCGCCACTCAGCACGCAATGTCTCATATTGGGTGGAAATAAGGGAACGGAAGTGGAAAGGAGTATATTTACACTAGGTTTCCAAGTTCCCTGTATCTACCCTGCCATGTGCGGTACATAGCGTAAAGCTGAGTAGAGACAGTACTTTTTGAGAGAAAACGTATAAAAGTTTGAACGTAGCGGGATTTGAACCTGCGCCTCTTAGGACGTTTGTCAAAAATAAATAAAAGTATTTTTCTTTCCTATATTTGGAATATCACTTTAAATATATATGTTAAAAATAAATAATTTTCTTTAATTTTTCAAATTTTAAGATCAATTTGTCGTAATGGTATGTATCTAACGTTAATGGTTGTGGGTTAGATTCGCATAAGGGACAAGCATTTTTGTTTATTTATCTGGATTTCGCCGTTTTGGATACAAAAGAAACTTTAAACTGGATTAAAGAATAATATACTACATGATTTTTATGAAACTCTTATCAGTTAATAATATTATTTTTAGTTTTACAATTAATCCTAACATGCAGGGTTCATTTCCGCCACTCAATACGCAATTCCTTAAATTTTGCGAAGTGGCGAATGGAATGGAATATCTTTACCCTAGGTTCCCAAAATTCCTCTCCCTGCCCTGCCATATACGGGAGACAGCTTGAAGCTGAAAAAAAAGGAGATAACTACAATTTGAAACTTGGTTGATCGATGAATTTGTATAACGTAAAAGTGACAACTTACAATATAAACAGAGCAAACATTTTAAAAGAAAAAAAAAAGACATATTTCATAGCAAAAAATAATAACGATAATCAATATATTTATAGTTAATTTCATACAATCTCAAGATTATCAGATTTCATAAGTTGTACTTACAGTTTTGTAATTGGTACAGAAAACTTGTTGTCTGAATCCGGCTGTAAGTTAACCGGCTTTTATTAATAACATATTTCACAAATTATGTAAAAATATATATGCAGATATCGAAAATTAATTTAAATATATTATTATTAAGGTTTAATTTTATTGTAGATACATAATTGTTAAATTTGTCTGGTATCATAATCACGTTCGTTAGTTCGTTAGTGTGTAAAGCGGATTTAATACTTCAGTGCTCTTCCGGTTCATAGTACAGACAGGAAGTGAACATTACATCAATATTTATCTATTATTTATGGAAAATATTGAATAGAAGTCTTATTTATATCTTATAATAAAGAAAATATTTTCATACAATGTATATGATAAAAAATTAAGATTGGTTTCCCCTTACGAACTTATTCTACCTTTGTATTACGATATTGTAATTTTATTAAATAATTTTTCTATACGCACATAGCAGGGTAGGCGAAGGAAACCTGGAATCCACTGTAAAGTTCCAGCTCCACTCCGTTTTTCATTAAAATATTTCTTACCCACTTTATTTTTAACTCTTGTGGAATTTCGCCTTAAAAAATCACAAAATTGTAAATATTACATCAAACTAAAAATAAAATCACTAATAAACCATATTAAAGCTACAATGTTAGTTATGTATTTTTCCTTTCTCGCACCTTTCATAATGAACTGGCTAATATAATTGCTGTAGGTACATTATAAAAAAATATCGCCGACACTAACAAGTATTAAGCTCGCTGCAGTACAAAATTATGTTGTTTATTTTCATACCTGCAATTACTACGTTGTACACATTTTAAGCACTCGTTAGCAGTATGCAGCATGATTTTAACCACCGATGCAAAAAGAGAGGTGCTGTTATTTATATGTGTCTGTCTGTGGTACTGTACCTCACGAATGCATAGATTAACTAGGAATGTGGTATTTTAGGTTATTTTTTTTAAATAAAATATGAAAATTAAAAATGTTAAATTCTTGGCGGAAAGTGGTGAACGGAAGTGGAACGGAGTGTCTTAAAACTAGGTTCCCGGGTTCCCTCTGCCCTGCCTCGTGCGGGATACGGCGTGAAGCTAAAAAATAAAAAATATATATATATTGTATTGATAGGTTACTACTGTATTTTAATTTAACAAAACTATGACATATTTTTGTCTGTACTTGAGATGTGAGAGAAAATCTATTATTGGGAGTACTTTTCAGAGAAATACGACATACAATTGCTTGTCTGTTTGTCTGTACGCTTGTGTATGTTATTATTAGAAATGAATTATAAATTTTAAATGCAGCTTTCACTATATACATACATATAATGTGATACACTTCCCTTTCATAAAATTTAGTGTTGTATTATTTTATAAAAAACATATTAATATAATTTTAAAAGGAAATTCTTAAAAACTTACATACATATATGGTCAAGATAAGGCCGTACGGTGCAAAAACAGCCGGCGTACTAGGGCTTGAGATAACAGAATTTGGCGAGGCGGCCAATAGCCGTGGCTTTGGCACGTTTTAACTTATTCCAAAATGTTTTTTTTTAATATGTTTTTTTTATTTTATTTTGTCGAATTTTTTGTTTGTTTTAAAATTTTCTCATCTTTAGTGTAAAGTGAATTATAGATGTTAATATAAATGTAATAATACCATTTTATTTATTAAAAATATATTTTCATGTACAGTGGTATCACTTATTTTGAGTTCAACACCAAGAAATAGTAATATTAGTTTTAATATTTCTTCTATGATAAGACAAAATCTACGTTATCTTGTCTTTTTTTTATGGATAAGACAGGTCAAACGAGCGTACCGGTCACCTGATGGTAAGTGATCACTGCCGCCCACGGCCCCGTGTAGCACCAGAGGAGCTACAGGAGCGTTGCCCGTCTTTAAGGTTAATGAGAATGGGCACCGGGGCCCGGCATTACCCAATTCGCCTCTAATTCTAAAAGGGTGTGTTGAGGACAGTGCCGTGAATTTGTCTATTCCATATAGGAAATCTAGTGTGAAATCTTCACTTTCCATTTGTCCAGACAACACATTAGAAAAAGGAATTTATCTGAAATATATACAAAAAAAATATATTGTTGCTTGCTGTCTGTACGTTGAAGGTATATGAGAAAAAAATGTTAGTGTAGGCATTTATGTCATTAAGTCCAAGGTTATAAAGTGCAATGCTTCAAATCCGGTGGAATGTGGGGAACGGGATTGTCTTAACGTTAGGTTCCCTTTGCTGTGAAAGAGAAGCTATGCTTGAAGCTTAACAAAAAGTTCAATATAAGTACAATTTTATTGTATATATATATATATATATATATATATATATATATATATATATATATATATATATATATATATATATATATATATATATATATATATATATATATATATATATATATATATATATATATATATATATATATATATATATATATAATTCTAATTATACAATATACGTCAACTAAAGCAAAATCTCAATACGTTTATTATTAACTGGATTTATACGCTTCTAAGCATCAATAAAGATAATAAAACGTGGCATATAAAGCATCTTCATTTATCATTGTAATTGACCACAGTATATCCAAATTAACACAGCGTCTGAAACTGCTTTTATCATTGAAAGGATGAAAGTATTTAACTTGAGACACTCATGGCTCGTTTTCGTACATATGTAGTTGTTATATGTCGTTGTGTCATACGGTTTTTAGCTTTGTCCATCTCTCGCTGTAGCTAAGAGGTCTAAAAGACCTATTATTAACTAGCCCGCGGCTTCGCCCGCTTGAATTACATTGTATTTTTTACTAATTTCAATTACTTTCTTTTTCTGTTAACTTTATCACTTTTAAGACAATATCTATGCATTGAAAAGTAAAATTTCAGTTAAGTGAGTAACAATTTTGTTGAACTTACATTTTGTAGTAATTTTGTCGAACTTAATATTTTAAATTGAATTATTTTTTTATTTCATAAGCTATTAAAAGAAAACAAACATTAAATATTAAGGGAAGATTTCTAAAATATACTTGCTTCACCGTTTCTGAGATTAACACAAAATCTATGATTATTATGGCATATTTAGACTATACAATCTATCATAATTATCAAAGGAATCGAGCCCAGAGCTATCGCGCACAGATAAGTTAGGATTAGGTTGAGGATTCGATCCCCACTCGAGGAAATGAACTATTTAATATTATAATTTCTTCGCTCTAGTAATAAAGCAAGGCGTGGCGTTGAGTTCCGCCACACCACACGCTAAAATTAATCAGAAAGTGGGGAAAATGAAGTGTCTTAAGACTTGGTTTCCTTGTTCCCTCTGTCTACCTTGCAATGTGCTCTGAAAAAATATTTTTTTTATCAGCTTCACGCTGTATCCCGCACATGGGAGGGTTAAAGTCGTAATAATAATAATATAAAAATAATATTTAATGAATAGTTGCTCGCTAAAGTAAGGCTCGCATAGTGGGCGGAGTGTATAGCAAGGAAAACCGATAATCGTTGGGGTGGAAAGATTCTCAAGTGGTAACCATGAACAGGACGAGGCTCAATGGGCAGTTCCTAGTCCCTATTAGATGAATCTACGATCTGGTCAATGTCGCCGGAAGTCGATGTTGCCAGATGTTGGAAGAAATAAGGGAAACCAATAGTAATACCTAAAATAACAAAAAAAAATATAGAAAAAATATATTTTGAAAACGTATAAAAAATTAACGAAGCGGAATTTGAACCCGTACCTCTTAGAAACCGTCCAACTACCGCGCATCTAGAACGGTTGACTAAATAACCGTTTTTTATTTTTTAAGTATGGATTAAAACTTTAATGTTTATTGTTAGACAAGCTATCAACGTGTCAGTCATTTAAACAAGTATTTGAAAAAGCGACAATAAAATATTGATTTTTTATTTTATTATTTTTTTAGCTTGACACTGTTTCCATACATGGTATTGTAGGCAGAAGATACTTGGGAACCTAGTGTTAAGTTTCATTCCGTTCAGACGTTTCACCGCATTCGAGGCATTGTATGGTAAGTGTCAGAACTCAACAACATTGCTTTGTAACTAGAACAAACAAATAATTAATTTTCTTGAGTGGGGGTCGAACCTACAACTTATCGCGTCACAATTTTACCCCTTCGCCACGACAGACCAGGACTTCTAACTTTAAGTAATTTAAAGAACATTTAAAAGTAAGTAAAATAAAGAACGCAACGCCATTCCAAAGCTGTCAATTTGTATCGGCCAATGAGATCGTGGCCGGTGCCTGTGGGATTAAACTTACCATTGATTCGACCCTTTTTATTTATATAGATCCTGAGTGATAAGAGATAGCGATAGCGATTAAAATTATTGCTATACGTTAATTCATTACTTCCACGTTAGATAGGAAACTCTGAAGAGTTTGAGCAACCTTTCTACTACTGTTTTTAGCCTTACGGTGTATCCCGCACTTGGCAGGGTAGGGAAAGTGGGGCAGAACTTAGGAACCTAGTGTAGGGGATTTAGGAACCTACCACCAGTTAGCTCGTAATGCATCAATTTCAGCCGAATTTGGGGCAATGTGGGTTGACTGTTGGAACTCAACGACGCAATTTCCTTTGTTACCAGAGCGAAAAAATAAAAATATTAAATATTTAAGTGAGATAGATTTAAGCGAGTGAGAATTAATTCTAAAACCTATCACGTTTTCAGTCATACGCTTGAGCGCCTGCGCCAAAGCGTATGTATGACTTGCATTAAATGTGCAATACCTCAAATTCAGCGGCAAATGTTGAATAAAAAGGAATCGCTTGACATTAGGTTCTTAAATTCCCTCTAAAAACCTTGCCATGTCCGGGATACAGTGTGAAGCTAAAAAAGAATATATTATATGAAAATATATTTCATTAGTGACCAGTTAACGCTTGGACCATACAAATTCAACAGCAAGTAGATGATTTATACAGTAGGGTCTGCGATATTGATACGGATTAGGCCTTTTTTACTTTGATGTGCACGTGCGTCGGGAAAACATATCAATTTGCCTTGTTTTCGCCATTTCTTTTCTTGTTTTTATAGAGCTAACAAAATTATAATAGAGAGATATTGAAAGAAATGTGTTTTATGGCGTTATATTTGGCTTAGAATATACTCGTGTATGTATGCCGTATACATGGGAGGATAAACAGAGGGAACCTAATGTTAAAACACTCTATTCCCTTACTTTCCGCCGAATTTGAGGCATTGCACGTTAAATGGTGGAAACCAAAGACGCGCTTTGCCATATGACAAGAGCAAAGAAGTGAAAACATTAAATATTTAATTTGAAAATATTAAATATTTCATTTCTTCAAGTGGGGACTTAACTCAACGCCGCGCCTTGCATTAACTCAACGCCGTCATTTCTCATTCATTTCTTCAAGTGGGGACTTAACAAGGTCGAGGATACCTAGCTATAATAACAAAAAAACCTAGAATAGATTAACAACTAATAAATAGAATCAGACCTAACACTTATATAGAAAACGTATAAAAACTGCACTTATTGTCATAATAACCAAATATAACTTAAATTCTTATACCTAAAGTTTTCCCACTCGAAATATGAAACAACCAAAATATCTCCATAACGAAAATTTCATATTTTTTTGGATTCCTCAATATGTGGGTCATATCTAATAAGAAAAATATTTGGACCTCGCATTCCGACGAGCCCCGACAATATCATACGGGAGAATAAACGAAATGGTTTGTCCGAATTGGTGTCCAATATAAGTATTAGTTGTTGTTTATGTTATATTTTATTTAAATTCTCAAGGATATTATATTTACTAACTAACGAACTAATGAGGCAAGTCGTGACGCAGTGGCACAAGCGCGTGACTGTAAAAAACAGGTTGTGGGTTCAATCCTCACTCGAAGAAATTAAATATTTATATTTTTATTTTTCGTCCTGATACAAGGCAAAGCGCGGCGTTGAGTTCCGTGATTTAACCCAATATGCCTCAAAATAGGCGGAAAGTGGCGACCACAACAGAATGTCCTAACAAAGTAACTATTATAATATAACTATGTCTAATACTACTTCATATAGAACCCTGTCGTGTATTTAAATAAAAGAATCAGAAAAATCGTCTTGAAACATAAAATGCTTAAATTATTCGCATAGTATAAGCAGGCGAAGCCAAGCGAGTCCACCAGCACTATTTTTCTACGAAGAATTTATATTATTACTTGAATCGTTCATATTCATCTGAAATTAATAAAAAAATATGTATTTTGTGAAAGTTTCTTATTAGCTTTTAAATCTTAGCAGACTAAACGAACATTCTTGTTTTCTATAAACTACTTGCAAGTCTATCGTGTAATTAACACTGACTTCTAAAAAAGAATATTAACTTTACAGCATTCCCAAGTTAAGTTGTTAAAGTAGCGATAATGAAGAATACGGACCCGACAACTAGTAAACTGTAGGTAAAGTAACATCGTTACCACACTGTTTATCTGCTGAAGGAAACAACGGTTAAAGCTAGCAGAGCCATAATTCTTATTAAGTACATTAAAACTTAATAATAACAAGAACTGTAATATATTCAAACGATTACAAGTTGAAAGTTCGAGATAATGGACAATACAGGGAATTGTAGCAAAAAGTCTCTGTTTTAAAGAAATATTGTGAACGCAATTTTGATTTTTTTTTAGTAAATTATATAGCAGAAAAGGGTAATTCAACATTTCTACGGAGCAAAGATACGAATGAAAATGTTGGAATTATAGTGAAGGCAATTTTTAATTCTCCTATTGCGTAAAATTATTTCTTCTACCGTACAACCTCCTTCGTGTCTTCTCCATTCAACGTGACATTGGCGAAGTGATATGTGCTCAACTGGCACGCTCGAAACACTAGGTTCCCGGGTTCCCTCTGCCTACCCTGCCTCGTGCGGGGGATACAGCGTGAAGCTGAGTATGTAACAATTTCGGCTTAAAAAGCGGTAGTGGAGAATATGAACGTTAAAGAGCTAATAAAGCTTGTCCAAAGTTTGGCAGTAACCCGTTGTTGGGCGTTTTTATCAAATTACCAGCATTTGGCGGATCGCCAGTAGGAGTGCTGCGTCGCGTTACAGTCTATATTTTATTATGAACTGCCAATAAAGGAAAGTTGATAATTTTTCGATGATTTATATTCAATTAGAACGATATTTTATTAGTTTTCTTGCAAAGACAAATTGCAAAAAAATAATTGTGAAATTTTCTATTGGTTTTTGTAAATTAAAATATGGAGGTTAAATTTGGCAATAACTTGTACATATATCATAATAAACATGAGACAGAGTAATAAATTTTTAAATAATTAAAAAAGGATAAGAATCAACCAAAGCCTTATGTTTCTATTTCTCAATAATAAGTATATGTTTTCTATAGTTTAACTCTAAAAATATAGACTGATATTAATATTGTAATCAAAAATCTTTATTTTATATATGATAAAGTTAATTCACGGAGTTGTGTTCCGCCACTTAACACACAATGCCTCCAAAATTCAACAGAAAGAGAATAGTGTCATTATGGGAACAGTATGTCGTCACACTGTGTTCCCATTAAGACACACGAGATACCAGCGGCTTTATGCTAAAACTAAAATAAAACCAAGTACCACTACAGTGTCCAGATCTATTCAATTATTCTTCATAGTGAAACTAAAAATAGCATGAATTTCAACATTTTAGCATCCGCCAGTCTGACTCACTCAAACTAATAAAAGCCATTACAACCTGTTCTCCCTAAGCCATGATCTGTGACAGTTTTTGTCTGTGCGTTTTTTTTTGCTATTTCTTTTGTATAGCTATTTTAATTTGTTAAAGTTGGTTTTTTGTAGCATTATATGATAATAATTTAAATATAATATATTTTGCAAGCTGTATATCGTATATGATAGGGTAGGTAGAGGGAACCTGGGAACCTACTGTTAAGATACTCCGTTCCCGTAATGACACTTCCATTCCTTGAGTGGATTGATTGAGTGGCGGAACTTAACGCCGCGTTGTGCCTTGTTAGCCGAGCGAATAAATAAAAAATATTAAATATGCCACGACAAGCCTCAATCATATACTTACTTAGCATTTTAACATCTCTTATCCAAAAAAAAAAAATAAATTAATTTATATTCAGTGCTAAAAATAATATTCAAATTGATTTAACAAAAATCATTTTTTGACAGCACAGAACCGGCACGTTGATTCGCTACGTTGAATATTCAGTCCAGCTACGTTCGATGTAACTGATGCACGCTATTAACTTGTATCCAATGTAAACACTGTACTGACACCTACTCTCTTGTGAAGCTACGCAAAGCTTTTAAAACCCGATATGCATTTAAAATTATGTAAAAAAATGTATTTTTTTGTTAATATTATTATAATTTTTATGGTTACTTTGTGTTTGTGATTAAATTAATTGAATAACTAGTTCTTGAGGCCAGTCGTGGCGCAGAGGCGCAGGAGGCTTTAAGTGCAATAGGTTTTGGGTTTAATTCTCAGTCAAGGACATTAAATGTTTTCATCTTCCTCGCTCTGGTACACTCAATACTCAATGTCTGAATTCGGCAGAATATGGTCAACAGAGTGTCTTAATATTAAGTTCCCATGTTCCCTTTGCCTATCATGCTAGATATAACGTAAAGCTGAAAAAAAAAACTAGTAACTTCAGGTTTTTTTTTTTTTTTTTGATAAGACAATATGAGAAATTAAAGAGATATCAAATTTAAATTATGTTATCTAAATTATTTGATTGAATTATCAGTACAATATAATGAATAGCAAGATTTTATTTTAATATTTTTACTATGTTTTAAAGTGTTATTCCACACTTAGGACAGAAAATACTAAACTTAAATTTTTAAAAAGCGTATATAAAAATTTTGAACGAAGCAGGATTTGAACCCGCGCCTCTGGAAAACCGTTTTGGTGAACGAAGCTGGAACGGTTTTCCAGAGGCGCGGGTTCAAATCCTGCTTCGTTCAAAATTTTTATATACGCTTTTTAAAAATTTAAGTTTAGTATAAGATTTTATTTATTCCTTTATGTCAACTAATAATATAGTATACTAATTACATATATTAAAAAATGACTTAAATTGGGGAACGCAGTGTATCAACACTTTGTTCCTTACCCTACCAAGAATGAGATTAAGCGTAAACCTGAAACAAAACTTTTACAAAAAATAAAAAAAAATGCAATTTTATTCCCAACAATGCTGAATTCAATACAAAAAAATATGTTCAACAAAGGCGAACGCATGCGACAAATTCATCCCGCACGGATCCAGTCGATCTAACATATGCGACCTATTATCTCCGTCCGGGACGTATGTATGTAAACAGAGCACTGTTGATTTGTCACTGTTCCCTTCTTAGTATCGAGTTTTTGTACAAATGGCTTTTACGGATA
The DNA here is from genome assembly GCA_019049475.1 of Eueides isabella. NCBI lineage: Eukaryota > Metazoa > Arthropoda > Insecta > Lepidoptera > Nymphalidae > Eueides > Eueides isabella. The sequence goes on from CM032386.1 coordinate 14,008,280, forward strand.
ATATTTTTAATCTCGATTATATAATTGTCACTCACTCAGTTTCACGCTGTATCCCGCATATGGCAGAGTAAGCAGAGGGAACTTGGGAACCTAGTGTTAAGACACTCCGTTCCACTTCCGTTCCGTTCCCATTTTCCGCCGAATTTGAGGCATTGCGTGTTGAGTGGCGGAACTCAACGCCGCTTTTTGCCTTATTACCAGGGCGAAGAAATGAAACATTAAATATTTAAATTGAAAATATTAAATATTTCATTTCCTCGACCGAGATTGAACCCACAACCTGTCGGTTACAGTCACACGCTTGAGCCGCTGCGCCACGACAGACCAGGACAGGTTATATAATTGTGTTATTATCTACGCTTATAATAAATCTGTAACTGATGACTGTCTGTACATGGAAGATATGTTAATTAAAAACTCATGGAAGACGTGCATTATTGTACAATCGGCCATTAAATTATTTATTTTTAAACCATTTTATTTATTTATTTCTTTATCTATTTATCTTTACGTGCTAATCTCAGAAATAGCTAAGATAAAAGCTAAGATTTAAATGCTACGCCACCTTATTTTGTTAAACTTTTCTCAAAATTGTTTCTTTCTTTTATATCAATCTGTTAGTAAATAAAAATATTGTGTTAATCAAAAAAATTGTCACAACTGCTACAGAAATTTATTTATCTGAAATTTTAGTTTTTACTGTACCGATGTTGTCTAAAAGGTTACTGTATTAGAATACGAACGTACATGACGTTAGTATATAAAATGGTATATATATATATATATTTATATATATATATATATATATATATATATATATATATATATATATATATATATATATATATATATATATATATATATATATATATATATATATATATATATATATATATATATATATACATACATATATATATATATATATATATATATATATATATATATATATATATATATATATATATATATATATATATACTTTATTGAAAATATGTGTAAAATGAATGCCACTAGGGTTAAGACACTCGTTTCGTTTCCCATTTTTCGTCAAATTTCCATTCAACATTGCGCGTTGAGCGACGAAACTCAACGACATGCTTTGCCTTTTCCAGAGCGAAGAAAACGATAATATTAAATATTTCGTTTGAAAATATTTTATTTCTTCGAGTGGGGATCGAACCCACAACCTGTCGTTTTAGTGTCACGCGTGTGCTCTTGCGCCACGGCAGGCCTATCTTATAATATATTTAATTAAAAAACTTCTTTACACATATTATGTAAGTAAAAACATATTTTCCACTGTATAATAAATATTAATTAACGCTTGAAATTCACTTTGTTACTGCATCAAATTAATTATTACACACCTCTATATGACTACGTGTCGTGTTGTAAACTGTTATGTAAAATAGTGAATAAACTATAGAGTGGGTACTAAATTATAAAATAAAATATTTTTTCTTTTTTGTTTTTCATTTTCACACCATATCCGGCGTATGGCTGGGGAGGCAGAGGAAACTTGGGAACCTAGTGTTAAGACACTCCGCTCTTCAATTATTTATTTTTAATATATGTATTTAAAAATATGAAATATGTTTATATTTATTTGTATATGATTTTATTTACTGTATTTTTTGTTCAGAGTAAGCAGAATTTTTTATCCATCCAAGATAAATCAATGAGTACAATGGCATAAACGGACAACAAATATGAAAAAACACGGCTGCCAACCACAATGTTATGTTCATAACGCTAAATTCAATATTGCCTGACATCTTATCAAAGAAAAAATCATACAAGTGCGAGTTGTACTCGGTTTCTAAGTGTTCCGTGCCGTTTTCAGTATTATAAGGTCAACTATGCGTTTTACATGTTTTCACTTTTACGTTTTTTTCTTTATTTATTTTCTAAGTTGTCGCCTCCTACTAAATTTCACATTTCAGAACGCTTACTCCAATACCCGATTACGAATTATATACAAAATACACCAAATTCTATCCATACATCTTTTGATTGCGTTGACTTGCAAGCTTCATTTTCTGCTATAAAAGACCTCAGATTTCAATATCTGGTACTAATATCCTGTCACCGGCACATGATTTTGAAATAAATAATCTGAACAGACGTACAAACGGACAACAAAGAAATCCTATAATAGTTTCATTTTTGCATTTTAATATATATATATATATATATATATATATATATATATATATATATATATATATATATATATATATATATATATATATATATATATATATATATATATATATATATATATATATATATATATATATATATATATATATATATATATATATATATATATATATATATATATATATATATATATATATATATATATATATATATATATATATATATATATATATATATAAAAGGCCTAAAATATGAATTAATTCGCATCAATCTTTTAGCTTTAATATTTAAGGACACTTTCAAAAATAACAATGTGTAATTTAATAAAGCGGCGCACGGTCGAGGACTCGTTAATCAATTATTCGCTTGTTTTCACTTAAAATATCGCCCGTTTCTTTTACCATTGGTTGGCCACTACATTGGCGTTTTGATTTTTAATATTATTAAGAGGCATGTCGTGGCGTAGCGGCATAAGGTGGTGGATTCGATCCACACTCGACGAAATGAAATATTTAATATTTTCAATTTAAATGTTTATCGTTTTGCGACTCAACACGCAATACCTCCAATTCAGCGGAAAATGAAGAGAGAAACGGAGTGTCTCATTAGGTTCCAAAGTTCCCTCTGCCTACCTTGCCATGAGCGGGTTACAGCGTGAAGCTCAAAAAAAAGAGAAAAAAATATTTTTCAAGATTTTTAGTGTTTTCCACGATATCAATATGTAATCACATCGTTTTTAAAGTTCTATAGTAAGGAACAAACCCTTATCATTTACCCAATTAGATAAAATATACACAAAAATAATAACTCTGAACATTTTATTATTTTAAAATATATTTCCATTTTCTATTTAGAGTAAAAATAAAAACAATTTTTACGCTTGATTCCTTATAACAACGAAAATCTAGCTGTAAGTTCCTCTGCTCATCATTACTTTTAATAGACTTAAATGTATTACCACACTCAAGAACATTTATCCTTTACATTATACTATATCTTTTTTTTTGCTACCCGCTGTATTCCGCACGAGGCAGGGTAGAGAGAGGGAACCCGGGAACCTAGTGTAAAAGTCCACTGCCTTCCACTTTCGTTCCCCACTTTCCACCGAATTTGAGGTATTGCGTGTTGAGTGGCGGAACTCAACGCCGCGCTTTGCCTTATTACCAGAGCGAAGAAATGAAACATTAAATATTTAAATTGAAAATATTAAATATTTAATTTCCTCGACTGGGAATCGAACCCAGAACCTATAGGTTACAATCACACGCTTGAAATTCAATATGACAATGCTCGTGGCCCATGATTCAGTTGAACGGTTTCACAACTTCGTCCGGCCGCGTGTTTTTATTGTAATTATCGCTTGATTGACTTCTCTCCAAGCCCCAAAAGTCCGACGGCATCCGCTTGAAAACCCATCAATATCAATTGCCTCATTCTGTTTGTTATGTAACAAGATAATGAATAGCTTTTTGATTTATAATTTTAGACTATTGTTCTTTAAATTTTAAATTTAAAAAAACGCGGCGTTGAGTTCCGCCACTTACGTGACAGGTCCTAGTTCCGTTTCCACTCGGGGGAGTGAGTTATTTTAATTTCCGATCTAGTAATAAGGATTTTGATGTGCAATGTGTCGAAATACGAGAAGAAAATAGGGAAGTTAGTTTCTTAATACCAGATTATTCTGCCAATTATACTATGTATATAATATAATTATAATTATAAATATAATATATGTGTATATATATATATATATATATATATATATATATATATATATATATATATATATATATATATATATATATATATATATGTATATATATATATATATGAATATATTTTTGCTTCTTTTGGACGACGAAGTGTTTCATCTTTATTCACCTTATTCAGAAAACGTGAAACAAAATGAACGTGGCAGGATTTGTACATGACCCGCACCTTTTTCTTAAGTTTTCGTTCATATATATGAATCATAAAATATTCTAATGTAAGATATGAAGAAATAGAAATACTAATTTCATCATATCATATAGCAATGATTCAAATGATATTAAAGTTAATAATATCTTAAATTTACATATAAGACACGTTTCTTTATTGAATAACGCAGCTTGTCAAATTATTTTAAGCTCTCTTCCACTTTTTGAGACATTACGTGTTGAGTGGCGGAACTCAACTCGGCGTTTCGCCTCGTCAATGTACAAAGATCAAATATAAACATGAATTGAAACTAAAATAACACTAAGAAATAGATATTCCTAGTTAAAAATAACTAAAAATAGTAATGTTATTGTAAGAATCATAGTTTTATAACAAAATACACGATATTTTCAACGATTCAACTCAGATTGAATCTAAATTGGATACTAAATCCTTCACAAATATTATTCTTGACAACAGCATTGTTTACAAAACAGTGCATCCGAAGACAAAGTGGACGTAAAATATCGTTATTGGAGTAAATATTGTCTTCTAGCTTCCTGCGGCTTTGCCTGTGTTAAATGGAAAGAAGTAAAATTAGTGTATATAAAACTGAAATTCATGTAAGTATAGATATAATAAATATGCCTGAGGTAGCGCTGATCATAAGTAGGGTGGGTGACAATGAACGGATGAATTTGATTTTTTTTAACTTACAGAGTAGGGTAGGCAGAGGGACCCTGGCAACCTTGGATTCTCGGTTGCCATTAAGTTCAATCTTCCGTTAACCACTTTCTGCCGAATTCTTGTAGCATTGCGTGTTGTGTGTTGAAACTCAAAAAATCACGCTTAGTATTATTACCAGAGCGAAGAAACGAGATCGTTAAATATTTAGTTACAAAATAAAACATGCCTCAAACTCTTGAGCTATATAAATTTAACATTTCCCAAATTATATCGAAAATACCAAAATTATACATACAATATGGCAATGTATATATAACCTTCCTCGATAAATTAATGTACAAAAATATTTTTCAGTACGAATAACTATGCAGTTTCTAAGATAAATAATGCGTACAACAAAACAAACTCACCAGCCTTATAACATTAGTATTTATTTAAGTTTATTACACGAACTGTACCAAACAACTTCAGGCGTACCAACCTTTGCGTGTTTCCTTTACTTGAACTAAATACATAGTGACAATTTTATGGGACAATGCTAAATCTACTTTAAAGTGTAAAAATTAAAGGATTTACGAGCACGCCCGCCGTTTTTATACCGGCGATTAATTACACGATAATACTTGCCCATTGTTACCAACATGGACGTGATGAATGTTTTATGAAAATATGTAATTTGCTGCTTTTAACAAAGAATCGGGGTGTGTTCTGGTTAATTTATAATAGTTTTTAGCGGCTTGAGCAGCTATCTTGGATTTAAATTAGCTGGTCATGTCTCATGGGAGTTGTGTAATGAGTAGCTGTTTTAGTAATGCCACATTGATATATCGTCGGCCTATTAAGAAAATTCTCTAGAGAGACATACATTTACAGTGTTTTTTTACAAAAATATAAGTATTTTAGAAGGTACCCTTGAAAATTGTTTTTACGTTCTACCACATTATTTTTTTTTACACTTTCGAATAACAATTAACATATTTATAATATTAAAACTCCAAGCCGATATATTGACTTCTTCTTATGTTCAGCTTAACGCTGTATCCCGTGCATGGTGCGGCTTGAAAACCTACTGTTCGGACACTCCGTTCCGATCCCCACTTACCGCCGAATTCAAGGCATTGCATGTAGAGTGGCAGAACTCAACGCCGTACTGTACCTTATTACCAAATTAAAAGAAATTATATATATATATATATATATATATATATATATATATATATATATATATATATATATATATATATATATATATATATATATATATATATATATATATATATATATATATATATATATATATATATATATATATATATATATATATATATATATATATATATATATATATATATATATATATATATATGTAAGCTTACACTCGCATGCTTGAACCCCCAGGCCTCATTCCAAGCATTTAGTATATATTAAATGTCATAGATCTCAACATATTATCTATACTGAATTATTACTAACAATATTACGTATTTAATCATATAATGGGATCTTAAGGCATCAAATGAACCGTCAATGTCAGTGCACAAGATCTGGAACTAATTAATTTGAATTCTAATAGCGGCTGTAATAAGCCCATCAACCGTAACTTAGCAGACAACTAGTCAATTCATATTGATAGTTATTGCATAAGTGCGACTATCAACGACAGGTTGTGGGTTCGATATCCATCCGAGGGTAAATATTTAATATTTTATTTCTCTCCGCCATTTAATACGTAATGTCTCGGGAATTTGGTAGAAAATGAAGAAAGAAAGTGCCTTATTGGTAACGGAGTGTCTTAACACTAGGTTTCCTCTGCCTACCTTGTCATGTCTGGATTTTTCATGACACAACAAATATTCTGCCAATAAAACAAGATCATTTTTAATATTATGTACATTGTTAAAAACATTCCTATTTTTTACTGCTCTTGTGGGCAGAAGAAAGCTCCGTTCACCATTTTTGGCCCAATTTTTGAGAAATTGGCTCTGAATAAAAATTTAACGAAAATCGTCATTTACCTTATTACGGTATGCAACTGTGCCTCACCGGAAAAGATTATTTGTATTATATATTTTTACTATTATTTTTTTAACAGAAAACAACCTAGAAAATAGATACCGATCTTCAAACGACGTTAAGAATATTTGAAATAAATCACTTTCCAAACGAATTAGTACTAAATCGGTTATCGTTTGGGCGTTACGACACCAGAGACAGACATACCGATATATTTTTTTTTCGGTTTCAGAATTCATTTATTTCTCATACAGAATTTACAATTCACTTACTGAGAAAAAACAATCATATAATATTTAAAACCTATTGCCGTCCAGCGCAACTTATAATTAATATTTTAAAATATTACCAAAAACTAATTCAAATAATAGTAACAATAATAAGTTGTTAATAATTTACATTTGTGGGTAGTTTTTCATTACATTCTTATTGTAAGTAACAAGACAAAGGAATAACTTAAAGACTTGTTTTTGCACAATTAATAACAAATATAAGTTCGAGATCACACTGATAGTTATTTTAGAGTATTACTTTGATGAATATTTGTTATACAATGCATGACATATTTTGTGATTTTTTGACATTGAAATATAATTAATTACACATAGTTGATTTATAATCCATTGTAATCCGTTAAAAGATTTTTTTTTTAAATTATTTTATATATTTTTAAGTTACTTAAAATATAGTGAGATCTTTTAATATATGAGCTCTAAGTACTTTTTTAAATAAATTCAAGGATGTTATTTCTTTAATATTCTTTGGTAATGAGTTATATAAATTTGCTCCTTCAAACATTATACTCTTTTTTCCATATTTAGTTCGTGGTGTTCGTAGCGAGATGTTATGGGCTTGCCGGGTTTTGATTTTATGTAAGTGTAAATTTTTGGTAAATACTAATTTCGAATGTACATCTTTAGTTAAAATTTTTCTTATAATAATACATGTATTATATTTATATATTTGATAAAGAGTCATAAGATTTCTTTCTTTATAGATGTTTATAGTTGGTGTTAGGGAAGGATACCGGAATAAGGCTTTTATTATTTTATTTTGGGCTATTTGTAGAGGACGCAAGCTTGATTTGGCAGCAGTTCCCCAGACTTCAATTAAATATATACATACACCGTCGCAACATCCTTCTAAATGCATCGTTTGTTAAAAATTCATTAAGAAATGATCAACTCGTGAATCGAATCTGGAACTTCTCACCCTAAAACCACCATAGCAGTTCACTTAGCCCTAATATCACTTCTTTATGATTGCCTCACAAATTAAATCATCGAAATTGTATAAGAGATACCAATTAATTTAGGCAGTTTGCGGCTGTAATAAGCTTATCAAACGTACATTTGCGGACAATGGGCCTTCCTCAATGGAGAATATGATACCAATTATCGAGGTTTGCCCCATTTTATATTATTAGGGATTTGCTTTTTGATATTTAATGGGGACTTATCGACTACAGTAGATTGTTTTAATGATATATTTTAAAAATATAGTATAAACAAAAAATATATCGTTTGAAAGTATCGTATAAACTAGATCGTATAAACTAGATTGTAGATTCAAAGCTAATAGTAATAATTATATTGGATTTTTTTTAACAGTCGACGGAGAAAGGGGTATATAAGTTTGATTTGTCTGTATGTCCGTGCTACCATAGCTTCTGAATGATTGTACCACATTTTATTTTTTTAAACGAAAGCTGTGCCGTAATACCAGTTCTTAGCTAAGACGGCAGTTCATAGGTATGTTTTATAAAAATGAGAATTAGCATTGAAAGCTACAAACACAGAATAACATGAGGTAGTAACTTTTTGGGTCGGGGTTTATTCTTGATCTATTAAATCAAACTACTGTGTTTTAGCTCAAAATTGGGTAAATAGTAATGTCTCGAAATTGAGTAAATAGTAATGTCTCAAAACTGAATGAATAGTAATGTCTTAAAATTGTATGTTTTATAAGACAGAAAATATCTCATTTCTAATAATAACAAATTGATCTACATGAAAAATATACAAACAGCCAACAGCAATAAGTTTACTAGCTATTTCATTTGTTACAAATCACAATTTCCATAGACATCACAATAAAAAGACCATTTTAATCTCGAATAGTTTCTCTCGGGCTATTTTTCTCTACTAAGCGTGCCTGTTATCCTTAAAAATAAACAATTATATTTTTTTCGTATCACGCTGTATCACGCAGGTTGCATGGAGGGAACTTGGGAACTTGGGAACCTGGCGATAAGACACTGCGTTCCTATTAATACACTTCCGTTCCCCGCTATAGAAATGTGCGTTTATAAATATTGTACATCAAAGAATATACTATTATAATAAAGTACTGCTTTACGAATTAATATATTTTATAGCTATTTGCAATAATGCTTAGAAGTCACGTGATATCCACGCCCTTTAAGAAGAATAAATACAGCGTTTTATGAAGCCTTGAGAGCGGTGACTTCTCTTTTGTTCATTAATTTAGAGTGAAACATGAAAATCACTATAATTAATAGTAATTCAATAATGATATATAAAATATTAACCATATTTTTTTTTTTTGGAACATTGCATATTTAATCGAAGAATAACGTTAACTTCCTCCAGTAGTTAACGTTATTCTTCGTCTCAAAGCAAACTTTTTGCAAAAACTACAGTTGTGGTTTCGATTTCCATCCAGGGAAATAAATTATTTTCATTTCGTTGCTAGTAACAAGACTCATTCAACATGCAATGTTTTGAATAGTAGGAAACGGAATATTTTAACTTAATATTCGTCTTATATACGAGTACGGAATCTTAGGATTCTCAACGGGAATCTTAGGATTCTCAACGGAAAGCACAACCAACAACAATTAACAAATTTAAATTTGCAGGCATTCATTTTGGATAGAATAATATTGCCTATATTATCAATTTGTTATATTTATTAATAAGCTTATTCATACTGCAAGTTCTCATTTGAACCAAATGTCATAATTGTTGACCCACAATTATGAAATTAGTACAGGAAATACTCTATAGGCAAGTTTTGATTACGCAACGAATAATGTTGACAAGCTTAAGTTTGCCAGCTTATCCATTAATTTGGTGTGTAAGGAACAGCAAATGAAAGTTTATGTTTGTTTTTTTTCCTCAATTCCTGAAAATTTTCACTTTTTGGGTTTTTCCTTTACTTATATTGCTATCACTACTTACTAAATTCCTGAACTGTATGTCCACAGAAACTACACTTTTGAGTTGACATAAAAACTTCGCATTGAACCCCAAACACCAAATATGAAATTAATATGAAATAATCAGGTGTACGAGCCTGATTATTTTATATTAACTTTACTTCACATAATTTCAAGGTAGAAAAATATATGAAATCTTCACGTTTTTTCAAGATTAATGGTCATGACAGATGGACAGACGGGTGACGTTTTTGCGTTACACATTTTTTTGCATACTGTACATAGCAGGGTAGTCAAAAGCACTTAAGAACCTTATTACATCAAAACACTTCCATTGTCCGTTATCCACCGAATCTGAGGCATTGCATGCTGACTGACGGGACTGAACGTCATGCTTTGCCTCTTGACTATGGCGGCAAAAATTAAAAAGTTAAAAGTGTTGTAAGTTCTATTACGTCGAGTGGGGGTCGAATTCACAACCTTTCACGTTTACAATCGCACTTGCACCTACACACGACAAGGGCCCTAAAAATATCCTTAAAAACATCCAATCGAAACAATAAACTTTATCCGAAATTAATTTTATAACTATATAATAACATTAAGTGACTTCATTTAAAAATCAAGTGTACGATAAATAATTACTTACATTTAAACGTACAACAAATGTAATGAGCTTCGCTTAGTATCATTAACCGCTTTTAACCTTCTTAGCCAGCATTGTGAGCTCTTGCCTTTCTTGTAACTACGTTCCCTTTTATACTTGCGATACGATTTGTCGTTAACTATTGTAATTTCCTTTTGGTTTTAAAGGGGTTTTTAGTTCCATGTTAAAGTTTTCTTGCGTTGTCCTTACCTACATACATTTATGAAATTCGAATCTTATTCATCACGTTATTAAAACCTATAAAATATTTTCCATACTAATTTTATAATTATGAAATTTATCTAGAAGTGGAACGTTGCACTATAAACGAATAATAAGAATTACAAACTTATAATTGTATTATATTTCAAACAAAATGGGTGCATATGCCAGCAAATTTGTAAATTTTTTTGTTTGTCAATTTTTACAGATTGCAATTACCGTTGACATGGCGAGTCGGAATCACCGAACGGAACCCTCGTTCGGTGATTCCGACTCGCACTTGTCTGATTTTTATTCTTATTCTCAAGAAATTATCATAAAATATTAATTTGTAATTCATCAGATAAATCTTTCAATCGATATTTTTAAACTTAACATTTTAATATAATTCGAGTATATTAAAATGATAACAATCGAACGATCGAACGTACGATATCACGTTAAATATAAAACTTATTTATAAGATGAAACATGCGTAGTAAAACCGCTCGTTAGAAGTCAAGAGACATAATGCCATAGAAGGGGTTACAATCTGTAAGCGGCTTGCCACTACAGCTAACAATTATTTAAAATACAAAAGAAAACAACAATAGAATTAAATAAATTTAACACAAGTCCAATGGTTTCACGCTGTATCCCGCACGAGGCAGGGTAGGCAGAGGGAACCCGGGGACCTAGTGTTAAGACACTCCGTTCCACTTCAGTTCCCCACTGTCCGCCGAAGTTTTTAAAAGTGACGAGTGCTAAAACACAGTGCTTCTTCTCATTACTAGAGGGACGAAAACGAAAAAAAAAGTAGTAGTATATTAGGAATGATTTAAGTAAACAAAAACTTGTAATTGTTTAGTTGAACCAGTAAACTCAGGAACTATTGGTTATTATTTGATAAAACAAAAGATATTCTATTTCCTATTTTCTGCCCGGTGTTTCAATTATTGCGTTTTAAGTATCGGAGCTAAACGCCGCGTTTTGTCTTCTCACCAAAGAAAAAAATTAAAGCAATTTTCATTCATCCCCTTTACTATGAATTTCACTCACAATTTATAATAAAAAAACAAACAATTTCTTTTGTAAACACCGTTTCTTTTGTATACAAAATATTGATTCTAGAATCTAACAACAAACGGACTGCAAACTCTTATCGATACACACAAATACAATACAAAAACTTATTTATCGTAAACAGAAACTTGAAAATAATAACAACAAAAGCTGAACCACTAATATAAAGGTAACGGTTTATTTTAAGTCAGTGCCTTAAAGCTGGTACTCGCCAGTACTGTCGGCAATATCATCACAATAAAAATAAAATCTATTGTAACAGCTTTCTGACCTAAATCCGAAAGCACCATTTATAGGCTGAAAAGAGTTTTTAAATTTAAATAAAACGCGGAAACAAAGGTCGTTCGATATTTTAAAGGATGATAATTTTTGTTTTTATTGTTTTTTTTTTGTGGTTATTTTCGTTTATGTTTATTAAACATGAAGCTTTCTTTTTCTGCATTATACGAATCTGATACATCAGATTCGTATAATGCAGAAAAAGAAAGCTTCATGTTTAGTAAACATTATTTCACTGAATCTTCTGAACTTAGTTTAAATTGTTTCGTTACCAAAACTACAAAAATAAAATATTTTCCCGAGTATAAATAGATGCCCTTGAGCCGCAACAGGCCTATACCTAATACATATATAATACTAAAAAATATCCTGGAAAGATAAGCATTTTTTTTTCTTATGGATAAGACACGGCAAATGAGCGTACGGGTCACCTGACCGTCGCCCACGACTCCGTGTAGCACCAAAGGAGCTACAGGAGCGTTGCTGGTCTGTAAGGTGGATAGGCACCGGGGCCCGGCATTACCTAATGTGGGACACAGTGGCTAAAGCCACTACTTAACGCCGGTTTTAAATGCCGGGGGTGGTAATGATCAGGTCGAGTCTGCCGATGCCGTAACTCTCCCACACATACTTTAGTCGCCTCTTCCGACACCATCGGTGCCAGATCCTATTCTAAACCGGAATCACACGGCTACATACATATGGCAATTAATCTACAATTTACATATGAAAATTGTAGATCAATTGTTATTTTATTTTCTTAATTTTTATGCCTTATTGGCACTAAATGTTCAGAAATAGAACTTTTAGTGTTAATAACATAATATATATTATTAAGATTATGTTAATAAATATTTTTTTACGCTTTTTCTCGCTTTTTTTTTTCATCCCTAACGACAATGAATTTCACAACTCAAGATGCAATGCCTCGAGAATGAGACGGTAAAAGGGGAACCCAATACACATTAGGTTCCCTCTGTCTACCAGAATCCTTAAGTACAAAGAAAAACATATAGAAAATAAATGATTAGCATACTTGGTGAAAGCTCGCTGTGGTCTCGCTCCCTGCTGTTGACAGAGGCGTAGGCTGCTTAGCATACTCGTATCTCTGCGAATATCGATTGCTACTTTTGACCTCTTTTATGCAATAACTTATAGACGATCCCGTCTGAACTATATTTATAATAGACTACTAATGTATTAGAAAGATTTATTTTAAAAGTTACTTAAGTTAACAACTTTATGTATCGTGTCACAAAACTGTTAAACATTTAGGAATAAATTATTATTAATTGTGATACGTTAAATATGAGGTAAAGCGTGAAAGAAAGGAGTAATTCTCTACTTTAGTAAGATTAATCGCGGCGTTAAGTTTCGCCACTACACATCAAATTACATCTTGAGCAGAAACAGAGGAAAGCAGGGAACGCAGTGTATGTGATACCCACCCTGACTGCCCAGATATGCGGTATATACAAGATAGAGCGTAAAAATGAAAATCTAGGAACATTTATTTCAAGGAGTCAATAATTACTTTAATTTATAACTATCTAAATATGATATATAATCGACTATTTCTTCTATATATTTTAATACTCTCATATTCTTTTTGATCTTACGTTCTGTACAAAAGCTGTAGTTGACAGAGGCGTGGACCGCGTGCATAAAACATTCCCAGGCGAGGGTATCGATTGCGCACAGTAATTGCCTGCCCGGCCTTATTGACATCGAGGATGCCTTTTTATGAACAATTTTTTTGCCATTCACGAGTAAGGTAAGGATAAAGAGGCTTGTTGTGGCGTACCACTTGTACAGCTGTAAACGCAACAGTTTATGAGGTTGTTTGCCACTGGAGGAAAATGGAATATATAGAACTTAAATTCGGCAGAAAGAAAAGAACGGAACGAAGAGTTTTGATGCTGGATTCCCCAGTTCCTTTTGTCTACTCTGCCCTGTGCAGGACACAGCTGAAAACTGAAATTGAAAAACGAGAATTATATACTAACAGTTTCTTGAAAAACTTTTCATGTCTCTCCTGAGAATTCGTTAATGAACTGTTAACAGGTTTACACACTATGCAGACGATATAAAGAATCACGTCGAGTTATATTAGAATCTCCAGTTTGAAAATTGTTGCATCAAAAGCCGTTTTGTGTCACAACTTTTTGTGTCGCAGAGGCACAAGTTTATAAATGTAAACGCAGCATGTTGTGGGTTCGATCCTACTCAAGGAAATGGAATATTTAATATCTTCTTTCTTTTTTTTCAGCTTCACGCTGTATCCCGAACGAGGTAGGGTAGACAGAGGGAACCCGGGAACCTAGCGTTAAGATACTCCGTTCCACTTCCGTTTCCCACTTTCCCCCGCATTTGAGGCATTGCGTGTTGAGTGGCGGAACTCAACATTACCACAGCGAAGAAAAGAGTTATTATTATTATTATTATATTTTCAATTTTAATATTTATTGTTCATATTTTTTTCATTCTGGTTACAAGGCAAAACGCGGCGTTAAGTTCTGCTACTCAACCCACAATGCCTTAAATTTTGCGAAAAATGAGGAACGAAACGGCGTGGCATAACACTAAGTTCAAAAGTTCCCTCTGCCTACCTTATCATGTGCGGGATACAGTGACCCTAAAAAAGCTTGATCCAGCTTAATTCAATTAAAAACAAAACTGCAATAAAAACAGCAAAAAAAGTTTATTCAATAAAAACTGTTCAGCGTTAGCTAAAGCTTAATAAAGTAAAGGCCTCATATTTCATCTTGTCACCAATTTACACTGCGGGCCAAAATAACCGTTGCGCTGTAATATTTGTTCGAAATGCATTATTAGTTCCGTACAAACCGAACTACGACCGCGTTTCAACGGTCTCTGGAGTACGCAAATGCGAGAGCAAGTATATTAAAGCCGAGCACAATAAATTTGAATCTATAGTTATGCCATTTTCGTGTCCGCCGGTCTGTTTAAGTAACTAATAGGTTAATTAAATTACGTTTCCGGTGTGTCGTTGTGAAAAGTTTTTACATTTTTCAATATAATTCAACTATATTAATAAATAGTGTTACATAATGTTGAAAAAATTAAATATTTTTATTGCGCAAACATCATTTATTGTTATTGATTGCGCAATAAAACATGAAATGTGTTAATTTTTTGTGCAATAAGCTTAATTCTTCCTGTTTTCGTCCAATTTTAGAAATTTTGTGTCTTAACTGAAACTGATATATAATAAAAATAAAGGTAAGCCCTTTCAAATTTTGGATTTGAAAAAGTATGTAATTTTTTTTTTAATCATTTACACAAGCAAAGGTTGAATCATTGCGTCTACAATCAGACACTTTTTCATAAAATGTTTTACGTTATTTTCTACCATAAGAGAACATCTCTAATATTTAACTTGCACCTGACATATGCTCTTTGATAATTCTCCCAAAAGGAGGCTGTCGAAGCCGCGAATAACAGTTAGTAATTAAAAAAGTTTAGAAAATAAAATATAAATAATTCTTAAATTACCCATTTGCCAACTTCACGTTAAAATTTCAAGATATTGAGTGGCAGGACTAAACGCTGTGTTTATCAAACTTTCCTATATGTCAGATAGCTTCATGCTGTATCCCGCAATGCGGCAAAGCTGGCTGAAAGAACTTGAGAACGTAGTGTTAAGACTCTCCGCCATTTCACTCCACTTTCTGCGAATTTCAGGCATTTCGTGTTGATTGACGGAACTCAACGCTGAAGACCGATAAAAATGATAATATCAAATAAATATTTCAGTTCCTCGAGTGGGGATCAAACTTACAACCTATCACTCATGCCCCTGCGCCACGACAAGCCTTAATATTATAATTACAAATATTATCATTATAATCATTAATAAATTCAATACCTGATTCATTTAAATTAATTGAAACTGAACAATAGTTGTTGTTTCTGCATTATTTCTTTATTACAATAACTATAAAATACATAACTAATGGGAATTCTAATGTTAATTAGAATTTACATGTATAAAATAACTACGATTCCAATAAATAATACTAAATATAGACGATAATTAATTATTGTAACAGCTTATAAGCTTAATTAATATTTTCTTATTGAAATTAATTGATAAAATATACTGAAAAATCTTCTACACTGTGCCTACTCGACCTATTTTGTAGAGCCTTTATTGTGCTATGCAATATTGTATACTAGCTTTTGCCCGCGAATTCGTCCGCGTTTCCGTCGTTTTTCGAAAAAAAATTAGCAGATGTCCTCCCTCATAGTTTTGACGTAACAGGCAGATTCACTTTCGTATTTTAGAAGGGCAATAGTAATATAATATGCCAATCCACAAAACTGTTGAAAAATATAAGTAACCGCAGAATATTATAATATACCCACGCTATACCCACGACTCGGTCAGCGTGTAACTCCTTGTTTTTTATTAAGATAATATATTGCTAATATTTTTAGATCAAATTAAAATGTTTCAGCGCAAAGCTTCTGGGTAGACTATGTTAAGAGTCGACCCGTCCGGCACGTGAACGTAAAGATTCCTAGAATTGCTAACCCGGGAAAGAGCGACGTATAATTCACCATGAGAGAAACAGCTAACACCGAGATCTACACCAGCAACACGAAAAGTCTGCCCTTGAGCTTTATTGATAGTCATGGCATAGCACACCGATACTGGGAATTGCGTTCTTTTAAATTGGAATGGAAAATTATTTGGTATTATGGGAATTCTGGGAATAAAGACAGTTTCTCCTGCACCGCAACCTGTTAAAATTTGAGCCTCGATTACATTTTGTTGCAACTGGGTTACTTTTAGCCGAGTTCCATTGCAAAGTTGAGGTGGTCTTAAATTTCGGAGCAGAATTATCGGTATGCCAATTTTTAAACAAATTATATGAGAAGGTAGTCCAGGCATACTTAAAGAATTTAAAAATTCTATCGGGTAATTAGTGGCTTCTTGTTCATCAACCATTCTATTTATTGAACTATAAACTTTGCTTTCTCCCTGTATATTAGACAGTATTTTATTATTAATTTCAGATGCCTGGTCATTGCGAGGAGTCAAAATGGACCTTTCGCAAAGCCAAGAATTGTCCCTATTTAATATAATTGTCATGTCACCGTAAACCGAAGATATAAGATGTTGTTGGGATTGCACTATACAACATAACTCAGGTGTCAGAATAAGTTTTCCTTGGTGTAGTTGTGGATAGGTACCTTCACCAATCTTCAATAATGTATCAGAAAATTCACGATTATCTGCGTTGTCTCCAGTTCTCACTCGCATATTTATAGTCAAATGCACCGATTGTATATCACGCCACAAATAAGAGCTTTTCAGGCAAGCCCTAATCTCATCACCTCGGGTTCCCCGTGGTATTACCGGTAAGGTTTGTCGGAAATCACCACAAAATAAAACCGTAATACCGCCCATTGGTCGATCATTTTGTCTTATGTCCCTTAGAGTTCTGTCTACTGCTTCTACTCCTTTTCGATGGGCCATCGTACATTCATCCCATACGATTAAATTACACTCACGCAATACCTTAGCTTTGTCGCTATTTCTTGAAATACTACATGTTGGACTTTCCGTGCGATCTAAATCAATTGGTATTTTAAACATAGTGTGAGCAGTCTTACCTCCTGGTAGCAATGTTGCAGCTATACCTGATGAAGCCACGGCAAGAGCGATTTTACGCTGATTTCGAACATAAGCTAATATTAATTTAGTCAAAAAAGTTTTCCCAGTTCCTCCAGGTGCATCTAAAAACCATATTGTTCCTAAATTATTCTGCACACTCTCGCACACGCGATCATAGACTAAGCGTTGTTCTGCAGTCATCATTGGGACACCGTTTTCTAATGTTACCAGCAGTTCCATTGGGTTGTAACCAATCTCTGCGGAATATTCCCTATTGGTTACCTCTCCGACTGAGGTTGGCGTTGGCAAACCATATTCACAAAGTGATTTACCGCCTACTGCTGTTAAGTCTTCCTGAAGAGCTAATAAGCACTGATTTATAGCCAGATCTCGAAAATTATCATTAGTTGCGCCTTCATTATTGTGAGATAAATTCCGAAGAAAGTCTTCTGCAAATTTTTCTTTATATTTTTCCCATAATTGGACAGGATCAGATAAATTACAAAATGTGAGTAATGTTACAAATAAATGTTAGTGATAATCCACGACGGTTATCGTGGATTATCACTAACACAGGATTCTGCTAAAGCGTCATCCCAATGTTGATCATTTTCAAGCAAATGACGCGCTTGGCAAGCTGCATGATAAGTTGGATAAACAACATCGTCTACTTTTCTCAAATCTATAAATGATGTTGGTCCTCGCACTGTATGTAATAATAATCTCAAATAAAAACACTCTGCGTTGTTAGGATGAACAGTATACACTCTACCAAGAACATGTTCTTTGAAAATACCTGTCTCGCCATCTACAGGCCTGCCTCGGCGTCTACGGTTAAAGACACCTCGTTGTTTATCGTAGGTATAATACGATGGAACTTCTTCATACAAAAGAGACTTTGCGAAATTATCAGTTTGGCAAAGTCGAAAGAATGCCAATAAAGTTGTTTGTCTAGGGTTCTCTAATCGTTCTGTAACATTTTCGGCGTTAAAATATATACGTTGACCGCCTTCCAGATGAACATCCAGATGGGTCACAGGTGGATATCTTTCGTGAATATTAAAACTTAAGATCCGCCACACAGCTTCTGAAGAGCTGATATATCTGCCTGACTGAAATCTAGTAACTTCATCATGTTCATTTCTTAACGCTAACGTAGCTTGGTCACTGCCCTTGTTAATGTACTTACAAATATATTTAATTGACTCTACACTATTACACATTTCTACATTTATGTGAGCTTGAAATGCTCTGGACAATACAGGCGAATACGGAACGACCCACCTATTATCTAAAGTAACCTGTTGTCCAGACATTCGCTTTTCAACAGTAAAACCACCATTGTCTCTTGAACGGCGACGATATAATGGGTATCCATCATGTCCTGTTACAGTTTCATCCACTAATGCTTTTGGATACCTTTTAGTGCAACGACCGTCTTGCATGCAAGGAGCATTTGCGTTAAATGCACCACATGGACCATGTATCATATGAGTTTTAACAATGTCGTATAATAGGGGATCTGCAGTCGGATCTGGAATTTCAGCACTGATTAATCTGTCTACATCATTAGGTCGAACCTTATCTTTTAACCAAAGCAAGATATGTGCGTGAGGTAAGCCGCGTTTTTGCCACTCAACACTATACATATGACACAATACTTCTCCAAAAATGTTATCTTTGGTAAGAAGATCTATCATTGATTTTAATTTTAAATGAAACACTCTTGCAATAATATCATGGCGGTCATGCGGTGCCTGACCCTCAAGAAGCTCCCGAGTGATTTCATCCCACTTGGGATTGGTAGTTACAGTAACAAATAAGTCGGGACGTCCATATTTTCTTACGTAACAAAAAGCGTCTTGAGTACGTTCATGCATGTAGCGTGGACCACCAGTAAAAGAAGAGGGTAAAATAACTAAACGACCCATATTCACAGTATTGTTATCTTGCTGCATGGCATCGCGAAGGTGCACGTATTCTTCAGCGCGCAGCTGCCTTTGATTAGATCGTATATAAACTAATCTTTCGGTTTCAATTTTTGCGTACATGTCAACAATAAACTGATTAAATAAGCCACGAAAACGTTGAAAGTATACCAATCTATTCCGTCTCACTTGCAGGTGGTAACAAAAAAATTGAAGGCATGAAACCTTTTTATTATAATTAGGTGCGCCTGTGCGCGGATCGGTTTGGTATACAGCGAAATTATAACCATCTTCCCCTCGACAGTATATCATAGGATATTGCAAACTGTCGTAAGCCCTGTGGGTTTCGAAAATACGTTGCAAACGATTGTCTCTGGAACGTATAACGATATCACGCCTATCACATTCCTGGTCGACCACTACTACAGCAACTTCATTCGTGGATGGAACGTTATGACGCCCAGGGTGTTCCTGAGTTGGACGCTTATCGGCATTTATAACAATTTTATAATTGTTATTACCATCTTGAGAAAGGGCTTCTAATGCCGATTTAAAACTGCATACGTACGAATTAACCTGATGTAACATGTTCTGAAGTTGTGAAATGAGTTCAGTATTTAAATTCGGAAAATATTGATTTCTTATATTCGACTGTTCGTTGTAATCGGATACAAAATATATTTGAAGAAATTTAGATTGTTCTTCAGGCAAAAGGGACCCTATCAAATGGTAAACCTGACCTTGTACCTTAAAAGTAGGCATGAAAGGGCCTTCTGAGATTTGTTTAGCACCAAAGGATGTCATTTGGAATGCACTATTATAAGTGCGAATATTATCTAAAACTGTTTGGATTGCAAATGTTCCCCTAAAAGTAGTGATTTTAAAGGTTCCGGTGGGTCTTCGAACGAAGGCAAATTTATTTTACCTCCAGAACAACAGAAACCAGCAGACTCCTTCCTCCACTTCGAAGCATTACAAAAGGAACATACTACGTTCATATCGCCTATTTCAGAAGATGATCTGTAATCAATTGTGAGGTTATAAGCAAACCCACTTTTATATTTATCGGACCACGCCACCGAATTTGTAGATTGATCTACCACGTGTATATCTAAGTCATTAAGACCATGTCGAAATCTATCTGCAGTAAGACGGGCCTCTCGCTGTTCTTCTGTTTCAAGCGACCGAATATTTTCAATTCTTAATCTTTCATTAGATAAAGTAATCAATTGTTCTTGTCTCAAAGAATTGTAATAATCGCGTCCCGACTCTAGTCGTTGTTCATGCTCATGTTCATCTTCAAGAGATCGAATCATGTTATGGTGCGCCCTATCATTTGTCAAACGGTCTTGATATTGAGTAAAAGTTTCAGATTCTCGAGACAAAATATGACGTTCGCGATCAGCTGTAAGCCGTAATTCCCTCTCAGTGAAGGTTTCGGACTCGCGAGATAAAATATGACGTTCGCGGTCAGCTGTAAGCCGTAATTCCCTCTCAGTGAAGGTTTCAGACTCGCGAGATAATGTATGCCGTTCGCGGTCAGCTGTGAGTCGCAATTCTCGTTGTAAAGCAGTTTCAGCTTCTCGGGATAACGCATGTTGCTCCCGGTCAATGGAACGCCTTAGCTCTCGTTGAGAAGAGCTTTGAGAAGCCCGTGTTGTAGCTCGTCTCGCTCTTTCAGCTGCTAATCGCATCTCTTTTTCTGGAGAGCTTTCATTAGCTCGAGATGTTGAGGCACTAACTCTCATAGAGTTCAACCGATGTGCTCTTTCCTCTTCCGATTCTTGAGAATGCGTCATTCTCATTCTCCTAGCTTGACTCGAAGTTCGAGATAAAGATGGTCGTTTTTTAGGTGGCATCGTTTATTTTATTTTTAATCGACGGTAACTTAAATTCTATTTAGTTACCCAACAAAAAACTTACGTCAGAGGTCCTAACTATAGCTAAGTATATAATAAATAGAATATAAATCTAAGTGCCTATTAAAACTAAAATAATATTCTAATCGAATTATAAATATGTACGTAGGTACCTACAAATTACAAAAGAATAAAAATGAAAATAAAGCTATACTTAATGCGTGTGCAATACTATCTACACTTACCTACTTCACTTAAAATGAATAATAAGAAATACCTACAACTACTGTAATTAATCAAAGTACCTATGCTAATACAAAAAAAACCTTAGATGTTCTAAGTACAGCTGCTATATAATAAAAAAATATAAATCTAAGTGCCTATTTAAACTTAAATACCTAATATTCTAATAGAATTAAACTAAGAAATATGTACCTACCTACCTACAACTTAGGTACAAAAAAAAAGAAATGAAATAAAGCTAAAACACGTGTGCAGTATAGGTAGATAGTAGGCAATATCTACCTATACCTACGTCACTTAAAAATAAATAAAAAATACCTATGAATACTATAATTAATAAAAGTACCTACCTACGCTTTTATCTACTCAATACAAAAAAAACTAATAGCCGTAACAGACGACCGGACCGCACCACGAACATGGTGCGCCATCGGGCCATATTCGATCGTGTGTAGCACGGGTCGGCGAAAAAAAGGTGGTGCGGACCAACTTCACTCCAGACAGGCTTGCGCGGAGCAACTTCAATTCAGTACGTGGTTTGGACCGACCCATATTTGATCGTGTGGATGGCGAACCAAACCAATTTTTGATTCAGTTGCTATTAGGCCACCGTAAGTGGTACACGTCGTAACAATAAGACAACATTGTTTTGGATAAGAATAGGAGATATATAAAGACTATTTTCATCACTCGTCTTTTGTATGCAAGGATCGTAAATAATACGTCATACAAAAATCGTATATTAGGGAGTATTGTAAATTTTGTCATATTTCAAGACCTGCTCTAATCCATTGAATACGAACTATAATAGTCATAAATGTTTACTTATACTAAAAAACGTAAAAATAGGTATAATAAAATAAAAAAATAAATATTAAGTCGGCTTCCCATCTCTTCTATAGGTATATTAAAATTTAATAATAAATATAAGTTCAGATTTCACTATTCACCCTAATTATTTACAGTAAGCAAGGATACTTTAATTTGTTAATTATAAATAATTCATGAATCCACTTATTTATAATTTACAAATTAAAGTACATATACACTTGCTTTGTTATTATGTAAAATTAAATTGACAATGACGTACTCTTTTAAAGTATTAAAATAGAAGTTATATAATAATAAATAGAATAAATCCACTTACAGCTTAAAAATACGTAAAAATATCTAATGTTTAAAAATTAATATTTTATATAAATACGTAATATTCGTAATAATAATATGACATGTATTGGCTCAGTTGGGACGCGGCGGTCTCAGTGTCTGAATGACCTTGATCAACTCTTCGTTATCATTTTGTTTTTTTTATTTTTTACTTTTTATTTTGTTTTTTTATTATTTATTTTGGTTTTGTTTCTGTTATTCTATTATTTTAATTGATATTTCTAGAAATTTAGAAAATTTTCTTTTTTCTTTCAGTTTGCATTATGATCTTAGTATAATTTCGATATATTATGCTTGCTCAAAACTACTCTTTATTACGCGTAATAATTATTAAGTAATATATATTTTATCGTTTAATGGTTATACTTACACATCATAATATATTCGACGTGTATATCGAATATTTTTAAATCATTATAAATATGTTATATTCACAATGTCCTAGTAAGCCGTAATAGCTCAAATGGGAGCTGGCGGACTCAGTATACTAAGGATTTGGTTTCAAAGCCAAATACATGTATTGTTTTTTTTATTTATACTTTTTGTTTATTTAGATTTCTTTTTATTTATTTTTATTGTATTTCTATTATTCTATTATTTTTGTTACTATTTCTAGAAACTTATAAAAAAATATTTTTTTATTCTGTATATTCTTTACTATGCGCAATAACTGTTATTTAATAAATATTTTATATCGTTTAATGGTTTTACTTAGATGTAGACTGTAAGCGTTACATGTTGCAACATGTTCGCAACAATTATATGGATTCGGAGCGCCTTAGCTGTCTTTTCTGAAGCAATATTCAGTCTATTCTTAATAAATCTTATCTATTATATAAAATTTTAGAGCTATATAAAGATTTTCCATGCTTGTGGCAATACAGCACATAAGCTCTACTACAATGAACATGCACGTAATGATTTTTTGTTACGTAATTTTTTGATAGTGAAGGTGGCATACCGAGACGTGTTCACGCTGTGCTAGCAAAAGCAGACTGGACGACAGTGTTGCCAACTGATCAAAAGAATACTTTAAAATCCCCTAAATTCAAACTAAAATACCCTGATTTTTGTGATATTTTTAATGATTTTTTAAATGATAAAAATTAAAATACTCAAGTGATAATAAATTCAAATCTATCTTTTACAAATCGCCATTCATCCGCCCATCTTCTCTTTCCCACTTTATTTATATTTTTGAATATATCCTTACTCTGCTGAGCTTTGATTAACTTTGGGCATTATTTATTGTTTTATAAAAGTTTTTACTTCACTTATTAAATAAGAGTGCACATATATGAAGAATAAATGCTTATCAATATCTTTTAATTTAAATTTTACTCGTTTACTTATAGTTGTTTGCTTTAGACGTTTAGTTCGACTACAGAGGGCACCAAGCTACCACGAACATGCTATATAATGAATATATAAAAACGTATCTAGTATAGTTTATTTTTTTTAAACACAGTTAAAACAAAACATTCTTAACAATGAAGTCTCTTATTCCAGCTGTTGTTTTCCTTAAAAATACCCTAAATAATTTTTCACTAAAGTTTCCCTCACTTAAATTTTTCCCTAAATTTAGGGGAAAACTCCCAAGCTGAAAACATTGCTGGACGGTACGGCTCGCTGTTTGGTCGTCTGGCGCAAAGGCCGTGCCGGACTGTTTGGGGTTTAACCAAACCAAGTTCGGTCGTCTATTTGCACTTTAAACATAAAATGCCCAAAACTAACCTATCAGTAACTAAAAATCTAACAATAATCTAATCTATCTATCTATTATCTAATCTAAAAATCGAATCTAAATCTACTTAAAAAGAAATAAAATAGGAACTATTAATAGTTAAGAATTTAAACAAAACTAAAACTAATTTAGAAAATAACAACAAAAGAAATTAAAATAAACTATTTAAAGACAAAAAGTCGCGCTGATAAGCACGGTTTATAAAATATCAATTATTGTCTGTCAATAAAGTTCAAAACTCTGAACGCATCAACAGCCAAATATTGAATGACGCTTGCGCTCGCCTCCCGCCCCTTTTATACTCTGCCGCCGCGAGCCCCGTCGAGCGCGGCAACCGTTACGCAAAAATAATCCTTATAGCTTGATTCACTATTCACGCGCGATGTCTTGTTGGCGTATTTCATGTAAGTAAGTATAAGTTTGGTGTTTCTATACCGATTTCAATGATTCTTTTTTTATTGAATTGGTGCTAATGTTTATTTTTTTTTAATTAGGAATGATGGTGAGCATTATTGGTTTTATAAACGTAAAAGTAAACAAATATAATAAGAAATCTCCGAACTGCTAAGCTATCGAGAGTTATGCGTGTTATTGTGAGTTAACTATAAAAGATAGATATATGCTGTCTTGGAATATTTTTCGTGTATTTTTATGTAGAATATTTCCGTTATACATAGTTTCTATGTAGCTCTAACCATTAAGGCTGCACACGCGACGGAAGCTTAAAAAATCAAGCAACTTCTCCCATTTTCTCAACATTTCCTTTCACTGCTCTGCTCCTATTCATTGTAGTGTGATGAAAAGTATACTATTACCTGCCCAGGAGTATAAAGAATAATTGTACTAAGTTTCGTTAAAATCCGTCGAGTAGTTTTTTTTTCTATAAATAACATACAAACAGACAGACAGACAGACAAAAATTTTTTTAACTGCATTTTTGGCATCAGTATCGAACACTAATCACCCCCTGCTACTTATTTTGTAAATATATTTCATGTACAGAATTGACCTCTCTACAGATTTATTATAAGTATATATAACGTCTATCGATAGAAGCACTTCTAATATAGCTGGAAAAGCCTAACGTCTAGTAGTTTAGTAGCTACTTATTGGGGAAATTGAATGCAGGCCCTTAGATTTCACTCATAAAAGATATTTCTTAAAAGCGTGAGTCGAAATTACCTGTGATATTATTAAGTATGTTAAAATTAGTTACTGGTGATTGAGTTTGGGTTAATTAAATATTATATATTTAAGTCTACAGATAATACAACTCAAAGAAATAAATAATTTCATTTACGATATTTTACGCTGCACACTTATAATCAATCTATCATTATATTTTTTAAAAATCAATCAAAATCATAATATTTTTTAAAAAAATTTACATAACTGAATTAGTCAAAATTTATTAAAATTTATCAAAATTCTTGTGAATAATAATGATGAATAATAATGTAATCATTAAATCAGCAGTCATCCATTCAATCACCTGTCATCCGTCATCCGTCGTCCGTCCTCCATCATTAAACAGTGACACTATTTCTACTAATGAAATGATATAAAAATATATAGCAAGTAAGTATATATTTCAATATAAACGCCTTTTAAATTCACATTATTTTATTTATATAAAACATTTTTACCGCTGTATCGTATTTTACGAATAAAATACGAGATTTCTTTTGTTAAAACTTATAAATGAAAGCTACGCCTCCTTTTGTGTGGCTTACTATGTACAAAGTTGTTGGGTTTTACTAGTATATTACGTATTACTGGGTATCTAGGTCGCAGAATATAATTTTTCCCATAAAATTATAGGATTTTTCATATAAAACAGACTATTTCGTTGAATTCTACGGAAGACTTAGGACGTATCATTCTACTCGTTTTTTTATGTATTTATAATAAGAAGAGACCGTAACCACATCCATAGCCGTGGGCTCGATCCACAGTACAATGAATTATTAAAATTTAAATGCTCTTGCAAGAAAAAACGCAGTGTTTAGTTTCACCACTCAACACGCAAATTCAAATTCTGGCGAAAGAAAGTGGTGAAAGTAGTGTCGTTCATAGTTCGCTCTAGCTATCGTTTGATTTTTATAGCATAACGTTGTAGTACAAGCAAAACAGGCAGAGGGAACTTGGGAACCTATGGCTAAGGCAAGTTCCCATACTCTGCCTTGCCACTTTCCGCCGAAGAGACATTACATGTTGAGTGGAAAAAATCAACGCTATAAGATTAAAAATTATTATTGGTTATTATTAATATGTGGCTTGTGTCATAGACAACTCTTAGCTTCTTCAGAACTTACGAAAGATTGAAAAACATGAAGATAAAGTATAAGAGAAAATCTTCTTACTTGCACCAACTCGACCTACTTTGCTGAGCCTATATTGTGCTATGCAATAATGTACATATCGTCAATCGATAGAGCCACTTCCAATATCACTGGTAAAGACTAATGCAGCATAGTAGTATAATGACTATTAACTGGTAATGATATAGCACGGTACGCAAAGGGCACATGGGAACCTAATATTAAAACACATCAATCTTCACTTACCGCAGTACTTTTGACGTGGCACTCGATTTTCGAGTGCCGGAATTTAACGCCGTGCCGCCAAACCGTCATTCTATACGCTATGCCTTGGACTGACTTAACACTAAGTTTCCAAGATCTATCTGCCTGTCCTGCCAGGAGCGGGATACAACGTGAAGCCTTTCAGCACTAACGTTATAAAATTGGCTGATAATAACTCAAAAGAGAAACAAAAATTATGCTAACCATGTTGGATGGACTGAATGAGAAAATACTCTCAAAAATCCATTCTGATGCAATTTTTCTCTTAAAAGTTGGTCAAGATTTAAAAAAAAAATGTCTTAACGGTACTTCTTTCTTTTCTTATAAAGCTTTGTAAAGTGACCATTGTCCTAAGCGTTGTTAGTCACGGATTATGGTACGCCAGCTCATTATTTTGTAGTGCAGTGATATAATAATGTACAATACATTTTATACTATGAGACGGTTTTGTTTCGTAACTTGAAGTATATTTTTTTGATTTAAGGCCAATATGACAAAAGGGGTAGCCTGCTGTAAACATACCGGCCATGGGGTTGATTTCCTGAAGGGGATTAAACAATGAAGTGGCACAATTCAACGTGTTTGTTGTTACCAGAGAACGGAAATGAAATATTTCATATATTTAATTTCCTCCACGGATCGAAGCCACAACCTGTCACCTTTCAGGTGTCATTACATAAATACTTGTTCTAATGCCTAATCTGGTTTCATTAATATTTTTTTTTTACATATTTCTTCGGTAATAAATAAGTATATAATAGTAAGCTAGAAATCTTGATATACCACACGAGTTCAGTAAGTAAAGGAACAAGCGACACATGCCATACAAGGTATCAAAAACTTTGCCCGTTAATAAGTTGGTTTCGGCTATATATCGTACATTTGGAGTTTACGAGCGTATGCGACATGTGTTGTTGGCTAATTTAATAATAAAATAACTTCGAGTGATAATAAATTCTTAATTATAAGTTTATGGTGTTGTGGAATTGATGACAGATGAGACGTAGATTTGAATCCTATTTTGGGGATCATTTGAAGTTGTGTATAAACCATTACAGGCCTGTAGTGGCGCAGCGGCATACGCGTGTGACTGTAAACGACAGGTTGTGGGTTCGATCTCCACTCGAGGAAATGAAATTTTTTTAATATTTTTAAATTAATATTTAATATTTTCATTTCTTCGCTCTGGTAATAAAGCAAAGCACAGCTTTTATTTCCACCGCTCAACATGCATTAGCTTAAAGAAAGTTGGGAACGGAAAAATAAATTAATAATATTTATTTATTATTATTTATTTAGCTTCACGCTGTATCCCGCATGAGGCAGGGTAGGCAGAGGGAACCCGGGAACCTAGTGCTAAGACACTCCGTTCCACTTCCGTTCCCCACTTTCCACCGAATTTGAGGCATTGCGTGTTGAGTTGCAGAACTCAACGCTGCGCTTTAATTTACCATGGCGAAGAAATGAAACATTAAATATTTTAGTTGAAAATATTAAATATTTCATTTCCTCGACTGGGGATCGAACCCAGAACCTGTCGGTTACAGTCACACGCATGTGCCGCTGCGCCACGACAGGCCTCAATAAATAAATAAATCAACCATTGCCAACTATTTATAGATAAATACATACGTTTCGGAATTCTTCACTTACTACAAATGTATACGTTCATAAAACGTATATAAATTACAAATAATACATTTTCGCTCTGGTAACGAGACAGTACGCAATATCCAATGTTTTCAAAATTCGACGGAAAAGGGGGAACTAAGTGTCTTTATGGAATCGGACTGTCTTAAGGCTAGGTTCCCAGGTTCCCTCTGCTATATGCTAGACAGCCTGTGAAGTTAAAAAAAATCAAAATACATTAAAAATAATTAAACCACTTAACATAAATTTGAATATTTAAAACTAGACCTCGTCATTTCCATTTCATTACCGACTCAGAGAAACTCGCTGCAAATAAACTTGAGGAACGTTTTTTGGTTGAAAGTTAAGTTTAAATTCGTAACCCTAATTTACCCAACTCCCGCTTGACATCCGGATCACGTATTTTTTCTCTAACTCGTATTTTTTCCTTCAACGCACGGTTTACGGCCAACTTCCTTGGAAATTATAACGAAGAAAAGTCCTATTTGTACCAGTAGTTGAAATATTGTTATAAGTTTGAAAAGTTTTTCCTCTTCATATAATATGTTTATAAGTCTTTAACGAGATGTGGGGCAGCTATTGATGCAGACGGATGCATATATGAAATATTCTTTTAATATCTAGAATTCTATATCTAGAAAAGAGAAAAGCTTCCATACATGATATTTGACATATATTTGATTAATTTCCATAGTTTAATGTTAGATATCATCATAACACTGTTAAAGGCATAAGTTATAGTTAAAAGTTCGATTCTTGTTCAAGACAAACTAAAAAAGGGGTTTCCTCACACAATTTAGATTTTCAGTGGATTATACCACCAAATCTACAAAACTGATAAAAAATAGAAAATCAAATAACGTAACTCTTAGTTTTTCCTATTATCTACTCATCTAGTTTCATTATAAAGAAAAAGCCACCTCTAAAAATGGTTTGGTATATTTAATATAACTAATATCTTAGCTTATGATAATGGAGCTTTTTAGTCACCACCTCAGCAAAGAGCTTATAACTCTTGAACTAATGATCTGATTTTCATATAACTTAATTAAGAACCACTACAATGAAAAAAGCTTTCGTTTAAAAAAGCAACACTCAAATTCAGTTCATTCATTCAGGAGCTACGACACCACATACAGACAGACTAATAGACAGGTCAAACTTATAAAATGAGGGGTGTATAAGTCTATTGCGTTAGGGGTTGAAAAAGTAACCTCGATAACGAAATCCAAACACGCGACTCCAATCACAGGACCAGTGGAATCAGAGCAGCTTAACTAATTATTAAGTTCGTCGTAGCGTAGCAGAATTTCAGAAGTTGTTTAATTTGTGGTGCAGAAGAAGTGTCCCTAGTTCGCGTTTAGGCACGTAATCGCTCTTACAACTTGTAACAATCGTTAGGGTAAAGCCGCTGGTTTTGAAACTGAAAATTATTGACTTTCCCTATTATATAATTTACTTTTTAATATGATAGATACATACGTGGAACATATTTGCATTTACTATTTCAACCACGTCCCCTAGGTTATTTGTAAAAAAAAATAAAAACAATATTATTATCAAAATTAGGCCTGTGCGACACAAGCGTGTGACTGTAACCGACAGTTTGTGGGTTGGATCCCCACTCGAGGAAATGATATATCTAATATTTTCAATTTAAATATTTATTGTTTTCATTTCTTCGTCTGGTATAAGGCAAAACGCGGCGTTGAGTTCCGTCACTCAACACGCAATATCTCAAACTCGGCGAAAAGTGGAGACCGGAAATGGAATGGAGTATCTTAACACTAGGTTACCAAGTTCCCTCTGCCTACCCTGCCTTATGCGGGATACAGCGTGAAGCTGAGAATCATTATCACAATATTTTTGTAAATTACTCACATAATGCTTCAAACTCTATGAAAATTGAGGAACGGAACGGAGTGACTTGACACTTCATTCCCAAGTTCTCTCTGCCTATCCTGCTCGATCTACGATATAGAGTAACGCTATGAATAATATAATTATATCAATAATTATATATCCTAATGAGTTCCGTTGTCTGTCTCAAGCTTACGAACTGTTTGAGGGCCATCAACGCTAATGAGACTCTTGGCTGTCCCTCGCTGATTAAATATTTTGCTTTTACCACCTTTTAATAACGGGAAATAATCTTTATTTTATTGTTCACGATCATTAATTTAATGATCTTCAAGAAGAATGTGCTTTTTGGAGTTGAGTATTAGATGGAATAAAATTTTGGTTATAATAATATACATATTTTGTCTTTGTAACAGTAAGAATCAAGAAACAAAATTTTGATTTTTAGCAAGATTTTTAGTAAAATTTGTGATATAGTTTAGGAATTGTCTGAAAATATAAAAAAATTTTCTTTATCTATACGCCATGTGCCCTACAAGATAGAGGTTAGCTAGAGAGGACTTGGGAATTTAGAGTTAATACGTTTCATTCTTTCTACCGAATTTGTGGCATTGCGTGTTGAGTGACAATACTAACAGTTGAACTTCGCTTTGAAGAGATTAAATATTTTATTTCCTCGAGAAGAAATCGAACCCACAACCTGTCCTGTTATCAGTCGCTGGTGTGTGCTTGAAGAAATGGTCAAAATGGTTTTGACTGTTTTTCCTAAATTGAATATAAGTTTTAATGTACCTACGTATAGTACAAAAATAGCAAGCTAGCCCATGCACTGTAATCCAATTCAAAGTAACTTCCTAGCAACTTGCAAGAAATTGCTAGAGTTTGTGATTTAAATTTACCACTCGCCGTCCCCTTGCACTTGCAATAACGATCACCCACTATGCTTATTTAAAACTAGCGACCCGCCCGCGTCTTCGGCCGCTTGAAACTATTT
The DNA here is from genome assembly GCA_019049475.1 of Eueides isabella. Classification (NCBI taxonomy): domain Eukaryota; kingdom Metazoa; phylum Arthropoda; class Insecta; order Lepidoptera; family Nymphalidae; genus Eueides; species Eueides isabella. Next base: position 14,040,130 of record CM032386.1, read on the forward strand.
TTTTGTTAATAACGTAATCGGTTTTAAGATAATATCTATATATACTTAAATAAAATTTCCGTAAAAATCTTGTAGCAATTTTGTCGAACTTAATATTTTAACATTTTTGTTTATCAACTGATTTGAATAAAACAATATTGCATGGTAAAGGAAAGTTGCTAAAATATAATTGTGTAAACTGCATTTAAATCTGGTTAGTCCTTTCCTATATTAACGCTTGCAAGCACAGACAAACAGACAAAATTTGTAAAAATCAATATTTTATGAATAAAAGTCCCCTTTAAGATGTTTTTAATACATCATCCATATACAACGATAGGTTACACAATTATTATATAGTGAGAAGAGAGAAGTGATTTTAAATTATATACCATGTTTTTGAAATGATTCTTTACGGTTATAATTATTGTATCTTATTCTTAAGGCTGTTGTGGTTAGACACAAGCACGCGATTGTAAACGCGATGGTCGTGAGTTCAATTCCCACTCGGGGGAAAGATAATATATAATATTTGAATTTATTCATTCTGATAACGAGGTAAAGCGAGCGTTAAATTCTGCCACTCCAAAGAAGTTATAAAAGACCGTATGTTTTCAGGCACTCAGGTATATTGTCAAGGTCTCTTTGCTTACTCATGCTGTTTCCCGGACATAGCAGGGTGGGTAATTTGAAAAGAATTCAAAAGTAGGAAACAAAATACCGTACTTACGAAATTACTATGTTAAAAGTTCAGCTCACCTAGTCTCCAATATCTATACAATACAAGCGTGCATCAAAACTGCGCTTTTACGCTATTAACCGCGTTGAACAGTAGAAAGCTTACAAAACCAAGTAAAACTAAACAATATGACACTTAGTTTATCAATTTTTGCCTTAATTTCAAGAAATTGCTCTACCCAGCGTTATGTCGCTAAAATGACAGGAAAAAATTCAACTTCCTACACCACCACAGATTAGAAAAAAAAATAGTTTATTGCAATAAATAAATAATAACGTTATATAAGAAAGATAAAGTTCATCGCTCGTAAACACCGGGCTATAGAGAAAAGAAGAATGGAATTCACTGATGGCACCTCAGGATAATTTAGTTCAGAGTGTCTTTTTATTTTTCTCGAGTTTATGAGATCGTTTGCGGCGATTTCCACCTCCCTTTACAATTTATAGCCGGCACTATCAATTGTCGCGAATTGCTTAAAACATGGTGCGTACTGAATTAATGTTTTAATTTACTTTTGTTAGTTTCACACACGTGGTAGGGTACGCAGAGGGAACTTGGGAACCTAGTACAGATACAAACACTCTGTTCCGTTTTCCAATTCCCGCTGAATAGTGTGCTGAGTGGCGGAACTCAACGCCGATTTAAATTCTTGTTAAAATATCATGTTTTTATAATATTGAATGTTCTGAGATATGTCACAGACAAAGTGTTAAGTCTTTTCATTTCTTAATTTTTTCCCAATTTCGAAATATGTTTTAATAGGACCTAGGGTAGGGCTTTATTTTATAAAAAAAAAAATAAGTTAAATATAATTGAGGCCTGTCGTGGCGCAGCGGCACAAGAGTGTGACTGTAACCGACAGGTTCTGGGTTCGATCCCCAGTCAAGGAAATGAAATATTTAATGTTTCATTTCTTCGCTCTGGTAATAAGGCAAAGCGCGGCGTAGAGTTCCGCCACTCAACACGCAATGCCTCAAATTCGGCGGAAAGTGGGGAACGGAAGTGGAACGGAGTGTCTTTACACTAGGTTCCCGGGTTCCCTCTGCCTACCCTGCCTCGTGCGGGATACAACTTGAAGCTGAGTATGAAAGTAAATATAATTATGAATAAAATTCTTAAACTGGATTAAATAATCACTTGTTTTTTTTTATTATATCATTTTTAGGTTCGATGTTCTACTTTGCCATAATAAATATATACAATGAATATATAATAATAAAGATATAACAATTTCTCAGGCTTGGAATCGAACCCATAACTCCCACCTTGCCACGAAGGCTTCATATAAGGCCAGGTATACGAAGCATATTCAAAAACTAATTTAAAACACACGACCAGACCAATCGGAAAATTTTCAATTATACTGGAATTTCATCCTTACTGGCTCCAAGATTTTGTTTTTCATTCGGATTTAATACGAAGCAATTATTTGAGTAAACGGTAATTGAGTTCAACCCTTTTTAGGAGCTCGGGCAAGTATTTTATTTTATTAGTGAATTAAGAGTCCATTTTGTTTAGCGCTTGGATATTTTATGACACCTATTGTAATTAAGTTGCATTTTTTTCATAATTGTTTATGTTGAATTAACATAATCTAGGGCCAGTGTGTAAGCGTGGAAATACAAACGCAAAAGCTTGCTGGTTTAATCGACCCTTGAGGAAGTAAAATGTTTATATTCTTATTTCCTTCCGGTCACATAGCAAAACGCGGCGTTGAGTTACGTCACTGATTTTTTTTATTGTTGTTTGTCGCAGCGCATGGGCTATAGAGGTGATAGGTTGTGGGTTCGATCCGCACATGAGAATATAAAATATTGTTAAATATTTTTTAACTTCACATTGTTTCTTGTATGTAGCACGATTAGCAAAAGGGAATTAATGTTAAGTGACTTCGTTCTCCAAGTTCTGCCTTATTTTTTAAGGCATTTTGTGTTGAGTTAACGAACATAACGCCAACTCAGAGCGAGGAAATTAAAATTGTTCAATCCCCTGACTGGAAACCGAAACCATACCCTCGCGTTGACGATCAAACGTGTATATCACTGTGCTACGACAGCTCTAATGAATATTTGTATATTAAGTGGATATTAAATATTAATTTTACACAATATTTTAATACGGTATACTATTTACTCACTCTCACTCACTCAGCTTGACGCTGTATCCCGCACATGACGGGCACGGTAGAGGGTTCCCTCAGGTTCCCAAGTTCTTGGGAACCTAGAGTTAAGACACTCTGTTCCACTTCCGTTCACCACTTTTCGCCGAATTTGAGAAATACTATTTACACGTATTTAATTAAAAATATATATTTTTATGAACTGTATACACAAACTATATGAAAAATTTTCAATAACAAAAATCGATCATAAAAATGCACAACACTATTTCGATACGAGAAAGAGGATAAAATATCAAAATTTTATTACTCTCCCCGTCCCAACACTATAACAACTAAACTACTGTACAAACAAACTGTACGTACTCATATGAGATCGTCCCACCGCATGCCATTCACATCTCAGAAACAAATCAAACTTAAAATTGGTTTTCGAAGTGAAAACTAGAAATGGTTCATAATATTTTTAAGGTTTTTTTTTATATTTATGCTGTATTTTGTTCCTAGAGGGAACCTAGAGTTAAGACACTTTGACTCTCAATTTCCAACGATTTTGTAACTAAACGCCGCATTTCACCTCGTCACCAGAGCAAGTTAAAAAAATATATTAAATAGTTTATTCCCTTGATTCTTTTAACTGATTTTTATTATAATATGTGTTATAATTGTACTATTCTGCAAAAAATCTTTCTATTTCATATTATTTAAATATACAATTTAAAGTGGCCTGTCGTGGCGCAGCGGCACAAGAGTGTGACTGTAACCGACAGGTTCTGGGTTCGATCCCCAGTCGAGGAAATGAAATATTTAATATTTCAATTTAAATATTTAATGTTTCATTTCTTTGCTCTGGTAATAAGCCAAAGCGCGGCGTTGAATTCCGCCACTCAATACGCAATGTCTCAAATTCGGCGGAAAGTGGGGAACGGAAGTGGAACGGAGTGTCATAACACTAGGTTTCACTTCCGTTCCCTCTGCCTACCCTGCCTAGTGCGGGATACAGCGTGAAGCTGAAAAAAAAAACAATTTAAAGTGAAAGATTCTTTTTTAACTTACGGTGTATCCCGAATATGAAGAAGGAACTTGGGAACCTAGTGTTAAGATACTCCGTTCTATTCCATTATATTTGTTGCTTTGCTTTTCGATTGGTACAACTCAACGCTGCACTATGCCGTGTCACCAGAGTGAACCAATGATAATATTAAATATTTTAATTACATCGAGTGGGAATAGAACCCACAACGTGTAGCCTTTACAATCGCACACTTGTTCTCCTGTACCACGACGTGGCTCAAGTGAGGGTGAAAGTTAGAAATAAATCATAATATTTTATAGGTTAGATAACCAAAACATTTATATACAGTATGGAAATCGCAACTTGGGAACTGATGGTAGTTAAATCTGGCACCCCCAAATAATTTTCACCTGAGGACCCCCCGCGACGCTACTGTACAATTTATGTTAGCAGATACAATCTTCATTGTAAGAATTTGGAATCTCGATTCGAAAATTGGCTATACTAGATGAGTTCGGTCCGGATTTTTTTGTTTAATTATATTGTATATATTTTTTTATTATTAATGATTTATTTATTTTTAATTATATATTATCTTTAAAATAATAAAAATTATACTATACTTTAATCTGCCCAGAGCGGGATACAGCGTGAATTAAAACATAAAATAATGAACACTTGAATAAATTTTACCTACTATAGTGACCGATAACTTCGTTTCTTTATAAAAAGTTATAAAACTATTTACGATTTTCAGAAAAAAAAAATATTACAAGTCAAAATATCCTTGGCTGACTGATTTCAAACAAAAATATATGATATACGCTCCAAAGTTCCCTCTGCCAACCCTACCACGTGCGGGATATAGCGTGAAGCTGAAAAAGAAACACTTTTTATCTCTTCCAGTATCCAAATATCTGTCGCCCTAAGAATCTAAAGTGTCGCTTACAATATAACGATGTTAACCGCCATAGACGATTTACATAATTCATTCGGGTGTAAGCTTAGCGTATGCTTTGATTTAATGTACCTATACCACACGTTAATTCACCCTTTTAGCTACCTTCACTCTACTAAGTGATATTAGCATTATAATTAAAGCTTAATAAGTAAAGTGGGAAACGGAATGAACTGACTTTTAGGTTCCCAGGTTCCCTCTGCCTTACCGTTCATGTGGCGGGATGAAGCTGAAAACTGGTAAATACTGATTAAAAGAGGTAGATTTACACTGTTACTCGCAGTGGCAGAGTAGGTAGAGGAAACTAGGGAACCTATTGGGAGTATATATATATATATATATATATATATATATATATATATATATATATATATATATATATATATATATATATATATATATATATATATATATATATATATGTATATATATATATATATATATATATATATATATATATATATATATATATATATATATATATATATATATATATATATATATATATATATATATATATATATATATATATATATATATATATATATATATATATATATATATATATATATATATATATATATATATATATATATATATATATATATATATATATATATATATATAGATGTACGGAGCAGGACTCGAACCGGTACTCCTACATAATTCATTTGCCACAAGTCCTCACTTTTTATATCACAAAGCTAGTGTGCTTAAGTATTCTTAAATAAAGGTACGCTTTGTTTTTTCTTAGAAAAACCTTCCAGTTAGATGCGTGTCATTGTCGTAAAAGCATTTCCTTTGTGGTTCTTTGTTGGTCTGATTTGTATAGTATGTCAAGCGTATCTTTAGACTTTATAGAGCATCGTTAGAATGAATCAAACGCTTCACGCTGTATCCCGCACATGGCGTAGAGATCTAGGGAACCTATTTTTAACACTAGGTTCCCTAGGACTTTTCATTCCCAAGAAAACACTTTTGTACCCCAATTTTACTTTTATTTATTTCCTCGAGTATTTTTTTTTTCAAATATTATCATTATTTTTAGAGTAATGTGGGTATCTGTATATTTGTGGCTTTCTTAGATACTAAACAGGTGAGTAAATAGGTCCACGTTGTAATCCACATAAAACGAGAAAGATAGAAATTAATGCCAAAACACTCCTTTTCAGACGCATCTAATTTTGAGATATTACGAGGATTGGTGGAACTCAACGCCGCGCTTTGTATTCACAGATGAAACTAATAGTAAATATTAGGATTAGATCAAATTTATACAGTTTAAAGTTCTGCAAAGAAACGACTAATGATTTTATGCCCGAAAGTTTTCCGTTAAGATCGACCTTATCTATTTTTATCGCTGATTTTTATCGAAGGTGACGAACATCGCATATATATATATATATATATATATATATATATATATATATATATATATATATATATATATATATATATATATATATATATATATATATATATATATATATATATATATATATATATATATATATATATATATATATATATATATATGCTTATAATTTTGAATTACGTGAACCGTATATATTGTAGAATATTTTATATTCCTTTCAGGATTTTCTGACTCAATGATCTATTACGTACCTACCTTTTTCATATAGTAATATAGTAAAACTTCTTTTTTTTAGCTTCAGGCTGTATCCTGCACGAGGCAGGGGAACCTGCAACCAATTGCAATCACACGCTATGACACTGCGCTACAACGCAACGCCATAAGATAATTAAATATAGTTAATAATGATTTGGCATATATTAACTAACAGTAAACTAATATGTGAATGAAATACACGTATATCAGATATCTTTATAAAAGCAGCTTTAATAAAGTTCACAGTGATATATTCGTGTCACCAAGAATACCTGCAATAGTATTAAACGCAAGATTCAAACTATAAACTCTTTCACCTAAAATATATCCTTTTATTATATCTGGCTGTCGTCTTGTGCTTATTTTCTTGTGATTTATGAATGGATTAAGGCTATCCTTTAGGACATAGTAGCAATTTCTTGTGAGAAATGCTGAGATAAAGATCAAGATTAAACTAGAAAAAGATTATAACTTTGTTATTTTTTTTTTTGTAGCTTCACGTTATATTCCGTATGAAACAGGTAGAGGAAACTAGGGAACCTTTTGTTAGGTTCCTTTTTTTCTGTTAAGATACTTCCGTTCCCCACTTTCCGGTGAATGAGGCATTGCATGTTGAGTGGTGGAAAATCGGCGTCAAACGGAATTATTAACTATTTTACTCTCTCAAGTGGAGATCGAACGCACTACTACAACAATAATAGGCGAATGCTTGTGCCCCTGCGCTATGACGGGACTCAATTTCATAAAAATATAATTTCTTGCCACAATCATTCCTTATCATTTACGTTACTCTTATGTAAAATTTTTGACAAAAACAGAAGCTACGTTAAATTTACTTCTTCTTTTCTTCTTCAAAAATGGCAGGACAGGCAGATGAACAATATTATTAGAACACTCGTATCTCCATACCTTACACAATTTTCGAGACATTGCTTATTGAGTTACGAAGTACAACGCCGCATTCTATCTTGTACCACAAAAAAATGAAAAAAACATTCCCTTACGTAAGAATTAAACTCACGACCCTCACGTATATCAGTCAGACAGTTTTTTTTAATCCGCAATATACACATCGTGAAACAAATACCATTAATTTCATTCAGTATAATAACTATAGTTGTAAAGTGTAATATGAAACGTCGACACAACCAATGTTTTGTTTGTCCAATTGCCTATAAAGATTTGGGTCGAAACGCTCTGATTGATTTGAACCTCATAAAATTTCATGAGCTCGCATCGTTTTTCAGCTCTATTGAAAAGCGTGAATGTTTTATTGACAATTTTACATGGCAGTTTAATTTTTTATACTGCTATTGTGATACACAAAATTGGTATTCGGACAAACGACTGTAGATGGGTTGTCTCTCATCATGAGCGGCACAGATTGGTCTTCACAAGATGACAACCAGATACAACTACATGATTGTTGTAAGAAATTATATGAAAAATATAGATAAAGTCTAGAAAAATTGAAAGTTTTCATTGTATTTCATTCTCTGATGGATTCTTCTGGATGACGGAATCATCAGATTTGGATTTGATGGCATTGTGACTTGTTGGCAAATAAACTTGCGTTCACAGTCACACGGGCAAAATTATGAATATATGTTAGCGAAAAGGGCACTGAGTATAAAACCTTTTTCAAAGTTATTTCAAAAGCAAAATTACGCAAAAAGACCAGAAAATAATAATATTCCTTAATTATTACAAAAATTATTAAACCAAGTTTATTTTTGCGATCGCTGAAACGAGTCCCCTTCAAAGTTTATTACACGAATATCTCAGCTTAGCACATGGTGGGTCGTTTCATTACGCCTTTAATTTTATGCATGGACGCGTGCACCGTCATAGAACGTCTTGCTCCAATTTTACAGGAGAATGGAAATATTGGGGTTGCAAAACCGCGAAATCTTATAAATGTACTAAAGATATTTGTTGATTTTTGTGACCTTACCTGGAATTTATTACAATTTTGCATATCGCGGCGTTTAGTTCCGTTACTCAACACGTAATGATACAAATTAAGCAAAAATTGGAGAAGGCAGTATTTTCAGTCTAGGTTCTAGGCTTCCCACATAGTTATGTAAATGATGATAATCTAGTTCAGTAATTAAAGCATTTTAATGGTTTCCAAGAGATAGAAATTCAATTTCTTCTCAAATATTACTTACTATTATTACTTTTTCTATTTATCTCTCTCAGCTTCACGCTGTATCACGCAGGATAGGCAGAGGGAACTTGGGAACCTAGTGTTAAGACACTCCGTTCCACTTCCGTCCCCTACTTTCCGCCAAATTTGAGACATTGCGTGTTGAGTGGCAGAACTCAACGCCGCGTTTTGTCTTGTACCAGAGCGAAGAAATGAAAACATTAAATATTTAAATTAAAAATATTAAATATTTCATTTCCTCGAGTGCGGATCAAACCCAGAACCTGTCGGTTACAGTCACAGACTTGTGCCGCTGCGCCACGACAGGCGACGGGAACGTTCTATTTATAGTAAAATCAAATTTTAAATACTAAAAATATCTAACATCGCAAACTGCCACTCAGGATGTTTGCTTTAAAATAAATAATTATAAACGTTATTTAGACCATTAATACAAAATAATACAAAAATAATAATATATTTTGAGACCTGTCGTGGAGGGCACAAGCGTGCGACTCCAAGCGCGACAGATAGTTGGTAGATGATCGAACCCAAGTCGAGGAAATGACATATTTAATATTTTCATTACCCCGCTCTGGAAACAGGGCAATTGACGTTGAATTTCACCACTCAACACACCTTGACTTCAATGGAAAGTGAAGAACGGATGTGTCTTAACATTAGGTTCCCAAGTTCCCCTCTGTTTATCACAGGGTCCAGTTTCCAGTGTAAAGATAAAAAATAACAAACAAAATTCTAATTAAGCGTTTTCCAACCACTGGACGCTAACAAACTGCCGGGCGGAGTTAAATCGTCCGTGGAAACATCAGAAGTATATTTGATAAAGCAAAACACTCACAACATCGCGAATGCAACAAATATTTGAACAATATTTTACAGGCGTACATATTTCCGAATTAGACTTAGATTAACAATTTTGTTTGCTTTTTTTTTTCGGATCAAGATCGGAAAATATGGAAGAAATATTGTATAATGATTAAATCAGGAATTTATTGAATATATTTACTTATATAAATATAATACCTGCCACCAGACGAGGACTGCAAGCGTGCGGCCGTAAATGCGACAAGTCGTGGGTTCGATCCTCACTGGAGGAAATTGAATGTGTACTACTACTCTACTCAGCTTCACGCTATATCCCGCACATGGCGGGGTAGGCAGAGTGAACTTGGGAACCTAATGTTAAGACGCTCCGTTCCATTTTCGGCCTAGTTTGACGCATTGCGTGTTGAGTGGTGAAACTCAACGGCGTGGTTTTTTTTTACCAGAGTGAAGAAATGAAAACATTAAATATTTAAATTTAAAACATTAAACATTACACTTCATCGAGTGGGAATCTTGTCGGTTACAGTCACATCCTAGTACCGCGATGCCACGACAGTAAATATTTAATATTTTATATTCTTCGCACTGGTAATAAAAGCGCAGCGTGAATCTAAAGGGAACAGAACGGAGTGTCTTAACACTAAGTTCCAAAGATACCTCTGCCCTGACGTGTGCGGGATACAGCGTGAAGCTGAGGAAAATGATTTAAAATGTAGTTAAATTTATTACTTTTAATCATAACACACATATATTATGTGAAGTTACTAAGGAATATAATGTTAATCCTTGTCACGGCACCAAATAGCTTACTTATTCACAGAAAAGGGAAAAAGAAATCCCCACGAAGCCATTTAGTATCTGACAAACACGTGTTTGTCACTGACACGGCTGTCATTTTGTAGCAAATTAATATTTTACTCTTGCACTGTTGTTCGCATATTATTTTGTGTTACGTATTGTATTTTTTTGAATGAGGCTTGTCGTGTGACTGTCAAGTCGAATTCCACCTACTTGTACACACAATGCTTTAAATTCGGTTGAAAGTAGGGAACGGAACGGATAGCCATATTACTAGGTAGGTTTAGGTTAGGTTCCCAAGTTCCCCTCTGCCTACCGTGGCGTAAGCGAGATACTAATACAACTTTTTTTTTTGTAATTATCTCTATACATTGATATAATACACGTTTGTTTGTTTTAATGTTTGACCAGTCTGACGTCATCATATTTATTTTATATTTATATATTCTATAAAATTTATAATATTGTACTTAATTAACTGTCACATAACATTCGTATTTTCTGTACTATGCAAATTATTTTGTACATGTCACCGTAAAATATATATATTTTTGAGGCCTGTTGTGGCGCAGCGGCACAAAGAGTGTGACTGTAACCGACAGGTTCTGGATTCGATCCCCAGTCGAGAAAATGAAATATTAAATATTTTCAATCAATTTGATGTTTCATTATCTTCGCTCTGATAACAAGGCAAAGAGCGGCGTTGAGTTCCGCCACTCAACACGCAATGCCTCAAATTCGGCGAAAAGTGGGAAACGGAAGTGTAACGGAGTGTCCTAACACTAGGTTCCCGGGTTCCCTCTGCCTACCCTGCCTCGTGCGGGATACAGCGTAAAATAATTCCATTTTTAAATAAAAATCATATAGAAATAAAAAATCCCTACTGCATTACTTTAAAATGAAAAAATAGTTCATTAGTATTAACAGTCAGAATATAATCTTCTACAGATTAAATCTTTACACGGATCCTTTTAAGATTTAAATGGCCCTGTGCGTATGTTCGTGCTAATTAATCTCAGAAACGACTCAATAGATTCAAATGCAGTTTTCGTTACTGTATTTTACTAACCCACCATCAAGCTTTCGTCGTTGTTTTATTTTAGTTGGTTATATATAAAAAATATTTTGTTTGACAATAAATTCTACAATAGTAATGTAGATTGAGCAGGTGTTATGATAAAATATGCACCACAATCAGCTTTCTCTATCTCAGCTTCACGCTGTATCCCGAACATTGTAGGATAGGTAGAGGGAACTTGGGAACCTAATGTTAAGACAACCCGTTCCACTTCCGTTCACCATTTTCCGCCAAATTTGAGGCATTATCTATTGATTAGAGGAACTCTAAGTATAGTAAACAAAAAGTAGAGTAAATAAAAAAAATGTATACACAGCATATTAAAACATATTTTTAAATATTCAAACTGAAAGTCCATAATAAAAACCAGAATTATTAATATACTATTTCTATTTCTGAGCTTATGGAGCTTATCTAAAGCTCTTTATGCATATTTATTCAGTACATAACAAAAACAAATAAATGTAAAATATTTTTTTCTTTGACTACCATAGTAAAAGTAGAGTGAATCTAGTGATAAGACACTCCGCTCTCCACTGTCTACCAAAACCTCGATATAATGCGTGTGGGTCAAAGTGGGCCAATACAATGTTGCGCTATGTATTGTTACTAGTGAAACCTAAATTTTCAACCATCTTTCTAAAAGTCTGATACTATACAGCTATGCCACGACGACTTTATTTCTTTTTTTTTTAATATCACACCATAACGAACGAACGAACTAGGTTCCCAAGTTCCCCCTGCCTACCCTAGATAGAGGGAAATTGGGAACCTATTTCGTCCGTTTCTCACCTTGTTGGTAAAGCGGCGTTTTACCTCGTTACCAGAGCGAGGAAATTATTATTTTACTTCCTCAACTGATGATCGAACCCATAATCTGTAGCGACAGCCTAACTAGTACCGATATGCCTCTAGAGTCTCATTTCATACATACATCATTCAAAAACATAATTTGTAGTAGAAAATGAATATTCACGTATTTCGAACATGACTTGTGGCTTACGTTGGGAATGGCGTCCGGGTATCTGGCATCGGCCACTCAGCATTTCAGGATTAACCAGTCAATTAAGCTCCATTGCACTCGTCCTATAGAATTAAATTATTAGACTGTCTTTGTGATGATATTATGGACAATTTTGTTTCCCATCCTACATTTCATTCGTTCTTTTTATTTATGTCAATTTAGTACTTTAAAAATATATAATGGTTTTGAATTCTTTTTTTTTTTTGAGCTTACAGTGATTCTACAAAGCTTTTACGTTTCATATTTTGTATGGAAGTAACTTTTTTAAAATTTTATTATTTAAAATATGTTGTATATCTGTGAATTATTTATAATTGCATTGTGTAAGATAGCTTATGCGCTCTCCATTTTTCTCTTATGAGATATTATTTCTTTGGTGGTAATTTTTTTTTTCAGCTTCACGCTGTATCCCGCTAATGGTAGGTTAGGCAGAGGAAACTTAACCTTAAGTTTTAAAACGCTCCGTTCCGTTTCCCATTTTCCACCGAATTTACTGAATTGAGTGTTGAATGGCGGAAGTAAGCGACGTGATTTGCCTTGTTACCAGAACGAAGAAATGAAAACATTAAATATTTTAATTGAAAATATGAAATATTTCAATCGCTCGAGTTGGGAATCGAACCCCTAACCTGTCGTATTTACAATCACACGTTTGCGCCCCTGCGCTACGACAGATCTCTATAAGGATTGGATATTTGAAAACTGCATCGATCTAAATCAACGTAGCCGGAATATATGTGAAGAAAAAGCACTACATAATTATAAAATTTATATATTTTATTCTGCATACAAACATTAGCTTGCTTATTAATAAAACAAAAGAGGTTGGTACTTTAATTAGGTCAAAATTGCGTCGCCCAGTTCTTTTTTACCATTATTTACTATATAAAAATGAATGAAACAATCAAATATTTTTTATACTTTTTACTTTTTGTTACTTTAAGGAGTCGTCAATGATATTATATTAAATTTCTAAAAAAGAAACATTATTTGAAAATTAATATATTAAGAATACAGGCCAGCGGTAGGCAGAGGGAACTTGGGAACCTACTGTCAAAACACTCCGTTCCGTTAATTGTGGCGAAACTCAATCTACCCGCAACCTATTGTGCCTCTTTTCCATAACAGGCCTCAAATTTAACCAAATTTCACATTTGATTGGTCTCCTATTGCCCATTATTAATAGATCTTGTCCATTGGTATTTACTAATATATCACTTCGCTTCAGATCTATTATGTAATACTAAATGAACTGGTTGACATTAACTCATCCAGATCAATTGACTTAATAGCGTAATTTGCATAACATCTGCCTGAGCACGATAGTGTGTATTAGGAGGCCTGGCCCTTGGCTATAACCCTTATCAATGCTTAAAGATTGTAAGAAACTTTTGTTTTAGCTCACTTAGTAATAAAATATCTGTGACCGGCCTGTTGCTTCAGTTCGATCCGCACTTCAGGAAATAATTTTCATTTCTTCGCTGTTAAGTCAAAACGGCGTTAAACTCCTCCATTTAACATGTAATGCCTTAAATTCGGAGGAAAGTTGTTTGTTTGATGTTCCCTACTTTTCACCCAATTTAAGGTACATGGTATGTTAGGTGATGGAACACAACGCCGCGTTTTGTCTTGGTACCAGAACCGGGCAAATAATAAAATTATTCCCCCGAATGGGAATCGAACTCGCTACTATGCCAGTGTAAGAACTTGCATTAATAAAATACAAACATATTTAAACAACCATATTAAAACTACATACAAAACTGTACAAGACGAAATTCATCACGTTTTCCTAACAAGAAAAAAATGGAGAAAAAAATCTCTATTTTCTCTTTTTCTCGCAAAGCTAACACCGGTATAAAAGCCTATAGAAACTATGAAACAAACCATTGCCCCTGCGTATCGTGTTTTTGTCTTTGATGTACACATACGGACATACATGCTTACGTACATACAGATTCAAGAGCACTTTCAGCTTTCACAAATTAGCGAGACGACAAGTAATCAAGTAATGGTATTGTAACTAAGGAGTAGTCAGTTACAATTGCTTATCAACCCGTTTTACCTATTAGCTGATTACTTGGGAGATTCTGAATAACTAGATTTTAAATGTGTAAAAAGTTTTTTTTTTACATATACGTATATATTTTTTTCTCTCTCTCAGCTTCACGCTGTATCCCGCACTAGGCAGGGTAGGCAGAGGGAACGGAATTGAAACCTAGTGTTATGACACTCCGTTCCACTTCCGTTCCCCACTTTCCGCCGAATTTGAGGCATTGCGTGTTTGAGTGGCGGAACTCAACGCCGCGCTTTGCCTTATTACCAGAGCGAAGAAATGAAACATTAAATATTTAAATTGAAATATTAAATATTTCATTTCCTCGACTGGGGATCGAACCCAGAACCTGTCGGTTACAGTCACACTCTTGTGCCGCTGCGCCACGACAGGCCTCAATTATATATTTTTTTGATTATAAGAAAATTTAAAACGACTTGTTATTGATTATTATATCTAAGATACGTATTCGGAAATTAAATATTTAATATTTTTATGTTTTCGCTCTCGTAATAAGGTTTTACCTTAGCGGCGTTGAGTACCGCTACCTCAAGACGAATAAAATTCAGAGGAAAGTGGGGAGAGGAAAGTGTCTCAACAGGTTAGGTTCCCAAGTTCCCCTGTCTACCCTACCACGTGCGCTGACATAAGAGAAATAAATAACAAAAAGAACAGCAAAGCTACACATTTTAACAATAAACCTAGTATCCTTACAGTAATTAGGTCAACAAGAACGGAATAACTTTTGCAGCTCGAGGCGAACGCGTTAACACATCGTAAAATATTATCAGGCTGATGAAAATTAAATTTTCTATATACTTGTGTATAGCAATATTGGATTTTATAATTATTTTCGTAATTCTGTTTTTCTTAGAAAAAAAAATAAGTTTAATAGCTTCACGCTGTATCCCGCACGAGGCAGGGTAGGCAGAGGGAACCCGGGAACCTAGTGTAAAGACACTCCGTTCCACTTTCGTTCCCCACTTTCCGCCGAATTTGAGGCATTGCGTGTTGAGTGGCGGAGGAACTCAACGCCGCGCTTTGCCTTAATACCAGAGCGAAGAAATGAAACATTAAATATTTATATTGAAAATATTAAATATTTCATTTCCTCGACTGGGGATCGAACCCAGAACCTGTCGGTTACAGTCACACTCTTGTGCCGCTGCGCCACGACAAGCCTCATAAGTTTAATAATTGATATTTATTTTAATATTAAACTCGAGGCCGTGTGAGTTCGATTCCCACGCAATGCTTCCAATTCGGGGGAAAGTGGTAACAGGAACGAAATGTTTTAACACTAGGTTCCCAGGTTCCTTTTGCTTACCTTGCTGTGTGTAGGTGCGGGTTCCGAGTAAAGCTGTTTTTTTTTGTGGGGCGTGTCGACAACGCGACATTTCCCACATGATAAAGTATAAATATTTCATATTTTATATTTTCTCGTATTGGTACCGAAACAAAACACGGTTAGGTATGGCTTTCAACACATAATATCTCAAATTCAGTGAAGAGTAGGGAATGCAAGGGTCTTGATGAGAACGGAGGGTTCTTATTTCCCAAGTTCCCACTGCCTACTCTACTATGAGCGGGATACAGCGTGAAGCTGGTAATAATTATTTGTGGATTGGTAGTAGGGTGGGCAGAGAGAACTCGGGAACCTCCTGTTAAGAAGTTGCGTTCCGTTCCCTTCTTCTTCTTTCCGCCAAATTTGTGTTGAGTGACGGAATAAATAAATTATCAACCAAAAAATAATAATTTAAAATAATTTTCTTATTATCATACATAAGTAACCATATTTTATTACTAACAAGTCTCTCCCCTCAACAGTACGTAATTCAAGGAGACAACTCGTAATTAATTCCCATATAATTACATAGTGATTTGCGAGACACGTCCCAGAATTACATAACGTATACCGAAACTACTTTAGAAGATTACTAATGAAGCTGCGTGATATCATTTAAATTGAGGACAATTTAGATTTAATATAGAAATTAGCTGTATTTATTCAGTTAATAAGAAATATACATTGTTTGCTAACTGACGGAATTTAACGCCGCGCCTTGTCCTAAAAGATGTGGTAAGAAGTCAAATAAAATTATTCTCTCAGCTATTGTCTTATTACGCCACTGGGCCCAGTTTAATTTGGTAAAGAAAACAGCAGTGTTTTAGTAAATTCGACAGTTACAGGTTCGATTCTCATCATCATTATTGCTCTAGTAGCAAGAAAAACCGCGGTGTTGAGCTTCGCCACTTAATACGCGGAAAATTAAGCGAAATCATGGACGATATATGAAATAAAATTACGCTAAAACATATATTCTTAAATATTGCTAAATCGTATCTTTTAAATATAACATCAAAAAAAATGGTGGCCTCCTTATGTCAGTGAATGGGGATTACAAGATGTCGGTTATCAGATTAATCTTGACTTAATCGTCTTCAGACCGTGATTATGATCTTTAATCTTGGAACATTTTCTTAGAAATACAAAAAATAGAAAATTGTAAGAGGCCTGTCGTTGCGCAGGGGCACAGATGTGCGGCTGTAAACGTGAAAGGTTGTGGATTTGAACCCCACTCGATGTAATGAGAATTTAACATTTTCACTGAGGCCTGTTGTGGCGCAGAAGCACAAGCGTGTGACTGTAACCGACAGGTTCTGGGTATGATCCACTCGAAGAAATGAAATATTTAATATTTTCGATTTAAATATTTAATGTTGTCATTTCTAAGCCAATTTGGCAAATTCGTTGCAGTGAAAAGAAATGAAATATTTAATATTTTCAATTTAAATATTTAATGTTTTCATTTCTTCGCTCTGGTACAAGGCAAAACGCGGCGTTGAGTTCCACCACTCAACACGCCATCCTGTAAATTCAGCGGGAACGGAAGTTGAACAGAGTGTCTTAACACTACTTTCCAAGATCACAATGTGGTGAAACTAAGGCAGAGGGAAACCGGGAACCTAGTGTTAAGACACTCCGTTCCACTTCCGTTCCCCACTTTCCACCGGCGTGAGTGTCGGAACTCAACGCCGCGCTTTGCCTTATTACCAGAGCGAAGAAATGAAACATTAAATATTTAAATTGAAAATATTGAACATTTCATTTCCTCGACTGGAGATCGAACCCAGAATTATTCATTTAAAATCATGCGTTATTTATTTAAGAAAAATAAGTAATTATAGACATAAAATTAAAACAATTTAAAACTGAGAAATAATTCATAACTATTTTCACATCTACGTACAAAGCAACTACAACATGCCCTATATATGAAATCCTTTGAAATCTGTTAAACGTAAGACAATTTAAAAATATATATACATATATACCAAATCCCTACTGTCTTCTACAGATCTCAACCAAATATCGGTCGGGACGCAACTGTGTTTAACGAAGCTTCACAAACTCGGCTTTGAAGTAAATCCACGCTCGTTTTCTGTAAAACGTGGAACATGGCAATAGTATATTCATATATATTTGTTCTTCCCGACATTCTAAAACATTGTGATTTCATTGTGGAACTTAACGCCGCGCTTGGTCTATAAAATGGTAAGAAATATGAAATCATTCCACCGAATAATAGTCTCATTAAATCTACATATAGTTGGGTTTGGTTTTGTAAAACTCAAAAAACGGCAGTACTCTTTGACTTTCAACCTCGAAAAACAGCCTAGAAAAACAGTGATATATATTTTTTTTATATCGATACTTTATAAAAAACATTGCGTTTATACAATTTATAATTGGTAAATATATTTAGAAAGTTTATTAATTAGTTTTACTAATATTCAGTATATCTAAGTACTTTGCAAATGCAGTTGCTTCGTCTTTGTGTTAGCTAAGACAGGCGAACCGTAGCTTTATTCCTTGTAATTTTAACGCCCACCTCTTGTATTTAAATATTGAATATATAATTTAACTAGCGATCGATTCGCGGCTTCGTCTGCTTTAAGTACACTCACATTTATTTAAAACTGTAGCCAATTTGGCAAATTGATTACAGTTAACTACCATACGTACATTGCAATAATTTCAATTTTTATTGCAATTAAAAAAAAAACAAATTGTATTTAACGTTTTTTAGATGTTATTCAAATTTCTTTTTTAATATTCTCTAAGAAATTGAACGTTGAAAAGATTTAAAGGCACATTTAACTCCGCGCCTCTTAAAGAAGGTTTGCATTAACTATATAATTTAAACATCAATTGGTTAGAACCTGTAATAATTAATGCATAGCCATAATCAGTGCGGTTTCAAAGAGGCGTGAGTAAAAATCCAGTTACATTTCAAATTATAAATATATTAAATTTTGTTCCAGGTCAAAGTAATGCTCCGAGTGGGTGCTTCCGGCGAAGGGCCTTTCACTAGTGGTACTCAAACATTCTCTCTGGACAAACGCAAGAAGCAAGTAACTCTATGTGAAACAGTCCCAGTCGCTAGCGCTCCAGAAGATAGAAAAGTAGGTGTGGCCGCGCCTAAGATGTTTGCTTTTGATGCTATATTCTCTCAGGACGATCCTCAGGTATATATAATAGATATTTATTAATATTAGTACATAAAACACGGCGTTGAGTTCAGTTGTTCAACGCACAATGCCTTAAGTTCAGCGAAAAATGAATTCTGGTACTCTAAGTATGGGGAATGGGAACAGACTGCCTAAGTTCCCTTTGACTTCCCTGCCAAAAGCGGGATAAAGAGTAAAATTTAACTAAAGCTGAAAAAAAACTGTTAAATATTAACCCTAATATACGAACCGAACAGCAGACTGTGTAAGCAAGCAAAGTTAAATTAACGTGCCGTGTGTAAAGTCATCGGATATTCCGTAGACATGCTCGCGTCTCGACTCTAGCATCGTAACGTCGAACGAAAAATAGAAAGCTTGTTTGTGAGAAACGATTTTTATCGAAGTCTGATAATGAAATTTAGACCATAATAATAACTCAACTCAGCTTCACGCTGTATCCCGCACATGGCAGGGTAGGCAGAGGGAAGTTGGGAACCTAGTGTTAAGACACTCCGTTCCACTTCCGTTTCCCACGTCTCCACTAGACCACAATAATATTTTTTTAATATTAAGAATGTTTATGTGAGTTTGTTTGTTTGGTACGCTATAACGCGTGAACTAATATCATTAAAACTACTTTATATATTAAATTTGTAAGAGTGTAGTCCAGGATATAGAATATTTAAAATAACTAATTGTAATGGCCAGTCGTGGCGCAGCGGCACAAGAGTGTGACTGTAACCGACAGGTTCTGGGTTCGATCCCCAGTCGAGGAAATGAAATATTAAATATTTTCAATTTCATAAATATTTAATGTTTCATTTCTTCGCTCTGGTAAGGCAAAAGCGCGGCGTTGAGTTCCGCCACCCAACACGCAATGCCTCATATTCGGCGGAAAGTGGGGAACGGAAGTGGAACGGAGTGTCTTAACACTAGGTTCCCGGGTTCCCTCTGCCTACCCTGCCTCGTGCGGGATACAGCGTGAAGCTGAGTACTAATTGTAATGGAAAAAAATAAGCATGCTGTTGAGAAAAATGTATAAAAAAAATTAAAAATTAACAGATTAGATTTAAAAGAATTTCTACAAAGTAAGCGGTCTTTATTTGTATTAACAGATTAGATTTTAGTGATGCAGGCAGGGGCACAAGCGTGAACCTGTAACGTGGCATTTGTGGATTCGGCGCCTATTCTTGTTAATTTAAAAGAAATATTTAATATTTCTATTTATTCGGTCTGGTAACGAAGTGAAGTGCAGTTGAGCTCCACAACTCATCATGCAATGCCTCAAATACTTCGCCGCAAAATGGGGAACGACCAAATACAATAAAAAAAAATACAAGATTTTGTTGTTATTTCCAACATTTTTTTGGGTTAAGTAACTTTTAGTTAAGAGTAAGCAGAGGAGTATAAAGGAATCAGACTCTGATGGTTGTTGTTAATTAAAATTAAAAAAAAAAATGTACAATAAAAATGTATAAAATATTTTCTTACTAAATCTTTAGTCATAAGTTAATAAAAAGAACAAATTGAGCATTATAATCTTTTCTCATACATATATTTACGAGATAAAACTTTAACCAGAAAGATAGACTGAGCAAAAAAAATACAAAAATGTTGACACAGTTCTTGCCATTGTTAAGTAAGCAATAAGTATAAAATTTAACAAAATTCCACATTGTACCTGAAGATATATTCATTCCTTCCTAAAAATATTATAATGTAAGGTACAAAAACATTTTTGAACGCTACGGTGAGGGTATTCAACAATTTTCTAACTTGCCTCGTTCGCTGTCGCGATGTTCCATACTCCAGATATACGAGCGCATTTTTACTCAAATTTCATGTTTAAATTGTTAAAAGGCTGTGCTACGTTCGAATATCACCAAGTATGTAGTAAAATTTCACATTTTTCAAGAACATTAAAAGTTTAAAATATTTGGCAAACTTTCAGTTCGAGATAAAGTTTTGTTGCTTGGAACAGCATTCGTGCTCCCCTGTATAGTAGAATAGGTAGAGAGCCTATTGTTAAGATAATCCGTTCGTCATTTTTTCCTTATTTTTTTAAATATTTCTTGATTTGCGGGGCTTAACGCTGCTCTTTGTTAATAAGATAGAGATAATGAAGATGAATATAAATAATTTCCCAGAATGGTGATTACAGCGTTAGTTTACTGTCACCACACTATAAGCGGTAGGCGAATAAGTCGCTCCATTCTTAAATATCTATAATTTAATAATTAAACATTCTTAAATATATATAAAATTAATTAATAAAAGCAGATCTGAGCAGACTATCTATTAATAAAAAAACATTAACTAATTATTATTTTTTTAAATTTAAACACATAACTATCGTCGTCGAAGCCATCTTGACGCTGAGGCAGAAGAGTATGTATGTATGATTCCATTATTCTTTTCTCTCTTTCTCTCTCTCTCTCTCTGGAGAACACGAGACATCGAGACATTAAATTCCAACACTTCAAACACAAAATAACCAAAGTTCAGCGGAAAGTAAAGAATGAAATTTTATTAACAGAAACAAAGTGTATTTACACTAGGTTCCCAAGTGCCCTGTTGTGTTCCCCCATTCTGCTAAGTTCAGATACATAATTAAATCTCAAATGTATCTGAAATCAACAGTACAGTGATCTAACAAGCGTATTTAACGTACTAAATCAAGGCAATCCGACATCACTAATACCGTAATCTCTTCACGCTACGAATAGGTACACGATACATACACTTGCTGAAGTTTAAATTATTGCCTGATAATTACTTTCTATATATTTCAATTAACTATTCTTGGTATTCTCGTTTTGTGGTAAGGTACGTTGGTTGTGGATTCGGTTCTTGCTTAATGAGCATGTATTCTCGAGGAAATTAAATATTTAGTATTTTTATTGTCTCGCTCTTACTAGACAAAGCTCGATCATGAGTTCAACACGCAATAGCGCGAGAAGTCGGTGAAAAGTAAGGAAAGGTAGTGTTTTAATGGGAACAGAATTTTTTGACACTAGTTTCCTTATGTCTATCCTGTTGTATGGATCCCACAACAGTATAGACATAGCGTGTGTGCACAGCGTGACGTGAAAAAAAAATCTTTTTTTCATCTTTTTTTTTATCCTATTAATAAAATATTGCGTTAAATCATCATCATATATATAAATAAACATTTGATTAATCTTTCTTCCAAGCTGAAACTTAAAAGAACCATGCCACTAAATAAAATAAAAAAAAAACATTTTTATTTCAAATATCAAATCTAGATTTACAGCTAGATAGACCTATAACCACGTGTATCTAACTTTATATCTAGATACACTATAACTCGGCGGTCGGCTGACGGCGGCTTAGGGGCTTATACGCACCGCTTGCCCGCCAACGGACTGCCCGTGATTGTAATGAAATTTAGCTCTGAGTGAATATTCGTATATGGAAACAACAAAAAACACAATTCTTTGCGAAATACGATGCAATTTTTTTTCTTTTTTTTTCAGCTTTAGCCTGTATCCCGCACTTGGCAGAGTAGGCAGAGGAAACTTGGGAACCTAGTTAGGGCACTAAATTTCGCTCCCCACTTTCCGCCTAATTTGAGTGTTGAATAGCGAAACTCAACGCCGCGCTTAGCTTTGTACATTACCAGAAAGGTTTTACAAGGAAATGGTATGGAATTACGAGGAAATGTAATATTAAATATTTCATTTCCTCGAGTGGGGATCGAACCCACAACCTATAACGTTTACAGTCACACACTTGTGCCGCTGCGCCACGATAGGTCTCAACGAATATTCGCATGTGAAAACCAAAAAAATCCCAGTCTATTGTTCTTTGTGGGTATAACGATAAACAAATTAAGGTTGGGAATATCGTGAACATGGCGAACACAAAATTTGCTTTTGGTAGCTTAGTTAGCATTTACATTTTTGTTTGTAGTTCCGATTGGCAAGTTTTAAAAGTGAATAAAATTCTTTTGAAAGTAACGAGTGTTAGTTAAATTTTGTGCTTATATTTTGAGAGTATTTTTTTTTATTTATAAATTGTATCCCGCACTTGGTAGGGTACAGGGAGTATAAGAACTTAGAGTCAAAACACGTTTTCACTAAGAAACTTCCGTTTTCCACTTGCCACCTGTAGAGGTGCGTAGAATGGCGGAACTCAACGCCGCGGTTTAAGTTGCGAGGAAATGAAAATAAGAAATATTTCATTTCTTCGAATGGGGATAAAACCAACAACCTCACCTCACTCTTACAGTCGCATGCTCGTGCCCCTTCGCCACGATAGGCTTTGAGAATGAAAATTTCACCATATATTTTTTCCAGCATTTTTATGTGTCATGATTTTTATTTATTACTACATATCTTAATTAAGAGGTTATTGCACTACATATCTTAATAAAGATTTGCATTTCAATAGAATTAAATAAGTTATACATTATATAAAAAAAAAAAAAAAACAAATTATAAACCAAGCTAGTATACCTCCAATATGACCTAAACAATATATATATATATATATATATATATATATATATATATATATATATATATATATATATATATATATATATATATATATATATATATATATATATATATATATATATATATATATATATATATGTGTGTGTGTGTAATTTAATAATAATATTGTTGATTTGCTAAAATAACCATTTCAATAAAATCATAATTATAGCTAAATATAGCGTAACGTTGAACGTAAAACAATAGAAACACAAAATTGTGACCCGTAAAAGGGTTATACGGGGGTCGTTTCTATAATACTGATTGTTACGATAATTTGATAAACTACCCCCGGTATTAATTCTAAACGATGCCGGTGGGGACTGAGGGATGTTCATTAAAATTTTCACTCAAAACAATCTCAATATTTTCCTACCTTATAACGAGTACACGTAGAGTGGAATTTGTGTATTTGCATGATATTTACATTGAATTAGGCTAGAAATGTATTTTTCAATCTTTATTTTCTTCTTTTTTGTTATTAATTTGTTTACCAGATTCACACTGTGTGATACGCATGGCAGGGTAGGCAGAGAGAACTTTGGAACATAGTGTTAAGACACTCCGTTCCGTTCCACATTTTTCTGCTGAATTTGAGGCATTGTCTGTTAATTGGTATAATTCGA
The DNA here is from genome assembly GCA_019049475.1 of Eueides isabella. NCBI lineage: Eukaryota > Metazoa > Arthropoda > Insecta > Lepidoptera > Nymphalidae > Eueides > Eueides isabella. The sequence continues at coordinate 14,064,179 of CM032386.1, forward strand.
CCGCTACCAAAAATAATTCCTCAGAATAATGGAGAACTTGAGATATTACTTATTAAAAAATAATGTCCCTATAAAGATACTAATAACATAAATAAGTTGTAACGAGCGTATAAGAATTTCGACGTACCTTGGATGAGAACGTATAGCTTAGTAGCCAGATCTCTTGGACGGTTTCCAAGTGGAGTGAGTTCAAATACCGCTTCGTTCAATTTTTATAAGTTTTTTTTAATACGTATACAATTAGTATACAAATATAATTTCTATTTTTCGGATGAAAATTAATTAATTTTAATTTGAAAATCAAAATATTATAGAACACATATGTTACACATTGTCAAAGTAACTAACAAAACGAAAACGAGAAACCTAATAAAGATATTAACCTTATATTTACAAAAGTCACTTCCACATAACGGATGTTGTAACGGGCGCCCTACAATGTAATCTGGGCGCTTAAGCGTAAGTCCATTTAATTATCTGGCAAGCCTCGGCGTAAAGAAAACAGTGGAACACGTTAAAACCCTAACTTTGCTTTTAAGTACGAGATTTGCTTAAATTATTCAAAGCATTATGTGCAGCATACGCGAGTACCTACGGCTTTATTATGGTGTCAAGTAAAAGCTAAAATATTTACTATCGTACTAATATATTATCCTCAGCTCCACGCTGTATCCCGAACATGGCAGGGTAGGCAGAGGGAACTTGGGAACCTAGTGTTAAGAGTTCACTTTCTGCCGAATTTGAGGCATTGCGTGTTTAGTGGCGGAACTCAACGCCGCCTTTTGCCTTGTACCAGAGCGAAGAAATGAAAACATGAAATATTTAAATTGAAAATATTAAATATTTTATTTTCTCGAGTGGGGATCGAACCCGGTACCTGTCGGTTACAGTCACACGTTTTTGCCGATGCGCCACGATAGGCCTCAAATAATATATTATGTTAATATATAAAGGGGTCTGTCGTGGCGCAGGGGCGATTGTGAACGAGACAGGTTGTGGGTTCGATCCCCAAATAAAGAAATTAAATGTTGAATATTTTCATTTTATGGTTCTGGTTTTTTGAATTTGGAGAATTGTGGGAAATGGAAGTGTCTCCAAGAGATTGAGGTATTTTAGCATGTATCCAAGTGCTGTCATATTTTTTTTAATCGACAAAAACATTCTATTTTTTATATTAACCGACAATTTAGTACAAAATATGGTATATTTACGTAGTCTTAAATCTTTCAGACGAGCTGCTGCTATTGTTTTACATCTTTTAGAGTTAAACATAAAGAATTAAATAATATTATCACTCCTATTTCCCACTCTTTTTTTTCAGCTTTACTCTGCATCCTGCTCATAGCAGGGTAGGCAGAAAGAACTTGAAAGCCTTAGACAACTCTGTTCCGTTTCCCACCTTCCGCCGAACATGAGGCATGGCATGTTGAGAAGCGGAACTTGACTTGACTTTGCCTTGCTATCAGAGCAAAAGATAGCGAAGTAATGAAAATATTAAATATTTCATTTGAGTATATAAAATATTTAATTTCCTCGAGTGAGCATCGAACCCACAACGTCGTCACGTTTACAGTCTCACGCTTGCGCCACGACAGGCATCTCCCACTCATTTATATTAATGGTCTTAAATTTAATTAACTACATTGTACTTCGAGTGCATATAGCATTTGCATAACCACTCCAACGACTGAAGTAAAACTTTTTAACAAAAAAGCCATATAACTTCGAAATACTAGCAATATAACAAAAATTTTATGAAAATTTTACGTACTTCGTTTTATACTCGTAATATATGTATGAAAATTTATTAAAATTATTATTAATTAAAACCTTTGTTTCAGACCGAGATATGCTCGAGCGCTTTAACCGACGTCATTCACGCGGTCATCAATGGTACAGACGGTTGCCTCTTTTGCTTCGGACACGCAGGACTAGGTATTATATTTTAACATTAGGTTCCCAAGCTCCCTCCGTCTACCCTGCCATGTGCGGTATTCATTTTATACATTTCTGTGTTTTTTATTCGAGGAACTATGTGCTCTTAATTAATTACGAAATATTTTTAAAGATTTTTTAAGTGAGCGTTAAGGCCGCTGTGGCGTAATACCACAAGAGCGCGATTGTAATAGCGACAGCTAGGTATCGTTACGCTTTTCCAGTTGAGAAAGTTAAATATTTAATATTAAACCTTATCTCCCCACTCCAACACGTTCTTAGGTTCTCTCAGCTTACCTACCCTGCTATAAGTGGAATACAGCGTGCTTTTAAATAATAAAAAAACTAAGTATATAAACATTGAACCGGAAATGTATTAACATTAACAAAAGCCCTCTAACAAGTGAAAAAGTTTTAAATAAAAAGCTTTCTTTTCTATATATCTTATATATTTAACCTTCAATTTGAATATCTTATAATATATACCTTCCTATAATAAACAAATTTCATATCAAACCATCTTTTATTACATTTTATAACAATTTATAAAGTATTTAAGCTCCCATGTATCCATACGTGCAAACTAATAAGTTAGTCCGTAGCTGTTGCTTACCTTCCGCTTAGGTTACATATTAAAGGAACTTTACGATTCTATTCACCCCGTCGTATAGCGACGAGCCAACTATTCACCTGGAAGCATTCTCTAGCATCTTGTGCATGTCTAAATCTACCTTTATAATAGCTAGAGGCATAAAGTACTTAGAGCGTTTAAATATGAAAATATGCAGTAATACTATCAACCGCGCGGCTTCGCCCGCTTGTTTTATACAAATATTTATTTATTATGTTTTGTGAGAATTTGTTCTGTTAAAAAGCAAAGCCCGGCGTTAAGTTACGCCACTCAATACGCAATCTATCATTTCATTCCCTCAAGTTACATAATGATAACTGAGAGTCTTAACACTAGGTTCCCAAGTTCCCTCTATAAAGCTGAAAACAAAGTAACTGATTAAATTACCAATTATTAATTATTTGTCTTAAGCAGTATTATTCATTTTACAATAATTACCAATGTAAAATAGTCTAAATGTATTTAAGCTGTAGCATTACATAGTGTAGGTGCAGAAACTACTGTATTCCCCGGAAACACTTTAAATATTCAATCGGAGAGCTTGAGTCGCTGTTTATCAGGACCTTAGTTCAGAACTTATATATACGCATATATATGTAGCCAGAATTTGCATCGAAATGCAAAGACAGAACTTGTTAATTGAAACTTTAATGCATTGGATACGGAATTACGATTCAACTTTTATTAACCAACTTTCTGACATTTATTTCCTTATGAAGCAAACAAATTTCAAGTTTAATTTTAAGCTTTTATAAATATACGTATTTAGTCATTTAGTTGGTATTGATCGGGTTAAGCATGATTGTGGAGTCAAATCCGGTTAAATTAATTACTCACTCACTCAGCTTTACACTGAATCCCGCATATGGCAGGGTAGGCAGAGGGAACTTGGGAATCTAGTTTTAAGACACTCCGTTCTACTTCTGTTGCCCACTTTCTGCCGAATTTGAGGCATTACGTGTTGAGAGACGGAACTCAACGCCGCGCTTTACCTTGTTAGAGCGAAGAAATGAAAACATTAAATATTCAATTTGAATATATTTTACTTCCTCGAGTAAAGATCGAACTCATAACCTTTCGTTTACAGTCACATGCTTGTACTGCTACGCCACGACAGGCCTCAATAAACTAATTAAATGTGCCGTTATTAACCTCCGACCTCATTTTATGAAGGGTGGTCTAAGTCTGACCTGTCTGTCCGTAGTACCATAGCTCCTAAATTAATAACATGGAAGCCTTGCTCAACTCAGCGGTTTTAAGTATTTTTTTAATGAAAAACGGATTAGCATTAGAAAGCTACAAGCGCTTCACCAAGATGAGGCAGTGATTTATTTTTGTTTATTTATTTATTTCTTTTTCAATTTAACGCTGTATCCCGCACGTGCAGGGTAGGCAAAATGGGGTAGGTATGCCTTAAACTAGGTTTCCAATTTCCATACCATGTGTGAGATATAGAGCAAAAAAAAACTCGAGAATAGACGTAATAAAAATCAAAACTCAAAATATTATATACTATGCGAAATATTATTAACGAGTTGAGCCATTGTAAGACTTACTCAGCGGGAGGATTAAGGTTTTAAATGCAAATTGAATAAAAGCCTCAACTTAGCTGAGGGAAGGCGGCCGCGACGGAAGCTCGGCTTAACGTATCATCCTGCTTATTTCGATGTCGATATAGTAATTAAAACGTCTTGTTTTAGAAATTATATGTTACTCATATTTTAAATACGTGTGACTGTAAACGATAGGTTTCGAGTTCAATCCCTACTTGAGGAAATGAAATATTTAATGTTTTCAAATTAAATATATATTGTTTTTTATTTCTTCGCTCTGGTTACAAGGTAAAGTACGGCGTTGAGTTCCGCTACTCAACTCACAATGCCTCAAATTCGGCGAAAACTGGAGAACAAAAGTGGAATGGTGTGTCTTAACACTAGGTTCCTAAGTTCCCTTTGCCTACCCTGTCATGTGCGGGATACAGCGTAAAGCTGAGTGAGTGAGTGAAGATCAAAATAAAATACATACATAAACTACTGAACGGTTTTAGATAAAACTTTGCAGTCATATAGGTTAAAAAATAACAAAGAGGTGTTTACGTAACGTTTTAACATTTTTATTTTAAGCAGGCGAAGCCGCGTTTGTGTCTGTAGCTGTAATATGCTACTAATTTAAAGTGTAACAATATGTGAAGAAATATATAAATAATATGTAATATTATCGAAGAGGCGATCGTAGTGCAGTTGTGCATCCGACTGTAAAAGCGCCGGTTTTGAGTTCGATTGGAATGAATTATACACAGCGTAAAGCTAGAAAAAAAATATATTTGACACTTAAAGTATTTCCAGTGAGAAGTCACTCCTTTCTTATCACTCAGTCTGTTTTAGAGTAACTTATATATTGAGAAAAGGAACTCAAAGTACCAATCGGTCAAGAAATCTACATGATAAATTAAAAAAAGAGTTTTATGCTTTTCAATGCTATGGTCGTAGAGAACGAAGTGTATAAACACCCCGTTTTTTATGCATGCAGAAATATTGCCTGATGAGTGGCGGAACTCAACACTGCAGTTCGTCTTGTTGTCAAAAAATGATCATATCAATATCGAACCCACAACCACATTTACCACCGGCACCTGACTGACCATAAACGTTTCAAACACAACAATGTCCATAGATTTTACAAATATTTTTAAGGCAATATAAATATTTCTATATTAATTTATTTTTTTTATTTCTTTTCCCAGGCAAGTCGTATACAATGTTGGGGCGACCGGACACACCATCCTCCCTTGGTGCCGTGCCGTGTGCAATATCTTGGCTTTTCCGTGGCATAGGAGAGCAACGACACAAGTGTGGAACTCGTTTTTCCGTTAGAGTGTCGGCTGTGGAGCTTTGTACTAATACGAATCAGATAAGAGATTTGTTAGCGCCTTATCATAATGGTGAGTATAAGTAGTATTTTTTTTTAAGATAACGTATGAGAATTTTAACTTAGCGGGATTTGAACCTGTGACTCTGAGGCGAACTCTTAGCGTTCTGCGTTTTTAATTCAATCCACATACTTTCTTATTTAAAAAATGCCAAATATTTTAAGATTTTTTTATGGTAAAAATACTACTACTAAATATAGTACTACATCTTTTTTATCTATAATACCAATGCTGTCAGTAACATCGTTTGCGTACTTGCTTTATTTTATGCATAAAAGTACCTACCAACCTACCAATAAGCTACGCTTAAATTAACTTATATAAAACATCTTATTTTAAAGATATAAAAAAACATAGAAATCAGTGTCAAAAGATTATAAATTCTAGTAATGCCTTGTTTTTTTTTTAATATATTCAATGCACAAATATCATTCTTACTGCAATTTTATATTAATAGACGTTATTTTAATATACATTTAAAATTAGTTAAACAATATGTTTGTAATAATACCTTAACCAATATTTTCTTGGTTAAAACAGATACAGAACAATCACCAGGCGTTTATCTCCGTGACGACCCACTCTTCGGTACTCATCTACAAAATCAGTCAGAACTGCGCGTTCATAGTGCTGAGAAAGCAGCGTTTTATCTCGACGCAGCTTTGGCCACACGAGGTACAAGAGAGGAAGGGAAGGACAGCCACCTTCTGTATACATTGCATGTGTACCAGTACAGTGTTGGTGGGAAAGGGGCTGGTGAGTTTTATTTTATCTTGCCTAAGTCCTGTGAATATAATTATAAGTACATAAAATTATTAATATTAATAATAGTAAAAGTTTATATTTTAAAGTGTTCTTAATGTTTTAATTTTTTCGCTCTGGTAACAAGGTGAATCGCGGCGTTGAATTGCGCACTTAAATTTGGCAAAAGTGAGGAACGAGGAACGATATGTCTTAACACTAAGTTCCCAAACTCCCTCTGGTTACCCTGGCATCTACAGGATAGCGTGAAGCTGAGAGAGATTATATTTTAAAATGAAACGTCCAACGCTATTTTTAATATATTTCGATCTAATCCTTATTTACTGTACTGCAATGCTGATTGTACAGCTCCAATGTATTTGAATGTTTGATTATTCACGTTCAGGCAAATGTCTAGAGCTTACTCTGTCGAGACGGGCTTAAAATAACAATTCGTTTCTTTATTTACAGTTGCCGGAGGAAGAAGCCGCTTGCACTTGATAGATTTAGGCAATTCTGAACGAGGAAAAACCAACGGCGGAATACCACTATCTGGTTTAGGAAATATATTACTTGCAATTTTTAATGGTCAACGTCATTTACCTTATCGAGACCATAATTTAACGCACGTATTAAAAGAATGCTTAGGCTCCTTAACGTGTCATACTGCAATGATAGTACACGTTTCTCCTAATGTCCAAAACTATTCAGACACATTAACGACACTGCAGTTGGCGTCCAGAATACATAGATTACGTAGACGAAAAATTAAATACACTACGAATAACAACGCTGGTTCTGGAGGAAGTTCTGGAGAAGATGCATCTAAGCCTAGTAGCAGTGAACCCGATCCATCGAGCAGTGATCTGTCTGCTGATACGGTCATTTATGTAGGCCCTTCAGATGATGCAACAGATGGTGAGCACCCACCAGTGTATATACCCCACATAAACACGGTTTTGAGTAAAACTTTAAGAGGGTCAGCAGCGGATCAGAAACACAAATCTTCACTTTCAAAGGTTATAGAAGAGAAAAGTCCTATACACAAACTTCATGCATCACCTAAAGCATCTCCCATGAAAAATGTAACACAGCCAAATTATACGCCAAAATCTTCCCCCGTACATAATATTACATCTAAAGCTACTCCATTAAAGAAACAAAATTCAAAACATGGAGAAGAAGGAAAAAATACAAGTGATGAACAATGGATTGATGGGCCAAGGATATCAAAATCAAAGTTAGTAGAAGCTCGACATATTATAAAAGAAACTCAAGTAAAGAAAAGAGAAACTTGGATAGACGGCCCGATGCAAGAACCCAAAGCTCCATTACAATTTGAATCTGTGCCAATACAACAACCCAATAATAGTTCAGTACCTCTACAAGTTGGAGTACTTAATTCATACGGAAACGAGAACATTGGATATGGTTATATGGATAGTCATAAAAAAAATATGATTAAGAAATGGGTCGAGAATCAAACATCCCAAATACATAAGTCTAGACATAATTCACCGAGTCATAAAGCTCAGCAACCTCACAAAGAAGGGCCAAAACTACCTGAAGAAATAGATTCTGGAACACACAGAATGGAAGTCAAAGATGCAACAAGACGAATACATGTAGAAGAATCCACCATAAGAACTGGTTTAAAGGCTGGATCAAAAGGAATGTCTATAGAAGAGGAAAACGTCGGTCCACCTGATCTTAATTATATTAGAAAACAATCAAGTGCAAAATCATCAATAAAAAATGAACCAGATGAAGACGACGACAGTGAAGAACTAGCAGAAATCCCTCCCGCTCTACCATTAATACAACCAAGTAGTCTTAGTAGTAGAGAAGTTTCGATGGAAAGTCTGGATAGCAAATATAAAGAAAGAATGCGAATGGATGATGAAATTGTTTCAAGCCATAGTCGGGATATTGATCCTCATGGAATGAGTAAAGGTCCAGCCGACGATGAAGATGAAATACTAGAAATATTTGAAATAGAAGAACCGCTAGAACCTGTCCCAATGCAGGACTGCTGTCTTCAAGTAACTGAAGAAGATATTGCACTTTGTATGGGATACGCAGAGAACCATTTTGAACAATTTGAACATGAAGAAGGTGATGATCATCCACTTAGAATTTTAAGTCAAGAAAATTTAACTGTTGCGTCGACTTTTACAGATACTCTTTCTTTATATAGTGAAGTTGAAAGACAAATCAGAACAGAGGCATATCTTAGACAAACAATTGGATTTTATATGAATAATTGTGTAGACCAACCATCAGATTTAAATCCTCACGAAAGTTTACCCTCATCACGGTCACGCTTAGAAGAATTACTGGGTTTGTCTGAATTATATGGATCACGGCGAGTACTGGACAATAGCAATACTCAGGAGTCTAGAATTGCACCTCAATTTCAGTCTCTTTCAATGTGCAATGTTAGAGATACCGAAGATTATCATGGTGATGGATCCGTTTACAGTGAACCTGCATATCGGCCTAGTGATAAAATATGTGATAGTTGTAAACGGTCTATGTCGAGACCAGGTAGTGCTGTAGGTGAATGTGACGCATATCACGATTTAGATGTTACACATAACGATTCATACGGCCCTTTTGAAAGATATCGTTCCAATGATATAACAGATGCCAGAATAGCTTCTCTCAGGCACCCTGATGGTGCATCTGATCCCAATTTAAGAGAAGAAAATCGACTACCAGGTAGTGGTGCACCATCTAGTACATTTCGAGACTTAAAATCTAATTTACACCTCGAAGTAACACCGCCTGTTGTAACCACAGAGCCGCGATCTGAAAAATGTGAGAAAGGTGATAAAAATGTGGCAAGGATTGTTGCCGGATGTAAGCCAGATGGATACGATAGCGGCCATGAATCGACGCCTAGAACTGGTAAGCATAGTCCAGCAGGCACATCCAGAAGAGCTGAATCTGGTTATGACTCTGTTCCGAGAGACTCTGATGCATCATCGTTAGATTCTTATCCAACCAGAAGAGCCGCTGTTGCTAGAGCACACGCAAAGAAACACACCACAGCCAAATATAAACAACATAGCGATCGATCGTTTTGCTCATGGCTAAGGAATCCGTTCACTTGCAAATATGCTGATACGGACCCCGAAATTAGTGACTTTTAACAATGAACCTATTAAAGGTACAATATTGTATCTATACATAGTGTTAATTCTAAATATATCATTAAGCTACGTTACCGAATTTAATCTGGAGACTGCTTTTGTACTCTAGATGTACTCGTATTTACACAACAGCTTGGCACTGATCCAACGAGGTTACTTACCACTGTATTTTTCTAAACCTTATGAAGCTTCTAGTTGCTCCGAAATATATTTTTAAAGACGTACTTAGTGAGTTTTAAACATAATATAATAAATGTTACACAACGAACGCTCGACCCAGTTAGTGTTTTGCTCATTTTTTTGTACTTTTATATAAATATATAACTTGGATTAGCTTACGATATAAATAGTAACAAATGAGCGTCTTCCTCCGTCTTCCCTTTGAAATCTTACTGAAGGCACTGCCGTTTCAACTATCCTAACTCTGAATAGAAATTTCGAAACTCTTTAATACATTTTAGCCAATCACTTAATGCCTACAACGCGACTAACGTAAACTGAATTCTTAATTTGTTATCCTTAACTTACCGGAAGTAAATTATTTCGTTTAAAATTTATACCGATTAAGTGAATGGTTTGAATGTGAAATTTTATATTAATATTAAAAACTATCTAGAAGTAAGACTGTTGTGACATTGGCCATGTTCTAAATAGCTTTAATATTTTATTATAACGATCAACTTCGATATAGGCGTGTCCGTTTTGTAAATAATTCGAATGCAATCACATATGGCTTTATACGATGTTGGTAAATTAAGTTATCGCTTTATTGTCAATGTTCTGTTATAAACCATTTAATATTATATTAAATATATATCGTAAATTCTATGCGTTCGTATTAGTTTTAAAAATAAAATGTTCGATTTGGACTGATTGTATATTGTTTTTGTTTCCTCTTAAGATTACTTTTAACGTTTTTTTTAGCTTCACGCTGTATCCTGCATAAAGCAGGATAGGTAAAGGAACCTTATGTTAATAGAAAAACACTGCGGGATTGGTGGAACCCGCAGTGAACCACTCTTTACCAGTGTTACTAGAGCGAGGAAATGAAAAGAGTTCAATGTTCATGTTTACAGTTCAGACTATCCATGTCGCGCCTTGAAGAACTTCTCATATAAATAAATAATCTACTGTACTGTTTTCGAGCACTGACAGGTGTCCTATTCTATGGCAGAGATATTATAAAAAAAATATAAAAGCTGTCTTTTACTTACACACTCAGCTTCACGCTGTATCCCGCATATGAGGGGGTAGGCAGAGGAAACTTGTGAACCTAGTGTTTAGACACTCAGTTCCACTTCCATTTCCTACTTTTCGCCGAATTTGAGGATGAGTATACATTCTTATCCTTTATGGTCAAATAAAAATGTGTATAGCACACCATGAGCGAAGTAACAGTGTATCCTCACATAAAGAGTTTCAAGTTTACCGATAATCTTTTTGGGCACTAACAAATAAAGCGGCCTGTCGTGGGGTGACTAGTTGTAGGTTCGATCCCCACTCGAGGAAATGAAATATTTAATATTGTATAACTAAATATTTTATGTTTTCGTTTTTCTGCTCTGGTTAAAAGGCACATCGCGGCGTTGTTTTCCGCCATTCATCATGAATGCATTGGGCGGAAAGTAGGGAAAGGAACGGAGTGTCTTAACACTAGGTACAAGCGGGATACAGCGTGAATCTGAAAAAAAAAATATTAGTAATATTCTCCCTTAAATGTTCATAAAATAGTATTAACAATTAAAATGAACATTTTGTCAATAAATAAAAGTATTGAGATATTTAAAAAAAAATTTGAATTATTATTGTTAGCACACAATTATTAAGACTTTTTTTTCAACGATTTCAACCACATTTGATATTTTTAAAAATCCTACATATATTTACTCTAAATTTCATAAACTAACCATAGACTAATATAAAGTGATAGAAGCGTCAGGTTCGTTAACGCATCACAAGAACTCCTGTATTTTTTGTAAAATTATTACAGCGTTTAATAAATATCCACACTTAACTTTTATTAAAATACTTTCAAAAATTGTAACGTACTGGGATTTGAACCTACATCTCTTGGACGGTTTTCAAAAAAATAGAATACGGTTTTGTATACAAGTATTTACTTACCAAAGTGTGGAATGTCACGTTAAATATGTTAAAAACACTTCACTTCAATTCAAATATAAAATCTGCCATAAAAATACAATTGTCGTATTTACTTTCGCATTACGAGCAAAAGAAAACCTTAAATTTGCACATTAAACTTCTATTTATTAAAGCGATCGTGAAATACACTCCGCATCGAGACCCCATGAATAAATAACGTGAAACTCGCAACTCACAGCCTGAGGGTAATTCGAAAATCTTATGGGATACAAAGTTTATCCCTAAAAAAAACTTTTAAGGGTCTCTCCCTATTATCTTTCATTTCTGTAATTTAACATTCTTCTTACGCCTCGAGAAAATCATGCTATCAAACACTACGGCAACCCTCTTCAATGTGGGGTGACAACTTTTGCCTGGAAATCTCCCAATAATTTGGCAAAGTGGCAGCTGGTTAGCCCATAACGATTATCGAGCGCTAAAAAGATTTTTCGCCTTTGCATTTTTGAATGGAGCAAGGGGAAGCTATTGCATTATGAAATGGCGTTCTATTAACTCCTTGTTAAGATAAAAAAAAAACATATAGAAATGTCAATTGACATTGGTAATTATTGCATTTTGATTATATTTTATATTAATAGCTTAAGGTCTTTTAAGGTTTTTTAATTGATGAGAGACCGCCTCCTTTACCGGTGGTAGCTTCCTTTAGGTGTGATACTGCACATATTTCTATGTAACTTGACGATTCAATAGTTCTTGTAGTGGCCCAAATGAATAAGAATATTTTGATTTATATATTGTAATAAGAATTCTTAAAGTGTCTCTTATATCATCTTGAAAAGTTATTTTAATTTTCTTACAATGGATAAGAAATGGTTTTTCAATTAATCATTCTGACGGCACACAGAGGCTCAATCCTCACTCATAGAAATGAAATATTTAATATTTTCATTTCCTCGTGACCACGTGCGAACACAGGTCACAGGGTAAGGCGTTAAGTTCCGCAACCTAATGCTATACAACAAAATCTGCAGAAAGTGGGCAACGGAACGGAGAGTCTCAACACTAGTCTCCTAAGTTCCCTCTACCTATCATACTATGCACGGGAAACAGCTTAAAGCTGTCAAAAATTAGGTATATATATTTTTTTTCAGCTTCACGCTGTACCCCGCATGAGGCAGGGTAGGCAGGGGAAACCCGGGAACCTAGTGTTAAGACACTCCGTTCCACTTCCGTTCCCCACTTTCCGCCGAATTTGAGGCATTGTGTGTTGAGTGGCGGAACTCAACGTCGCCCTTTGCCTTATTACCAGAGCGAAGAAATGAAACATTAAATATTTAAATTGAAAATATTAAATATTTAATTTCCTCGACTGGGGATCGAACCGATCGATTACAGTCTTGTGCCGCTGCGACACGACAGACCTCATTATATAAAATGAATGAAGAAAATTATATAAAATGAATATTTATATTACAATAAAAGGACACAATATAGTATCAAATTATATTAAACCAGCCGATAAATAAAAATGTAATGAACTTAATACGTAAATATACAATTTGCTTCAAATAATTCGTACAAAGATTCCATAATATCTAAAAGATATAATGATATCTCATTTAATAACTGCCGACTATGTCACAATATATAACACCACAAGAACAAAATAAGGAGTAAGGTGGTACACGCGTCGGCCGGGGAGTCGAACCTACGTGACACGAAGACCAAGCGACAGACTGAAATATCAAACACGCAGCAAATGAAAAAGCACCTTATGCCATCTTAGATAAAAGTTAAAGGAGAATTGGATATTTCATGAAATATTTCGTACGTGACACGGAAAGAAAGCTGTTCGGAAATAATAAAATGTAGACGTACGTATGTACACGGATGCGTCATAATAACCTACACGTAACGCGGTACTGAAACTCACTAATCGTGGGATGTGGTGAGGATAAGAAATATATTGTTATCTTATACTTTGTTTTGGCAGTTTTAGTTTCTTTTACAAGTTTTTTTTGTGGCGAGCAACGTGCAAGGAGGCAAGTTAAGTTAACAGATAGCTTCACGCGGTATCCCCCAGATAGTAGGGAACCAACAGATAGCTTGATACTTTATCCCGCAGATAATTGGTAGGGTATAACCAACAGATTTCATGCGTTATCCTGCAGATAGTTAGTAGAGTAAAACCAACGGATAGCTTCATGCGCTATCCCGCAGATGATTAATAGGGTAAAACCAACAGATTTCATGCGTTATCCTGCAGATAGTTAGTAGAGTAAAACCAACGGATAGCTTCATGCGCTATCCCGCAGATAATTAATAGGGTAAAACCAACAGGTTTCATGTGTTATCCTGCAGATAGTTAGTAGAGTAAAACCAACGGATAGCTTCATGCGCTATCCCGCAGATAATTAGTAGGGTAAAACCAACAGATGTACGAGTATGTATATATTTCACGCTGTATCTTAATAAATAAGTAAACGCTGTAGGTTGTGGTAATTTCCACTCGAGGATATGCAATAGCAAGTATTGAAATTTAAATACCTTATTCAACATTCTTATTCCAATACTATTAATAAATACAAAAAAAATAAAATCAAGTGAAACTATTACTGCGAAAGTTAAATGCAACTATGCAAAATTTCTTAAAAACACAAAATGTATTTGCATTCGTAAGTGATAAAAATACACAGGAGTTGCCAATATTTGTACGGTGGTCGATGGAAAATATGTTTTTTTAATTAACATTGTTTTTAACTTCATATCACAGAGGGAACCTGGGAACCTAGCGCAAAAACATTGCGTTCCGATTTAGATATCCTTTCACTATTTTCCGTCGTATTTTGGAAGTAATGTGTATTGTGTGCCGGAAATCAATGTCGGGCATAGCCTTGTTACCAAAGCGAGAAAATGAGAACGTTAAACATTTTATTTCTTCAAATTGGATTGAACTCACAACCTGCCGCGTTGTCAGTCGCACGCATGTGTCTCTGAGCCACGACTGGCCTCGATGAGATATGATAGCGATCAGAATACAAGGTATGTTAAATATGTATTAGGGGTTGTATCGATAGGTCTTTTCTATGGAATCGTGCTCAGATTTTTAAATAGCAACGAAATCTTATCATCGTGTTCAACTTATGAACAATAAAAATGGTTTCAAAATTTTATATGCAGTATTAGAAGGGGACGTTTTGTAAAATGTTAGCTGACTTTTAGGGTTCCGTTAGTAAAAAGGAGAAACATTTTATTTGTTTACAATTATGAAATGAGTACATGCAACAGACATATAGGAAAAAAAATCCGAAAAGTAAAAATTTGCAAGTATTTCATAGAAAACGACATTACGTATGTCAACTAAATTAGTACCAGCAGTCTTGTAATAAAAAAAAGAAAATTTTAGAATTTTTTTCTGTATCTGTTACTCTATTAAATTCAATATTCCCTTAATAACACACTTTTGTAAGAACTTTTGAATTTACCACTGGCTAGGTTAGTTCAAAGGTGAAGAGTCGACAATATCTGTAAGCGATGTGATGGATACATCTTATTTCGTACTTACTTTACTTTCTTAGCTTCACGCTGTATCCCGCACAAGACAGGGTAGGCAGAGGGAACCCGGGAACCTAGTGTTAAGACACTCCATTCCACTTCCGTTCCCCACTTTCCGCCGACTTTGAGGCATTGCGTATTGAGTGGCGGAACTCAACTCCGCGCTTCGCCTTATTACCTGTATGGATACATCTTATTTCGTATATTGGAAAGTGGGGATCGGAAGTGGAACGGAGTGTCTTAACACTAGGTTTCCAAGTTTTCTCTGCCTACTCTGCGATGTGCGGGATAGAGCGTGAAGCTGAGCTGAAAAAATATGTGGGAAACGGAACGAACCTGACAACTGTATACCTGCTAGTATGTAGTGGGAATAGTTCTGACTTACTTTCTCATTTTAACATTTAATTTTTTCTTCTCAATAAAGTTACTTGTTTATATATAATTCAGCAATTTCTTTCACGCCGTCAAATTCTTGCGGTGAAAATAGAATTTGTCTCGTCAGTCTTGAGCTGAATCAATCTGCATTATCCAAGTAACGACAACAGTGCGACGGAAGTTATAAGCGTTAAGCTATATCTATTTATTTTTTTCTTCTTTGAAATTAAGAATATGAAATATTATATTGACTTTAATATATATCTTATTCGTAATTAATATTTGTGGCGATATATTGTGGGTTCGATTTTCGTTCGAGGAAATTAAGTCGTTCTAGTAACGAAGCTAAGCGAGTTATGCGTAAGTAGCATGTATGTGAACAGAGTGTCTCAACACCAGGTTCCCAAGTTCCCTCTTTCTGCCCTATACTGGGTATAATCGTATACGGACAGCATCTCACTGTATATTGTCTACAGATCTCGCCGCCTTATGTTAATAATTTTATTATTCTCCTAAATAAATTAAAAATACTTTTTTGTACGTAATTTAACATTTTATTTTAACTTTAGCGCAAAGTTTTTATAACTAAAGAAGTATTTAAATAACTATTTGGAAAATGGAGCTGAAAATTTAAGCCCGTTACTATCCATTGTACTTTGAATTAAATGTTTTTTAACTTATAAAAGACGATTAATTACGATATATATTTAGATAACTATCATACCATAAATGTTCCGTTTCTTCTTTTTGAGATACGGAACCCAAAAACCTTACAAATTATTGCATTTGATTTACTAAAAATCGCCATATCTTGTAATTTGGAGCACATACCAAAATGTGTTGAAAGCCATCTGAAGCCGGCGCGATTTCTCAGGATTTAAAGAGCTTCAACTTTAAGGCACGCACTTTAGAATGTTTACACTGGAGATACTGGAAATTTTATTTCTGGCTGCTCTGCTGAAAAATTGACACAACATCACTGAAACGTACCGAAAGATATTTGTAAGCAAGTTGCATGCTTTCGTTGTATACGATATATAAAATATATAGTAAAAATAATATAAACTGGAGTTTAAAAAACATAGCATATATATAATAGTATCAAAATTTGAATATTAATATTAATAAAAAAAGTATTGCAAACATGTGTGTATTAACAGTTCGTCTCGATTAAGGTTTAAATCATTAGCTTGATTAATTTTACTTTCTGTTTTCTCTCAATTGATAATCGAACCTACAACAACGTTCCCAATCACACACTTGTACACCTGCGCTACGATGCCCTCCAATCATAATATTATAATAAATAATTCATTACACATTATCACAAAAACAAATATATAATATAATAAACAATTCTAAACTAAAAATTAATTTCATTCACTCAGCTTCACGCTGTATCCCGCACATAGCAGAGTAAAAGGAAACTTGGGAATCTAGTGTTAAGACACTTCGTTCTTCTTCCATTCCTCACTTTCCACCGAATTTGAGGCATTGCGAGTAGGGTGGCGGAACTCAACGCCGCGCTTCGCCTTGATACCAGAGAAGAAAAAATATTAAATATTTCATCTCCTCAAGTGGGCATTGAACCCACAACCTATCGTTTTACAATCACACGCTTGTGCCGCTGCGCCACGACAGGCCTCAATATAATACACAAAACTAAAAAAAATAATTAACACTACATTTAGGTAGAAGCAAAGTCTGAAATTCTTTATATGTTTGTTTCAATACGATAGTTTTAAACTTTATAAGCATCCACACTACTTGCCAACTACACCAGATGTCAATACTTAGCCGGTATTAGCTGTATCTTTATCACTATCTTGCTATTTATTGCGTTTTCATATAAAATGCCATTTAAAAGTATCATTTGTAATATTACTCTAAGATTTATTATACATTGAATCAACTGTAATACTCGTCGTAATCCGATTATAAAATCATTGTATCAAACGTTATTTTTCATAAATGCTTCTTAAATGTATGTATAATGGAAGTTGTAGTACTTGTGGATTCAATTCTCACACGAAAGAATGAAATATATAATATTTTTATGTCCCCGCTCTGATACGAAACAAAGCCCTGCGTTGAGTTTCGCCTTCGTAAGTGTCTACATACAGCGGAAAGCTAAAAAAGGATAAAAATACTTGAAAATGCTGAGTTATTCAGTTGTACACACTTGCTCTAGATAGTGTTATTGTAATCATTCAATCCATTTAAATGATTACTAACAAATTTATAGCAATGAAAAAAAGGCGTAAAATTCGTGAACAAAATATATATACTTAATGCAGCCGACTTCGTTATTAAAAAATCCAGGGGATGGTCTATAAAATTTAACGTAGGCGCTGTAAAACCTACCCTTAATAAATTTTGTTGTAAATCAGCTGTGATTTGATATCAGAAGCTTTAAACCCAACTTTTGTACCTACTATGTACATTAAATTATAAGAAAAAGATTGTTTTAATAAATATATCTACTATTTCTTTTTAATGTATTTAACCATCGGAGCAAAAAGCGGTAATGAGTTAGACTTGTCTATCTGTCAGTATGTCTGTGGAAACGGTAATAATCCGGTTTCAGTACAGTTTTTCTTACACGAAAACCTTATTTAAATCGTTGATTCTAATTTTTTTTTATAAAAATCTAATTAATAGTTATGTATCTGTGGTTTTTTACTTGATTCTATTTATTAATAACGAGACTATGAATATGAAAATTACTAGAGAGCACATTACAGTATAG
Source organism: Eueides isabella (assembly GCA_019049475.1). Lineage (NCBI taxonomy): Eukaryota > Metazoa > Arthropoda > Insecta > Lepidoptera > Nymphalidae > Eueides > Eueides isabella. The sequence continues at coordinate 14,082,352 of CM032386.1, forward strand.
GCGGAGGGAACCTAGTGTTAAGAGTCTTCACTATGCACATTCTACAGAATTTTCAAGCGATAGCTTGTTGAATGGCGAAACTTAGCGCCGCACTATGTCTTTATAACAGAGTGAAGAAAATTGATAGAAATATTTCTTAAATTATTTTCCTGTATAAGAATTGAATTCACAATCGTATTGACAGCCACTTACTGTGCCTCTGCACTACGATAGTCTGTCAATAGCAATTAACTTTAAAATATTTTTCACTACGAACCAAAGTAATTTCAAATAATTTATTGTACAAAACCAGATAGTTTTTCACAGAAAATTAATGTTACTTTACTAACAAGCCATTGATTTCATTTCTCTAGTAGTATTTTATGTTCAACCAATCGATATGTCCTGGTTAGGGTACGTTTAATGACCCGCAATAACCCGCGCTACAGCACTAAATCTAGGTTTAGCCTATTTAGGATGTAAATTATTGCTATATATTATAATAGACAAAATAAATTGTTGATTATATCATTATTATATTAAGCTTCCTCAGCTGTTCGCTTCGCTCGAATAATTTCCATCGCTTCGCCTGCATGATTATGATCAGCATGATGTTTATGAAAATTGATGTAATTATTCTTGTAATATAGATAATACGACACGACAATTGTTGTAGAAAAATCAATGACACAAAACTATTTTTATTTAACGGAAATTTTCAATGAGAAAGATTTATGAATTTTACATAAGGCTTCGCCCGCGTTAGAATACCTCTGGCCAAAGATAAATAATACAAGACCGGATCAAAATAAAATAATAAAAAATACATTTTAAAATATAAAAATAAAACTATATTTATAATACAAATATATTTACCAATAAGTAGATATAAAATTAATGCAAGTAAACGAAAGAAACCTAGTAAGGAACATAGAAGTATACAGTTGTGATGCTAATTGACTTTAAAGAACAAAACACCAATTTTCTGCCAAATTTTTCAAGTTAGATAAAAAAAACCTATAAAGCCCTATAAAGAATTACGTAAAACGCAAAAAACACATAGATATTATTCCTCAATAACAAGCTTTTAAAATATTCGCAAAAGTTTTAACAAAAATTGGGCGAACAAAAGTTTAATACTTATAAATTCACAGATTCCAAGTCGAGTCGAGTCGGTTTGATTCAGGATGTCCAAAATTTCCCGATGAATAATTTATACTTGTTTCTCGTTACGTGCCGTTACATTTCTTTTTTAACTGTATATGAAAGTTAGTTGGGTTTTTCTTACTTTTTTAATATGATATTATTTTTATTGTATTAGGTTTTATATGAATTAATATTTTCTTTATTTAAAGTGAATATTCTTAATTTAAATATTTTGGGACTTGATATGGCACAAGCGTGTCACTGTACCTGACAGATTATAGGTCCCAACTGGTGGAAATAAAACATTTAATATTTTTAATTTGTCGCTTTGGTGATGAGGCAAAACGTGGCTATGAATTTCGTTACTTTAGCGCGCAATTGCTCCAGAATTCGATGGAAAGTGGAAAATGGAGCTGTCTAAATATGAATAGAGTATCTTAACAGTAGGTTTCCAAGTTCCCTAAAAAATGTTATGGTGTCAGTGTAAAAAAGTGATATACGTAGGCAAAGCCTCAAGTCCAACACTAGTATAATACAGATAAAATATAACTAACCAATTTCAATATAAGTCACCCCAAAAACAATGGTTATTTCAAAATCCTTATGGTTAGAATATGTACGATAGCAATAAAATTTATTGTCACCAGACATCTGCTTCCATATTGCTTGTGCCGTGTAAACAGTTGTGCCACTGTGAATTGCATGAAAACTTCTTTGGATTTAAAATTTTACTTAGTTACAATAGGTTTTTGGTTTTCGATGCAACTGTTTCTATTTATTTATTTATTATCTTTTCACCTTCACGCTGTATCCTGCACGTGGCAGGGTAGGTAGAGGAAATTTGCGAACCTAGTGATAAAACACTCCGTTCTTTTCTCCACTTTCCACAGAAGTTGCAGCTTAAGTTGAGTGGCGGAACTTAACGCTGCGCATTGCCTTCTTACCAGAGTAAATCAGTATGAAAATAATTAATATTTCCTTTACTAAAGTGGAGATCACAGCCACAACTCCTGCGCCACGATAGGCTTCAATTTAAATATTCCTACGAATTCTCTCGTCTCCACTCTTCACCTTACTATTGGCACCTTAAAATTGGTGTTTATTATTGCAAGAAAGATCCTTGATATTTATTATCACGCTAAATGAGTGTAAGAGCAAAATTGAATTCAGAGAACTGATTAATCGGAAATTTCTCACCAACATGAATCACAAATGTATGTACTCTTTAATATAATTTATTGAATAGAATAAAAAAAACATCAATAATGTTTTTTTAATAGTAAATAATAAGCAAATGTACTGTTATAAAAAAAAATATATTGCAATGTTTTTAGCTACTATCACAAGCTTCAGTGGTTGAAAGTCAACGCTCAGCAGTATCGAGGGTATACTGCTGAGCGTTGACTTATAGAGATAAAATGGGAGATGAAAAAAATGGAGTTTTGCATTTCATATTCCACATACCTAAACGAAATCGCAGGCTACGACAGTCTCTTTTTTATCTTTCGCACCCTTAGCAAAGTAAGCAATGGGACCTTGGGAACCTAGTGTTAAGACATCCCTATTAACTTCCGTTGCCTACTTTAAGCCGAATTTGAGCTGACTTGAGAAATGCTAGACATAGCATGTTGAGTGGCAGAATTCAACGCCGTTGTTTGCCTGGTTACCAAAACAAGTCACGGTAGCCTCATACATGTTTAACAAAGTCAAACACCTTTCAGAAATCTTTTGAAAAATAATTAACGAAATCAGGAGCGAACTAAGTAAAGTATTTCCGTGAACAAAATTCATAAAAGATTGCTTTTTAAATTTACGACACCTTTCACCAAACTGGTGCGCGTACTGTTGACACTAAGCCTACTTAAAACACTTTTGATTTTAGATAAGACTAACGAAAAATGTAAGCACAGAGTAGTATATTTAAAAAAAAAATACAAATTTATTTAGTTTAACGCTCTAAAAAAAATATGAAATAAAAAAAAAATTGAAATACATTTTCAAAATATGAAATACATTCATTACTCTAAAATATGACATACATTCCGTTCCATCGCACATTCTGCGCCGAAATAGGAGCATTGAAAGCTAGTGATGAAATTCAATTGAGTGGCGGAACTTAACGCCGCAATTTGCCTTGTTACTAGAGTGTAAAAATGAAAAAATATAATATTCAATTTCCTCAAGTGAGGATGGCGTTTGTTCGACTGTAAATGCGTTATGGGTTCGAACTTCACTTGGGAAAGTGAAAGATATAATGTTTTCACTCTGGGATAAGGCAAAACGTGTCGATGACTTCCACCACTCAACACGCAATAGCTTATATTCGGCGGAAAATGGGGAACGTAACGGAATGTCTTAGCACTAGATTCCCAAGTTCACTCTGCCTATACTGCCATGTGCGGGAAACAGCGTGAACCGGATTAAAATTTAAGCTCCATTTAATTTCACGCTTCACTTTCTCATCTTCACAAGCTGTAATCATAGAAGTTAGAGAACCATGACTATAATTCCCAAAACTTTACCCCTAAAAATGGTGATAAAATCCAGATTTCACAACAAAACAGAACAGGAAATTTCAAATTTAATTCATATTCATTATATTTCCCGAAAGGAAAACGCATATACAACTCCTGGGGGCAGAGTAAAGTTTAGCTTTGCTTTGTTTTAATTACACTCCGGCGGCCATTGGGGCGCTGAGTTAAAAAGTTAATTAGCTTTAATTTTAACGACGGTGAACGGTTGAATCTTGATGGAATAAAACACAGCGTAAAACGCTTGCTTTCCGAAAAAAAAATAATTACTAACTGACCATAAAAAATTAAATTGTGGCACTGATAAGAAGTTGCCTCGGATCACGATTCTCATCTAAATACAAAAGTTTGATATTTGTGTAGAGGATGGAAATGGAAACAAACATTTTTTAACTTTGATGGTATGTAGTTGATTTTTCAAGCGCAGTGTTAGTGGATTCAAATCCTTTTATCAATTACATTAGTTTCTGAAAATTACCTATTACAAATAATTGATTTAAATATAACTCTTAATTAAAGATGGTGAGGGGTTTTCATTGTTTAATAGTTGATATCAGCCAATTTGTGGCTTTGATTTAATAAAATAATAACAATTATGATTAAGTTGGAAAAATTAGGATGTTAATATTAGGAAATGTCTCTGATTTAAATGTAATGATTACTAACAATCCATTTCCTGTCGAGTTAATTTAATATTATATAACAGTTACATTACAAAATTACAATTGCTCCAATAGAGATCGAACACAAAACTTGTCGCGTTTACAGTTGCGAGTTCAAAAAATACCGCGAATATAGATTTTTCACTCACTTACTCTCTCAGCTTCACGCTGTATCCCACACGAAGCAGGGTAGGCAGAGGGAACCTGGGAACCTTGTGTTAAGACTCTCCGTTCCACTTCCTTTTCCCACTTTCTGCCGAATTTGAGACATTGCGTGTTGAGTGGCGAAACTCAACGCCGCGCTTTACCTTATTACCATAGCGAAGCAATGGACAAAATTAAGTGCACGGACGGATTTATAGGAGAAGAAGATTGCCGAGAAGATGTGAACGACGAAGAGCGTAGCCCGAGAACTTCAACAACAGACGAAAAAAAAATACCGTTCAAGAAGTTGCTAGGACATTACGATTGGCTCGTACGATTTGATTTTTATCAATGATTTGGGCAAGAGACAGGTTGTCACGAAAGTCGTACCAAAATTGCTCAATATCGACCAAAACCAGGATCGCATGAACATTGCTAATGAGCTATTGGACTCTGTTCGCTACGACCTAAATTTGCTTCAGAGGGTCATATCTGGTTACGAATCGTGGGTTTATGGTTATGCCGTGGAAACTAAATCTCAACCATCTCAATGGAAGCTGCTGCATGAACAAGGACCAACAAAGGCGCGCCAAGTCGAATGTGAAAGTTTTGCTTACAGTTCTTATTTGTTTTACTTCGATTGCAGGGGCGTGGGCATCATGAGTTCTAGCCACAACGTAGATCATTAAAGAATATTACCTGTAGGCCTTGGTTATGTAGAAGATCAAAAATTGGCTTTTGCATCACGATAGCGCCCCTGCATTATCCTTGCTTGTGCACGACTTTTTAACCAAAAACGACACACTTATGACGTTGCAGCTACCGTATTCACCAGATCTGAACCCCTGTGACTTACCTTCTCAGTTAGGGGTCTGTTCAGTTTAGAGAACCAGTCCCTGAACTGAAGACAAGGCCCATAAAATGACAACGCTACGCTACAATTGACGAGATAAAGACGGTACCGAAGTGGGAGCTGCACAAAATAAAAAAAAATTTTTTTTTAATGATTCAAAGGAATCAAGAAAAACATTTCAAAAGACACTGGCAGAAGTGTATAATATCTCATCACAATTATTTTGAAGGGGACAAAATAAATATTTATGAGTAAAAAGTCAAGAGAGATGTCAAAAGTTAATAAGGTTTGATTCCCACTAGATGCATGCATCAGTAGAGCATGGTCTAACAATAATAAATCCATAAACCAGATAACTATTGCATAGTTTTCTTTTTAAAATATCGACATCTTTATAAATTTTAAAAATCTTCAATAGTTAAAATAGGATAAGTAACTAATTGTTTTTTCCCGATGTACTTTGTATCCCGCACATGGTAGGGTAGGCAGAGTTAGCTTGGGAATCTAGTGTCAAAACACTCCCTTGCATTCTTCAGTGTCCGCCGAATTTGAGGCATTACGTCTTTAAGTGAAGAAACTCATTTTTAATAAACTACTAATATATAATAAAACAATATCCCCTAGGCTTTTCTAAACAATAGCATCTGCGGCACCAAAATCTATAGTAATGCAGTTTACCCGAATCGGCGATCTCCTTCAAAATTACTTCGGACGTGACCTGAAGACAAACCGCCTTTATTGTTTTAATGGTCTTTTAAAACTAGCCGAGTGGAAAACTAGGGGTGAATTTACGTCATATATTTCTTTGGATATTGAGATACAAGTTTAAAATGAGGAATACCCGTGAGGAATAGACCTTGGAAAGTTAAATACTTTTTATTTTGATGGGGAAATACTATGGAATGTACGAGTATGTAAATGCTTTATTTTATTAATGATGGTATTTCATTAAAAACTAGAAGAAGTGAAAAATAAGAAGTCCCTACGCGAGCTGGCATGCTTAAATTATTTTAATATTTAATATTTATTTAAAGACTAATGTAAAATATACAAATTGTCGTGATAAATTGGTAACAAATTTAATATATATGTTGCTCCACAGATGTGTCTACCTTTTAGTGAAAGTCTCATATAATTATTGATTTAGTTGTGACATCTACAAAATACATCGTGTTTTAAGAATATATAGACGATGAAAGAAAATCTTATTTTAACAAACTAAAATTTTTATCCAACAGCTTTAATCCTTAAATTGTCGCAATATTTTTAATAAAACTGAGCTATCCATGGTCACGGGTAGACTAGCCTCGACCGGACATCAAACTCACAACCTGTCCCATCCACAGTCACATCTCAAAGCATTATAATAGCTATAACTCGAAGACCTTGCAAGTCACTCCTTACTCTCGCTATGATAATAGAGACGGGCAATGATTTGTACGATCGATTCTCAATTTCGGAAATTGGATTTGTAGATCGGCTGATAAGGGGATAACGGTAAGAGTTTGGGCGCTCTTGCCACTCATTTGCCTATCGATTTTGCTTTCTGACACATATTTATTTACTTTTTAGGTATTTTTTCAAAGTGCTCTTAGAGTCTTTGTTTGTTTGTGATTTTTTTTATGTATTATATGTATGCTTTTTTTAACAATAGGTTCTCAGGATCCATCTGTCTACCTTGCCAAGTGCGTGGAACAGCGTAAACCTGAAGAAAGAGTAAATTTTTAAAGATGTAACTATATTTATACGACACAAAATTATATCTTAGTAAATGGCAATTGTATGCTGTAAATATGAATACTACTTAATTACTCAGCTCCAAGCTATATCCCGTATATAACAGGGTAGGCAGAGGAAAATCAAAAATCAAATTTGATCGTTTTATTATACATAGGTATCCTGCAAATGGCTAAATTTGTAGAGGGCACCAAGCTCAGAATCAAACCGAAAACAAGCCTTCGATTAAAAAAACAATTGTAAAATGTATTCATGTATTCAAGAACTATGATACCATAGACAAACAAAAAGGTGAAAGACAAAAACATATTGAATATAATGGTACAGCCAGTAAAACAGCTCAATATTGACTTCATACACAAAAATGTTCAATTAAAATTTTACTATGTTTTAAAGTGTTATTCCACACTTAGGACAGAAAATACTAAATTTAAATTTAAAAAGCGTATAAAAATTTTGAACGAAGCAGGATTTGAACCCGCGCCTCTGGAATACCGTTCCAGCGCTCTGACCAACTAAGCCATTCGTTCTCACCGAGCTCCGTCGAAATTCTTATACGCTTGTTACAACTTATTTTTGTTGTTAGCATCTCTGTAGGGAGATTTTTACAAATTTCCGCTACCCAAAGACAACTCGTAAGAATTATCGTTTGGCAAGAGAGAATACTATTTACTTTAATATTTTTACTATGTTTTAAAGTGTTATTCCACACTTAGGACAGAAAATACTAAACTTAAATTTAAAAAGCGTATAAAAATTTTGAACGAAGCAGGATTTGAACCCGCGCCTCTGGAATACCGTTCCAGCGCTCTGACCAACTAAGCCATTCGTTCTCACCGAGCTCCGTCGAAATTCGTGCTGGAACGGTATTCCAGAGGCGCGGGTTCAAATCCTGCTTCGTTCAAAATTTTTATACGCTTTTAAAATTTAAGTTTAGTATTTTCTGTCCTAAGTGTGGAATAACACTTTAAAACATAGTAAAAATATTAAAATAAATAGTATTCTCTCTTGCCAAACGATAATTCTTACGAGTTGTCTTTGGGTAGCGGAAATTTGTAAAAATCTCCCTACAGAGATGCTAACAACAAAAATAAGTTGTAACAAGCGTATAAGAATTTCGACGGAGCTCGGTGAGAACGAATGGCTTAGTTGGTCAGAGCGCTGGAACGGTATTCCAGAGGCGCGGGTTCAAATCCTGCTTCGTTCAAAATTTTTATACGCTTTTTAAATTTAAATTTAGTATATAAAATTAAAATTCATAGCACCTCACTATTGTCAATATATTTCAAAGTTTTATTTTAACGCTTCACGCTGTATCCCGCACGTGGCAGGGTAGAGAGAGAGGAACCTTGTGTTCCCAGTGTTAAGACACTTCCTTCGTTCCCCACTTTCCACCTAATTAGAGGCATTGCGTGTTAAGTGACGGAACTCAACGCCAGCTATAAGATATTGATATTTTAAATATTTCACTTCTACAAGTGAAGATCAAACCCACAACCTGTCGTTTACAATCATAAGCTTGTGCCCCTGCGCTTTGGTTTTCAACGTATCTACTTCAAAACATTATAAATAATATGTTTAGTATCTAAATGGTACGAGTCTAAGCGATAATGAAGGTATCGCCCTCGAGTTACGCCAAAGGCGTTTTACCCATAGAGTCCTATAGTTAAGATTATATGAATGTTATCACATTGATATATTTAATAGTAATAACCTAAATTCACATCGCGATTCATGATTTTTTTATATAAAAATTTATCATTCTATGATTTTTGTTTAAATATTATAATAATTAAAATATAAAGACACACTCCACTCCACTCTCACACCACTGTCTTTAAATAAAATTTTACAATATAGTATATATTTGCCACCATAGAAAATTAAAGTTATCTTTTACCAATAAAGAAACTCGGATATTAAAAATCGTTTCCTCATTTTGGCAATGTGCTTAAATTGTTACTCTGGTTATCATAATATATTCGTTCAAGAGTTATGTTAGTACAGACAAACACACAAATTGACGCATAGACATGACACATTCACACTTGTAACACCCCTCTTTATGAGTTGGAGGTTAAGGGACAGTAACAAGTCCCCAGAATTCGAGGGATAGTGAGGACCGGAAGTATCATAATGGAAACTAAAATTTAGCACTGGCTTAATTCTAGGTTTTTTTTTACTATGTTTTAAAGTGTTATTCCACACTTAGGACAGAAAATACTAAACTTAATTTTTTTTTATGTTCCGTTCGTGAACGAATGGCTTAGTTGGTCAGAGCGCTGGAACGGTATTCCAGAGGCGCGGGTTCAAATCCTGCTTCGTTCAAAATTTTTATACGCTTTTTAAAAATTTAAAAATTAAGGTTTAGTATTAATTCTAGGTTCCCATGTTCCTTCTCCTTACCCTGCTAAGGGTAGGATATAGGGTGAACCTAAAAAATGTAAATATTACCTCAACCGAATATGAACCAAGTATTATTATTAAGTACAGTGAAACATTCAAGTGTACGGTACAACGGTGACAAATAAAATAAAGTACATTATTAGGAAATCACGATACGACGTGTCCCTTGTGAGAGTTTATATCTTTTAAAATAGCTCCCATACAACCCCTGTCAAATCGGTGAAAAAAGTGGCCTTTTATAGTGTAGAGTGTCCATGGTTTTTGCTGTATCAATTGATTCTTTTTTTTTTCTTTTCAAGCTTCACGCTGTATTCCGCCCTTAATAGGGTAAACTGAGTGAAACTGCAACCTTGTACTAGACCTCCATTTAAATTACTACATTTCTGGTCCAATTCCCCTAAAATTTCGGGGAACCTAGTGTTAAGATACGTTCCCTTTTAAGATACTATCCACCTAACAATTTGTGGCATTGCGTTCTGAAAATCGGAATCGGTTGGAACCCCTGGTATGACAGGTCTCAGGTACTTATTAAATTTTATATTTAAATTTATATAAAAGTTTAATCGTATTCGTATATTTTGAGAAATAATACTTTTATAGTGTCATAACACTAGGTTCCCAAGTACCCTCTGCTTACCCTACCATGTGCACGATAGAGTGTGAAGCTGAATAAATAAATATTTTTATATGTAACTACAAAAGCTTACTTATTAATTTTACTCAGGGTACATTAAAATGCATTGTATAAATATTTATTAATAAAATTATAGCTTTTAAAAGAGTAAGGGTTCTGTCAACTTTTCGATATTCTTCCATTTCGAGAAATAATTCAAACATATACATTTCCCCTAGCGGGATTCACACCAGTAAGCATGGCGTAACTAGTGTATTATATTATTTTCTGTTTCACACTAATAATGAAAGCCACATACATGTCAGCGTCGATTTCCGCCACCCAGCACGCAATGTTTTTATGTAATTCCTCGGATTGGAGTGTCTTAATACTAGGTTCCCAAGTTCCCGTTCAGCGTGAAGCTAAGGAAAATAGAAAATCTCATGAAAAAAGCAAAATAATATATCTTTAACAGGAATATCCCCAAAAATTTTAAGTCATAGTTCATGGAACGAGCCATGTCCGATCACAAAATTGCCTTATCGCCTCATCTTACCTTAGGCTTATTCCCATTCCCGTATTCACATTTTTCATGTAAAACTAATGATACAGATTTAACTATCTATGTTAAGTTATAAAGATTAAATATACTTTATAAATATATAAATAACAAAGTTTTTATGCATTAATTAAAAATTCTAAATATTTTAATATTCTTAAAAACTGAATACAGCAATGTCTGACTTTAAACACGAGGGTTAAGGGGTTCAATTTCAAGGCATTCATTAATACTTTTCTTCGCTCTAGAAAAGCATAGTGTATCGTTGACTTTTACATTCAACTCCCAAATATTTTCCGAGGAAAGTGGAAAATAAGTGGCTTCTTGATATTAGTATCAAGAAGACACTTAATTTCCGATTTTTTCCTTGAAGATACTCTTAGGAGTATTTTCAAGAAGTGGACTATCCATACAAAATATTATATGTAATTTGAAAAATTATGTTTCTGAGATTAGCTCAAACTTCACCTTTTTTATAATATAATAGAAGATTATAGAAGACAGCATAAATTTAAATCACGCATTGCCAATATTCTGTATATATAGGTATGTTTTAACTCACTTAGGGAAATAAATAATAAAAAAATCCTTAATAAAATCCCAAAACACGTGAAACAAACGTAAAAAGCGTAAAAAAGAATAAATCTTACTACTTTATTGGGCATATTTTAGATCATTAATAGTCTTTCTGTTACTCTCTTCCAGTACAGCACATGTGTTTGAAAGTTTACAAAATATTTCCCCCTATAATAGGGATGGGACGACGTGTGCGTCGCCAGATGTGACCTGACGTTATTTTATATATATTACAACTTTTGTATTGGAGGAAATCCATGATTTATGATATGGAAAGGTGATATAAATCATTTGTGTTACAATTCCAATTTCTGTTTCAATGGCGCCTTTTGTGGGACGAAACGTTAGAGTATTTTTTTTTTCTTTATAAAAAAATATTTTTTTTAGTTTCACGTATGAGTAGGCGGAGAGAATTTAGGGCTCTACTATTATGACTCTCCACTTTCAGTCCACATTGCGACACTTACTTTTCTCGACTAATTTAAACCATTTCTTGTTGAGTAATACAACTCATATATACATACACTTTGCCTCGTTGCCAGAGTCAGAAAATGAAAATATTGAATATTTCAGTCCCCTGAGTGGAAATCATCCTATAACTTTCGCTATTAGTACCATACCCTTCTACCCCTGCGCCAGAACGGACTCCAAGGTTATTTTATTTGTAAATATCCGAATATCTGACCACTAACTCTACATGGAATATACAATAAAAAAATATTTTAAACGACTCTCATTAATGTAAGGGTCAAAGTAGTGTTTCTTTTTTTTTTTTTTTTTTTTATGGAAGAGACGGCAAACGAGCGTACGGGTCACCTGATGGTAAGCGATCACCGTCGCCCACGACCCAGAGGAGCTACAGGAGCGTTGCCGTCTTTTAAGGTGGAAGGACACCGGGACCCGGCATTACCCAATGCGAAACGCAGTGGCCAATGCCACTACTTAACGCCGGTCTTAAATGCCGGGGGTGGTAACAATCCGGTCGAGTCCGCCCATGCGTGTTGCCATTACTGGTAACGTGACTCTACCACACGCACTTTAGTCGCCTCTTATAACACCATCAGTACCAGGGTGATCCTATTCTAAGCCGGGATGACACGGCAGAAAATGTTTATCTGTTTGTCCGTGTGTCACGCACTAATCTCAGAAACGTCTAACCAGATTGAAATGCAGTTTTCCCTATTATATTTTGGCAACCTTCCTTCAATATTTAGTTCTAATTTCATTTAAATGGGTTACTAGTTGGGTACTGGGTACTATGGTTACGTCAATTTAAAATATTTTTGTTTGTATAAATATGTATGTATATACGTATAAATTGTTACGATTTTTTATTTGTGTAGCTAAAATTTTATATTAGAATAAGAATGTAAATGAGATTAGTTAATATATACGATTAGTAATTAAAACGGGCGAAGCCACAAGCGGGTCGGTAGTATTTTATAAGTTTTTATATTTGAAAACACTTGAGAGGCTTGCCGTGGCGCAGTGGAACAAACGTGTGCCCGTGACCGACAGGTTGTGGGTTCGATCCCCACTCGAGGATATTATTTCCTAATTTTAATATTTTCAATTAAAATATTTAATGTTTTCATTTCTTCGCTCTGGAACGAGGCAAAACGCGGCGTTCCGTCACTCAACACGCAATGACTCAAATTCTGCGGAAAGTGGGAAACGGAAGTGGAACTGAGTGTCTTAACACTAGGTTCCCAATTTTCCTCTGCCTACCCTGTCATGTGCGGGACATAGCGTGAAGCTGAGAGAGAGAGAGTGAAAACACTTCGTGCTTCACTTTCCACTCAAATTTTCCAAATCACATGTCGCTTGTACACAACTCTTAAATAAGGCGTTTCTCAAGTAAAGTTCACAAACCAGCAACATACAATTCTAAATTCAAATAATAGATCTTACTATAATTAACCAAAATAACAACATGAACAGAACATCTCATATTACCCGGCGTAGTGCATAACGCGGTCGAAATCTCTCCAAAGCTCTTGTCTACACAGACGGGACGATTAAGTATCGAGTTTCGATCCTATTTGTTGAATTTCAAAGTCCACTTCCGGTTTGAGTGTACATTAGTGACAAAATGTATGTTGTACAGCTTTGAGTATTGAAACGTATCTATGATACGTGCATTCTGGTATTGAAGCCACTTGATATAGTCATCACATATATATTTATATTATGTAATAGGTATACTGTAGTTATACTGGTATTATTAACTAGAAAATAAAATTGAGGCCTGTCGTGGCGCAGCGGCACAAGCGTGTGACTGTAACCGACAGGTTCTGGATTCGATCGACCAGTCGAGGAATTGAAATATTTAATATTTTCAATTTAAATATTTAATGTTTCATTTCTTCGCTCTGGTAATAAGGTAAAGCGCGGCATTGAGTTCCGCCTCTCAACACGCAATGCCTAAAATTCGGCGGAAAGTGGGGAATGAAAGCGGAACGGAGTGTCTTAACACTAGGTTCCCGGGTTCCCCCTACCTACCCTGCCTTGTGCAGGATACAGCGTAAAGCTAAAAAAAATATTAGTACGTAGTAGAGTACTTGTACCTAAGAGTACACTCCGTTCTCCTTTTCTCTTATAAAAAAAGTTTTTTTGTGTTAAGACAATTACGTTCTTCACTTTCCGCTTAACTTTTGAGACATCGTAAAAAGACTGGCGTAACTCAACCAACCTGCTTCACCTCGTTACCAGAGCGAAGAAATAAAACGATTTAATATTTCTCTCTCTCTCTCCCTTTAGTTAGAACTCATCTTTTATTAAGTGTAAAGTCATACATACGTATACCATACATTTTTCAATACTATGTTACTGCCAAACTTCGATTTCCTATTTACATAACAAAGCAGGGAGACGCGTGCACAACACGAGTATCTTAAATTCATTGTCGCCCTCACTACGTACCTACTGAATCCTAAAAATACAACGAACTTTACGAATTTTTAAATGTTTTGTTTTGGACTGTTCCCAAGAGACGTTGGTTCATACCTCCCATAGAATATGTATATTTGTTTACGATTTTCGATATATCGGAGTAATTAAAATAGCCAACGATACAATGACTAGAAATATGATATGCCCGTTAACGCGACAGCTATCTCTTTTATTCACGTCCAGGAAATGATTTTATTATTATTGCGTCGATTTGGTATCGAAATAAAGCGAAGCGTTACGCTATTCAATACAAAATGACTTGAAAATTTGGTGGAAAGTGGAAAACGGAGTGTTTTAACACTGGGTTTCCATTTGCATTTCATTTTATATGAAAGATAAATAAACCTTAGAGAGGGAAATTGAGAACCTAGTGTAAGGACACTCTGTTCTGCTCTTTACATTTTTGAAGCTTTGCTTACTGAGTGGCTGAGTTTAACTCCGCATTTTGAATTATTACTTAAATGAAAATATTCACCATTTAATTTGCCCGAGTAGGAATCGAACCGACAACCTATCGCTTTAAAAACTACACGATTGTGCCCCTTCACCACAACAGGCTTTCTTGTATAATATATAATGACATCTAAAGAACATAACATTTATTTTATAAGAAAACAGGGCCCTTTAAACGTGATTCCGTAGAACGAGGGTATTTGATTTAGATAAGGATCCTTTTTAGATTCAGCGCCGTCTTGCCTTCATTGTGTTTTACGAAATATTTAATTTTATACAAAACAGCAGGTTTTCGCTTTCACAAATATATTAGGTACAGGGTAAATAGATACAACCAAGACTTAAAATAATATCTCGTGGATTCTTAGAAATATGCTAAGCGGAACTTAACGCCGTGCTTTGTCTAATAGCCCAGTATAATAATCCTCAAATATATTTAATAGGTATACTGTCTTCAGATCGTATCAATTTACTCCGTTGATCCAGCTCTAATTTGACATACACGTGTAAATTGACGTTAAGCTTACTTCTAGAAAAAAAAACACGTGTAAAGCTTACTTCTAGAAAAAAAAAAATACTTTTAATAAATTACTTTTGAGACATGGCTTGGCGCAAAGGCAAAAACGCGTAAACGCGACTGCTTGTGGGTTCTATTGTCACTCAAGAAAATGAAATATTTAGTATTTTCACTTTCTCGCTCTGGTAAAAAGGCGTTGAGTTCCGATACGAAAAACACATTACCTCAAATGCGGCGGAAAGTAGAGAACGGACCGGAGTGTCTTAAAACCAGGTTCCCAAGTTCCTTCTGCAATGTGTGGATACAGTGTGAAGCTGACAAAAAAAGAATTGTAATTAACTGAAATAACAATACGAAAGTCAGGTTATTTCTAATTTTATATGGCATTGTATATTCATTAATGCAGATTAAAAACAAAGACTTAATCGTAATAATTATAAATTAAACGATAATAGTTAACAAAATATATTTTCAGGGTTATATCAATTTTACTGTGAAAGTACAATATCTCATCTATCAGTTAATATCGTATGCCTATAAATAAAAAAACGGTCTCCACTGCCCCTATTCGTAGCCTAGTTGATATATATATGAAAAATATAAAAGTAATTTGACATGTTATAGTAAATTAATTAAAGTTCGATGCCCACTCGACAGAATAAAATATTTTCATTTTCTTGCGCTGGTAATAAGACAAAGACGTGTTAAACTTCATCTTTTCTTAAAAATCGGGAAGTATGTGTAGAACAAGTGTCTTGACACTAGGTTCCCTCGATGTTCCCTGCAAATGCGGGATACAGCGTGAAACTAAATAATCAATCCAGCTATCAAAAGCTTTCTTTAATAGATATTAAACCATTTTAATCCACAAATCATACCAAAGACAATTCCGATATAAACTGACAATGGATCCTTCCAATTGGATGAACATCGTAAGCCGTTTGCGGTATTGTGTAACAGAGTAATAGAATTAACTTGTACACGTAGTTCGATATAGTTTATAATATTATTACATTATCTTGTATTGTGGCGCAGTGACACAAGTGTGAAACTGTTAGCTGGTAGTGGGTTCAACGCCCACTCGAAGAATTTTCTAATGAATTATTTAATATTTTCATCATTTCACGCTCTAGTTGCAAAGCACGGCGGTGAATTTCGCATGCAATGCCTCAAATTCGGCGGAAAGTGGGAAACGGAACGGAGTGTCTTAACACTAGGTTCCCAAATTTCTTCTGGATGCCCTGCCATCTGCAGGATACAGTGTGTTTAATAATAATAGTATTACTTTGATTTGTCATGGCGCAACTATAAATGGAATAGGTAGTGTGGGGTCGATCCCCGTTCGAGGAAATAAAATATTTAATATTTCCTTTGTTTGCTCTGATAGGCAAAGTGTGGCGTTGAGTTCCGCAACTCAACACATAATGCCGGCGGAAAGTGGGAAACGGAAGGAAGTGTTTCTGTCTATCGTGCCATATCCGGAATACAACGTGAAGCTGAAAAAAACAATTAAATTAATAAAAACAAATTTTGCTGATTTATTGTAAAATTTGAAAATGTTTTTTTTTTTGCATTTATTTTGGTATGAGATATATTTTTTTTTAGCTTCACGCTGTATCCCGCACGAGACAAGGTATTCAGAGGGAACCCGGGAACCTAGTGTAAAGACACTCCGTTCCACTTCCGTTTCCCACTTTCCGCCGAATTCGAGGCATTGCGTGTTGAGTGGCGAAACTCAACGCCGTGCTTTGCCTTATTACCAGAGCGAAGAAATGAAACATTAAATATTTAAACTGAAAATATTAAGTATTTCATTTCCTCGACTGGGGATCGAACCCAGAACCTGTCGGTTACAGTCAGACTTTTGTGCCGCTGCGCCACGACAGGCCTAATATAATATAATTTTTCATATAAAAAAAATATTAAATAAATCTGATTTATGTAGATCATTAGCGTTTTATACCTGAAAGAAAGTAACCTTGTGATCTTATCTAAAATTAAACATTTTTCTAAAGATAACATAAAAGTATCGCTGGCCTAAGTTGAACCTGCACATACCTACATGTCTCTCTCTCTCTCTCTCAGCGTCACGCTGTATCCCGCACGAGGCAGGGTAGGCAGAGGGAACCCGGGAACCTAGTGTAAAGAAATTCCGTTCCATGTAATCAAAAGAAATAAGTTTCACGATCGCATAAACATGTCATGCCTTCTAAGATTTAACATTTTTCATCACATTTAATAATTTTTGCGAGTGTCCCAATTTTATGCGTATAAAAGGTCCGCGATAAAATTATTTACGATGCCAGGGTTTTGATATCATATTTTAATATTGGGACGTAGCTTATCTGTCGCGGACCGGTGCGGTGTCAAGAATCTTCGAGGTACGTATATATTTTTTATCTAAAGGTATATATGAATAAAAATGTATGTACGTCCGTGATTTCGAAATAACCAAATTTTGTATAATGCATATTGTTATTTACAATAAACAAAAGCAAGTTCGATTCCCACTAGAGCAAATGGAATATTTAATATATAATTTCATGTTTTCACTTATTTGCTCTGGTAACAAGGCAAAGCGTGGCGTTGGGTTCCGCCACTCAACATGCAATGCCTTAAATTCGGTGGAAAGTTAATTTTTGAAGGAATTTTAGCGAACACAATAAAATAAAGTACTAAAATAATTGAAATTACGATTGTATTGGACTTTATTATACTCACACTTAAATATGTATGAATAATATATATACATTACTATAAATTAAGTGCATAACAATATTTTTTAAAAAGTTAAACAAATATTTTTACAGTCCAAGCGGGCGAAGCCGCGTGAATCCGTTAATGTATAAAATATAAAGGACTTTGTGATATTTTTTTGGTATTTAATATATAATTTTATTTTATCAAGAACATATATTTTATTAAAATAAACAGGTATCAAACAATATGGTTTTGGGTTCAATTTCCACTCCCCTTAGTGGAATTTGTTTTCATTTTCTCAGTCTAGTAAGAATACAAAACGCGGCGTTGAACTCTGCCGCTATAAACTGGGAAACTAAACTAACGAAGAAAATTAAGAAACATATACAATACACTCAATACAAGGTTAGTTCTATCATCCCGAAGCTAGAAAACATAAAATCTATAAAATTATAATTAATTATAAAAAATTTGAAAAAATCATATTAGAAACAACATTTTCTATACAAAATACCCGTATAGAACAGTTTTATTACAAAGATAGCAACTGCTAACAGTCAGGGCCACTTCCACCTACTGCCGAGTCAAGTTTGAGTGACATTTTAATGGAGTCGAAAGAATTTATTCAGGATCTCCTTTACGGACACATGGCTTGAATAAAGTGATCTCTGGAGTCTGGACGTGCTAGAAAGACATAGATACAATTTATGCTGATATTACCTTATTTTTTGTTTTTGTTATATATAAAAAAATAATGTTTTTAAGGCCTTTGGGGTCAGTACGTGGTCTGATCATGATGGTTCTACGTTCGATTTTCATAAGTTATGATATTCGAAATTGTACGCTTAATATGAAAAGTCTGATGCAGTCGCAGTGCAGTGGTAAAATGTGTCATTGTAAAACAGTTGCGGGTTCAATTCCCTGAGTTTGAAATATTTTAAAATGAAACATTAACATATCCTCCCTCTGGTAAAGTAAATTTGAAAAATATAAATAAAGTATATTTTTTTAATTTGATTATTCCGTTTCCACTTTTCGACTGAATTATTGAGAAATTGTATGTTAAATGGCGTAACTCAACACCGCACGTAGCCTCGTTAGCAAAGCGAAAAAAAAATATAGCATATTTCGTTATCTCAAGTGGGAATCGATCCTACAACCGACCACACGCATATGTTCCTGCCCCACGACGACCTAATATACATACATAATAGGAGTACCTACTTATTAGCTACATTAATCTTATAAATCAGAAGTACTTACAAATTTTACACTTCTTACGTATCGGCGCCGTGGCTTAGTTGGTTAAAGCGCCTGTCTAGTAAACAGGAGATCGTGAGTTCGAATCTCGCCGGGGCCTTCATTTTTACTAATTTTAATATTATTCTAACATGGTTTAATTATTATTCCTTGTTAATGTAAAAAAAATCTTAAAACATCATATAGTGGTCATCATAGGTAAAATTTTTCCTATTTTTTTTTAGTATAGGGCTGTTCGAGTCGATCAAGCTTACGCTCAATTGAAGTGTCTCTTTTTGTATTGCTTTAGACCGTATCCCACACACGGAAGTAGAGAGAACTTGGGAACCTAATGTTAAGACACTCCGTTCCATTCTTCACTGTATTTACGACATTCATTGTATTCACCGTATTTACGGCATTGCACTTTGAGTGATGAAACTAGTACCTACAAGGCCTACCCTAGTACCTACAAGGCCCAGCCCTACCTTTGTGCTGCGTCTTTAATAGCTTTTTTTTTTAATTTAATAATAACTAACAAAAAAAAATAATCTCCATTCGTTTCCTGTTTCCCAAAAAACATAAGTTTCCACATGAAAACCGCTGATAAAGATAAACCTTAGTTTGAGAAGGGTCTATTCAAAATGTATGAGTTGCGGCCGACCGACCTCACTAATGGTTACTAAATGTCTAAAAAATTCGCCTCCACGCTCTGTTATGCGAGTTTGTATGACTTTGACGCTAGTTAAATGACAAATTACAATATGGTAATACTGACTCAGAAGGATATGTATGGAAAAATAGTTTGTTCGTGTAGCTTCACAGAATTCAGGGGACATAGGTAGGATATGGGCTTTAAACCAGGACAATGAAATTAATTTGAAGAGCAAAGTTCACATTAATCTTCGTTATGATTCGTGGCTTACAAAATTTGTGTATTTTCTCTGACAATGCAAAACGCGGTGTTAAGCACCGCCACTGCACCGTCGTAACTATAAATACTACCACATAACAAACAAAAGCCATGTGAACTGTCTTAATTATTTTTTTCAGCTTTACGCATAGTAGTGTGTACCCCGAACATAGCAGTGTAGGCAGAGTGTTTTCCACTTTCAGCCGAACTATGTAACGAAATAAATATATCTAGTATATCTTAAAATTTTACACCCCTGTCGAGAATATGATATTGAGAAAAAAATATTATTTTATCAAAACTAGATTATAAAAATATACATACACGAAGTCTTTATAGATTATTGACATGTATTAAAAAATATATAAAGAAAACTCATACTAAAACTAACACGTATATAAAACGTGTAAATTTTTTTTTAATATTATTGCTATATTTCTTCTATGTGTTCTATAACTTTCTGTTCCGTTTCGCCACTCGTCATGTATTACCTTAAATTCAGTGAAAAGTGGGAAACTGGACTGGTTAAATTGGAACTGATCGAATTAACACTATATTTCCAAATTTTTTCCACCTACCCCGCCATGTGCGGGATACACTGTTAAAAAGAAAATTATCGGTAATTTTATACAACAAACGACAAAGTAGAAATTTATTAAAACTATATTTTACGAACTACCCGTCTTCCCGTGACACCATTTTTCGAAACATCGAGTTTCCAAAATGTTTGTAATTTTGTATACGCCATGAATCTGGTTATTTTTTATTTTTTTTGTTTTTTTTTTCAGCTTCACGCTGTATCCCGCACTAGGCAGGGTAGACAGAGGGAACGGAAGTGAAACCTAGTGTTATGACACTCCGTTCCACTTCCGTTCCCCACTTTCCGCTGAATTTGAGGCATTGCGTGTTGAGTGGCGGAACTTAACGCCGCGTTTTTTTGCCTTATTACCAGAGCGAAGAAATGAAACATTAAATATTTAAATTGAAAATATTAAATATTTCATTTCCTCGACTGGGGATCGAACCCAGAACCTGTCGGTTACAGTCACACTCTTGTGCCGCTGCACCACGACAGGTATTTCATTTATAATATGTAATAATCGTGAAAATCAAAGATAATATTATATTTCACGAATTTGAAATCCGTCAATAATGATTATTCTCATAATTATATCTCTAAGAGTTAACTTGGATCAAGTAATGAAAATGAAACCGTCATGGCACAAGCGGGTATAAGTAAGGGCATTAGAAACACGAGGATCGTTGGTTGAATTGGTGGTTAAAGGCTTCTAATAGAAGGAATGCATTTTTTTCTCAGTCTTGTGAAGAAATAAAGTAGTTTCTTTATTGTTTTCAAAGCAATGAGTTAAAAAACACGAATTTCTACTAAATGTTTTAATTTTATTTACTTTTATTATATGTATATAATAATATCCGAATATTATATACTAATATTTTTAATGACGATTTTTTTCAATTTCACCTAGGACATCTAAAAAAGCCGCCTCGTGCGATTTTCCACATAGCCAGATATATATACTCTGGATTAAAGTTGTCACTGGCGAAAGACAACGTCTTGCCCATTCTTAGTCTTTTCAGAGCAGCCAAACTAAAAAACAATGTCGCTTTTAAAATACATTTTATTTTTAGCTTTACGCCATGTGCACCTGGCGTGAAGGCAGAGGACACCTAATGAAAAATTGTTCCGTTTCCCTTTTCACCGAATCTGCGGTATTAAGTGGCGGAACTCAACGCCGCCTTGCGCTTTGCCTTGTCATCAGGACGAAGAAGTGAAGAGATTCAATATATAGAGATTCTTCGAGTGAGGATCGAATTTGCAACCTATCGCCTTTACAGTGACACGTTTATATATTATAATATATTAACAAGCAATATATACATTAGCTTTATAAAATAACAACTTCAAACACATACAAATTAAGTTGAAAATTTGAATATGCTCTAAGGTAGTGTCGTGGGGCATGTTCCGCCGCCATGTTCGCAGTTAAAGTCTTCAATTGCCCGTTTACTTGTAAAATAGTGCATTGTTAGCCACGTAGGGATGTAACAGCCCGAAGGAATCTTTATACCATAAAGTTTAATATAGACACAGTTTAACGCTTAGAACTACTGTACAAGATGTTGCTATTTTTTAGTCCTTATAAAATATTTTATAATAATTTAGTGAAAAAGATCGTAATAAAGTGATCTTTTTGTTTAAGTGCATGTGTTTGCTGTAAAGTTCCATCAATGTCTCAGATTTGGTGGAAAGATGAGAACGGTACTATCTTAATGGGAACAAAGTGTCTTAACACTAGGTTCCTAGGTTCCTAGGTTCCTAGGTACAGTGAAGGTAGATTAGTTTTTTTCGACGGATTCACTCACTTGCTTGGTCAAATGTTATAAGTAAAAATTCGTAATTAACAGGACATATTCCAAATTTCCGAAGTAACTGTACCTGTAAAGCAGGTTACTTTGAAATGACTTACATGGCCTAATAGAGCCTATATACAAACTTCCTCGATGAATGGTATATCAAACCCATAAACAATTTTTCAATTGGGACCAATACTTCTTGAGATCAACTCGCAGAACCAAAACTCTTCAGCTTATAGATTACTGCGCTTTATTGCGGGAACCAGAGTTGAGACACTTCCTAATTCTCCACAGAATTTAGTCATTACGTGTTAAAAGGCGGAACTCAACACCGCGCATTGTATAGAGAATATTAGATACTATACTTCTATTAGTGGTAATCGAA
This sequence comes from Eueides isabella, assembly GCA_019049475.1. Classification (NCBI taxonomy): domain Eukaryota; kingdom Metazoa; phylum Arthropoda; class Insecta; order Lepidoptera; family Nymphalidae; genus Eueides; species Eueides isabella. Next base: position 14,105,093 of record CM032386.1, read on the forward strand.
CTCGCAAGCAGCCGCGTTTACAGTTGCACGTCAATACTCGAGCCTACGCCTAGCGTCTAAAAAAAATATTTTCAATAAAAATTGGCCTGTCGTGGCGCAGCGGCACCAGCGTGTGACTGTAACCGACAGGTTCTGGGTTCGATCCCCAGTCGAGGAAATGAAATTTTAAATATTTTCAATTTAAATATTTAATGTTTCATTTCTTCGCTTTGGTAATAAGGCTAAGCGCGGCGTTGAGTTCCGTCAACACGCAATGTCTCAAATTCGGCGGAAAGTGAGGAACGGAAGTGGAACGGAGTGTCTTAACACTAGGTTCCCGGGTTCCCTCTGCCTACCCTGCCTCGTGCGGGATTCAGCGTGAAGCTAAAAAATCAAGTACATTTTTTTCTTCACAATTTTGTCATCTAAGCAGTATAAAGTTTGCGGCAGTTTCATTAAATAGTTTAAATGCTGCAACAACTTTTACTTCATACCTTACAGGTAATATCATAACTTCTAGAAATAAGTAAACGCCGTTGGCTTCTTATAGCAAAGTTTAATTAAATTAAAAGGACATTTCAAACATTTCTTGCTACAAAATTTATAGATTGTTGATGTTAGAAATTAAATTTCTTTATGTTAAAAATTATGATTAAATATAAAAAGGAGTCAAGTGTGCGTTGGATAGTCTACTGAAGGTTCTGTACCAATTTCAAGATGATGGGTCAACAGCAATTAAAAATTATTGATAAATTTAGGGTTGCCGGCATTTGTACTCACTTTCAATGAAATGAACGAAATTCGTAAGGCTTTTACAATCTGCTAAACGTAATTACATCTTAAGAAAATATTATATGGGTGCCAAATTTGTGGCTATACTTATATGCAAAATGCAGCAAAAATAATACCGTATAGTATTATATCTTTAGTTTAAGTTATCTTTGAGACTTACTTTTTTTTGTATTATAAAAATATTGATCTAGGATATTAGATTTCTCAAAATCAGAAGAAGAGACAGGAACATCACGAAAGCCCCGACAACTGTTTAAAGTGTTTCCCATATTTTTCAACAAAGTGGGAAAAATAGAATCTTCTCAAGATACGGCGCTGGAGAAGAATCCTTGTAGTATCTTGGACCGAATTCAGAATACGACGTATCAATACTCCGAGAAATCAGCAGCTAAACAACGAAGAACGCATTTTTTTCGGACGAGCCAAGATGAGCCAAGAATATTTTTCCATGTACACTTGTTATTCAAGGGAGAGTTGAAAGCAGGAGACTATGGGAACGAACCACCATGCTCTGAACCAAGTAAAGACTGCCCTTAATGGTTCTTTCTACGTGTATACCAGACTATCCGCAAAGACGACCGCTCTTTCAATATCAAACGACAAAGAAATTCAAAACGTACAATACAGAAATAGATCCACCTTATTAAATAACAAAAAAAATATGCATATTTTCTTTTATTAATATCGTCCACTTGATCATATCATAATTATCTTTCACGTCAATCCCATCGTATAACAAATACAAAAACGATTTTCCATTCACGCAGCGAAATCGCATATAGCAGTAGTAACTTTATTTCTAAACGCTCAGGTGCGTCCTTCACTAACAAATCTAATTTGCGCATCCATCGTCACGTTCAACTTTTGATCGGTCGATTGAAGCACCATTTGGTTTCACACTACCTACCCAAATAGGGAAAAAAAGAAAATTTTGTTAGTAAAAAAATAATTGAGCTCTTGTGTCTGTTAAAACGCATCATTATAAGATCAATTTCCATTGGTGGAATGTTGCGTATTTCCGTTTGTACGTTCTGGTAACAAGGCAAACTGCGGTGTTGAGTACCGCCACTCAACTCGCAATGCCTCAAATTTGGCGGAAAGTGGGAAATGAAACGGATTGTCTTAATATTAGGTTCCCAAAGTCCCTCTGCATACCTTCCATGTGCGGGATACAGCGTGAAGCTGAAAAAAAATTTTAGGCCAATGCGTTAAGCTGAAAAAAAGTTAACCCCACTATTATGGGCAACCCAATAATAATGATTTATTTGATATTATTCATCTTTTCCTCGCTCTAATAACAGAGATAAAAGCGCAGCGTTTATTTCCGCCATATCACACGCAATGTCGTTAAAATTCGGCAATGCAAGGAAGGAAGTATCTAAAAACTAGGGTTCCCTCTGCCTACCTTTTTATATGCGAGATACAGCGCGAAGCTAAAAAAGAAAAAAATAATTAATTCGTTAGCGAGTTTGTTAGTTCAGGCGAGGGTTAAAACTGTCGAATGAATCGATGTAATTATGTAGACGTCCTGTTTCCGCTAGGTGTGAAAGGCTTCGTTAAAATTATTTCAAATATTATTTAATATTTATTTAGATATTTTTTTTGTATATTTTATGTTTTTTATAGCGTTTAATGTATTTTTAAATATTTGTCTAGATTTTCACGTTCTGTCTCTTCACGCATCTTCACGCACTATCCCGCATATGGCAGGGTAGGTAGAGTTAACCTAGGAACCTAGTGTTAAAACACTCCGTTCCGTTCCGTTGCTCACTTTCCGCTTAATTTGAGGCATTGTTTGCTAAGTGCTACCAGAGTCAGGAAATGGAAATATTATCATTTCTTCGAGTAGGGATCGTATTATGTTTAGATAATTAATATGTATCGTGTCTGATTTAAATAGAGATGTGGTGAAAAAAAAAATATTTATTATTTTAATATTATAATTGACAACGAAATAGTATGTGAGTTTGATCGCCATTCGAGGAAATAATTAACATTTTCAAATAAAATATTTAATGTTTCTTCGCTCTGGTAACAAGGCAAATCGCTGCGTTGAGTTCCGCCACTCACCACACAATACCGGCGAGTCGGCGGAAAATGGGGAAGGGAACAGCTCACCTCCCATTTGTATACCAGCTACACTGAAATTCACACATTAAAACATGTTTTTTCAGATTCACGCTGTATACGGCGAATGGCAAGGTAGGCAAAGGAAACATGGGAACCTAGGGTTATATCATTGTCACATAATTATACTTATGATGTAAAATGTCACATAATTATACATATGATGTAAAATTTTTGATAAAAAAAAGACATGTCCCGCTGAGTTTCTTTCGCCGGTTCTTCTCAGGTCTGAGGCAGTAACTTTAGTGAACTGGTGGTAAATTGTTTGACGTTCAAAAAACGAAGCTTGTAACTTCTTATTTTGAGTAAAAATATTTGAGACTCACCGGTCCTGTAATCTATAGACCAACCTTTTGTATAATTTTACATAATTTTCTATACAAACGTATCTATAGCCTATCATAACCGTAGAACATGCCATAAAGACTAATTGACGTCAATACGTCCATTATTCATTGAATCAATACCGGCCGTAAGCCAGGATTAGGCGGGCTAGGACAATAAGCAAGGCCAAACGTGATCTGAACAATATAGACACAATTGTAACTTGAGATGAGCTTACTTGGAATAATGTAGTTTCAATATGTAATTAAATATATGCTGTCGTGAAATGAATATCTAATATCTAATATAGATTTTTTTTCAGCTTCACGCTACAAATACTTCCCGCACATGGCAGGGTAGGGGGAGGAAACTTGGGAACTTAGTGTTAAGACACTCCGTTCCGTTCTTCACTTTTCGCCTAATTTAAAGTATAGTGTGTTAATTGGCAAACCCAACTCGCGCTTTGTTTACCTATGCGAAGAAATATTTAAAAATTTCTGCTTTCGTAGATAAAGTGCGACGTAGAGTTACATTAGATAACTCTTAATATCTGTGAAATTAAGCTAATAGTGTCAAACTTTTTTACAGATGGTTATTTTTTACTAATGTTAGACTAACCATTTAACTACAGCAACGCTAGTGAAAAATTATTATTTTTTTTTCCTTTTTTTTTGCTTCACGCTATATCCCGCACTAGGCAGGGTAGGCAGAGGGAACGGAAGTGAAACCTAGTGTTATGACACTCCGTTCCACTTCCATTCCCCACTTTCCGCCGAATTTTAGGCATTGCGTGTTGAGTGGCGGAACTCAACGCCGCGCTTTGCCTTAGTGAAAAATATTATTTTGAAAACTTTTATTACGCCAAAAAATAAACACATAATAAAAAGATATACAATTTTAAATACACGAATTCAATGTCATTATTATTTAAGATATATACATCTGTATAATTACGGAACTCAACGCCGTTTCTATCTTCCAAAAGGAAATAGGAAAATTACTGAAATATAATATTATTGCCCCGATGGAACTCAAAGCCGCTACGATTTCCTAACAAGATAGAAGAAACCTGGGAATTTAGTGCTAAGACACTCTATTCCTTCCGTTCCCTACCTTTCATTCAATTGTGAAGCCATTCGGGAATTGAACCTATAACCACGAGTGCATTATAAAACGAACAACTTGATATACATATATATACAGTAAAAGAATCACAAGTACGTAGAAGCGGACTAGAGGGGTGGAGCAGTCGTTAATTAAACTCTTAACGTCAAATATCATCGAATCAACTCAATAGTTCAAACCAAAAGTAGTTAATTAGACCCTGATTTATTATGTACAATGTACAGGCAGGGAATATTTCATTTCATAGTTGTTTTGTACAAGCTACCGGAAAGACTTCACCAGCATAAATTTATTATTATATTATAACTAAATTAAGTTCTGTAATTCGCATTCGCTTTGCAGTACGCGGCGTTGAGTTCCGCGACTCAGGCTCAGTGGTGAGTGGGGAATGAACTGTCTTAGCATATGCGGGATACATACGAAATAAATAACTAAATTACACATTTTATTATGTTGTTTAGGACAATTGAGGTAGTCAATATGTTGTTAAGGATAAAACTTACTACAAATAGAAATATCTTAAAATTCAATATTTTTTGCGAAATTAACCCTATTATTTGGACCAATACTTGTGCTTGTAAAAAAGGGGTGTAATTACAAAACTTTCTTTGGTTTAACTCTTAGTGCGTCTTTAAACTATTAAAAAAATATTTTTGTGTTATTTTAGAATATGTTATCATTGCCGACTGATTGTGTACTCAGCTTCACGCTGTATCCCGCACGAAGCAGGGTAGGTAGACGGAACCCGAGAACCTAGTGTTAAGACACTCCAATCCACTTCCGTTCCCTACTTTCTGCCGACTCAACGAAGTGTCTTAACATATGCGGGATACATTCGAAACAAATAGCTAAATTACACATTTTTTAACATACATAAATTGTAGCCTATATGTTGTTAAAGATAATTGAGGTAGTCTATAGGTTGTTAAGGATAGACAGTATCCCGCGTATGGCAGGGTCAGCAGAGGTAACTAGGGAACCTAGTGTTAAGAATTTCGTTCTGTTCTCCCTTTCCACAGACTTTGAAGCTTGCGTTGAGTGGCAGAATCCAACACCGCGCTTGGCCAGAGTTACTAAAGCGAATATATGAAAATATAAAAAATCATTTGCAAATTTTTGTAATATTAATTAATTTATTGATATTGGTTGCATGTAATTTTTGAACTTATAGAAAGATTTTTTTTCTTGGAACTGTATCCTAAGCATATATCTAGACAAAGACTAGACAAAGCCAACCACATGTTCAGATTTACGCTGTATCTCATGTATTTCATGGTAAAATGGAAGCTAGTGATAAGACATTTCATCCCCACTTTCCTCCCAATATTCAAGATAACGGGCTGCACTCAACGCTGTTCTTTGTCTTTTTTTTTGTTGCCAAAAAAGTACCTACTCTTCTTTAACGTTTAACAGGGCAGAGACTTAATGTCAAGACATTTCACTCCCTCTTTTTCTATCTTGCTCGTTGTTAATTAACGCCAAATTGTCATTCTAAGGAGAAAACGAACTTTTTATAAGGTTACTAACTAAAGTAGAAGGTTAATTCTGTACTAATGAGGTTACGGAACTCAACGCCGCACTTACCTTCTAACGTAATATCATTCAATCGAGTAAAAATCACGGACTTTACTCGTACTTAAAAAATATGGCGACAATATAAACTTTCACAGCCCCTTACACGTCGGTGACAAATACTAATTGACAATTGGAAGCCTCGCGATGTTTCCCTTTTAATTAATTATGTATGTACTATATACATTTTACATTATGCTCTTGTGTTATAACTAATGAATATTTAATTTATTAAGGGCACATGGCAGGGTAACTTGAGAACCTAGGGTTAAGCTACGCCATTCCTTTCCCACTTTTCGCTAAACTTGAGGCATTGCTTGTTGATTGGCGGAACTCATCGCACTTTGCCTTGTTACCAGAGCGTTGAAATGAATATATTAAACATTTCATTTCTTCAAGTGGAAAGCGTCCTACTGGAAGACGATGGTTGTGGGTTCGGTTCCCACTCGGATATATTTTTTTTCTATTTTTATCATTTCTCCACTCCAGTAGCGAGGCAAGGCGCGGTGTTTTTCTTAAGAAATCAATGAAAAGTGAGGCACGGAAGTGTCTTAATAGAAACAAAATATCTCAACACTAGATTCCCAAGTTGAGGCTTGTCGTAACGCAGCGGCACAAGCATGTGACTGTAAAAGATAGGTTGTGGGTTCGATCCCCACTCGAGGAAATAAAATATAAAATACTTACATTTTGTATATTTAATGTTATAATCTTCGCTCTGGTCACAAGTTGTTACCAGTTGTAGTTGAGTTCCACCACTCAACAGGCACTGCCTTGAATCGGCGGGAAGTAGGAAAGGTAAGTAGAACGGAATGTTTTACCACTAGGTTCCCAAGATCCCTCTGTCTAACTAGCCATGTGCGGGATACAGCATGAATCTGAGTGAGTGAGTAGATTCGCAGGTTCCCTCTGCTTTCACTGCTGTAATTGTGATACAGTTAAATAAAACTTTTCACTAACTAACAGTATTACTATTTAATAATACAGATCAACGGATGTGACTGAGATCGAACGTCAATTTAAAAGTGTCGTGCCAAAGCAAACTCCAACTTTAGCCACCTGAGTGGTGCTAATTGACAGTCGCGAGAATGTCGCGAATACGTATTCTGGTCTAACATTTAAATTTACATTATATATTTATCTCTGAGTTGTCACACACGTCTGTGTAAACGTGATAGGTCGTGTTTTCGATTCCCACTCGAGGAAATAAAATGTTTAATGAGTATTTATTATTTTCATTTCTTCGCTTTGGTAACAAGGCAAAGCGCGGCGTTGAGGTCCGCCACTCAACACCCAATGCCTTCAATTCAGCGAAAAGTGAGGGGAACGGAGGGTCATAACAAGTTCCCTTTTGCCTTCCACGTGCGAGATACATTGTGAAGCTGAAAAAAAACTCTATATAGATCCATATACAAACTGTAAAATCACAACTTTCAAAAGAGCTCCCAAAAAATGAAATATATTATAATTTTATGTTAGTACCTACAATAAAATTTTACGCGTACGTGTTATTTGGCAGAACTCAACACCGCGCTTTTTCTTATTACCAGAGTGAAGAAATGAAAACACTCAATATCAAATTCAGTTAAATAAAATATTTAATATTTTCAATTTAAATATTTTATGTTTCATTTCCTCGCTCTGGTAATAAGGCAAAGCGCGGCGTTGAATTCCGCCACTCAACACGCAATGCCTCAAATTCGGCGGAAAGTGGGGAACGGAGAAAAACCGGAGTGTCTTAACACTAGGTTCCCGGGTTCCCTCTGCCTACCCTGCTTCGTGCGGGATACAGCGTGAAGCTGAGTACACAATCAGTCGGCAATGAAAACATATTCTCAAATAACACAAAAACATTTTTTTATAATTTAAAGACGTACTAAGCGTTAAGCCAAAGAAAGTTTTGTAATTACACCCATTTTTTACAAGCACAAGTATTGTTCCAAATGATAGAGTTAATTTCGTCAAAAATATTGAATTTTAAAATATTTCTATTTTTGTTTCTTCTGAGTAAATTTGTAGGAAGTGTTATTAAATAAATAAATAAACATAATACGATTTTTAAAAATCCCTGATTCAATTATTACTTACATTGTCAAAGTACTTGTAACCCTCAAAATAATAAGCCAATTTTCTTACTCGAAAAATACTTTCATTAAAAAAAACCGCATCAAAATCGGATCATTCAATCAGGGGCTACAGCTACACAAACAGGACATACTTAACTCAAAACACACATCATTTTATTCCAAAAACAGAAATTCTCCTTTAAACTGCTAAAATTTTCAATGTTTCTCTCTGCCTGAAGTCACGAACAACATATTAATCTAAGAAACAAATTCAATTTTTCATACAAAGCACTAAAAGGCCAAGCGATATATTCAAGGCTTGTACTACCGTTGGGATATTATAGTATCCGAATAAGACCTCGCCAGAATCAATACTCATGCAGTCGTAAGCTATATTTATCATCTGTCCAAGTTTTAAATAGATATAAAACAAAGGCTCAGCTCCACAATGTGGTTGTGTGTTAAAGTTTTAATTTTTTATTTTATATTAAATTTGAGGCCTGTCGTGCCCCAGGGGCATAGGAATTCGAAATGCGATAGGTTGTAGGTTCAAATACGATTTGGGGGCATGAAATACTTAGTTTTGTAATTATTTCGACACTGAGTACGTAATGCATCCAGAATTGAGTGGAAAGTGGAGAACGGAAGTGTCTTAACGGGAACTGAGTGTCATAACAATAGGTTCCCAAAATCTACGAACAAAAATTTTATTTGTAAAATAAATTAATTTTTAATAAAAAAACACATAAAAACATATTAAATAATACCGATTGTCATATCTAGCTAACCAAAGTTTTGGTTAGGGCCACGCTCAACGCACATGAACTAGTATTAAGACAGTCCGTTCCCCAGTCTCCGTAGATTTCTTCAGACATTTGCGTGTTGAGAGACGGAACCCAACAACACGCTTTGCTTGTTATCAAACAAATTCAAATTCAAATATTTTATTGAAAATTTGCAGTTACGTGCTTAATTTTTGAAACGTAAAATACTCAAAATAAACCTGTAACGATATTAAGAAGCATCATATATCGCCCAAAATAGTAATTTGTGAATTTTTTATCTGTGTACCTGTACGTTTGTACGGCGCTAAGCTCAGAAACGGTTTTTATATTTAATTCTAGAAATTTTCCACAATTTTAGTTTTCAATGTATAGTCTGAAAAGTGATAATTTTATTAAAATAAGAAAATAAATAAGATTAGATTATCTTAATTAATTTCTTATTTTAACAAATAATACAAACGGGTGAAGCCGCGTACGGATGGCTGGTAGAAAATGCAATTATTAAAGTTAATATCATTTCCTAGAGTGGGAATCAAACTAACTAACTACCGTCATTTCATTTCAAACGCTGCTCTACAACGGCTTATACATAACTAACTATGTATATTGTATATTTTATATTTTGTTTAAGCTAAAACATTTTCAAGTTAATTGTTAGCTTAAGTAATATTGGGGCCTGTCGTGGCACAGCGGCTTAAACGTGTCACTTTAAACGACAGGATATGGGATCGATCCCCACTCGAGAAAATGATAATTTAATATTTTCCATTTAAATACTTAATATTTTATTTCTTCGCTTTCGCTTATTGGTAACAAAAAAAGCGAGTTCTGCCACTCAACACGCAATGTAGTAGTAGAAGTATCTTAACACTAGGTCCCAAGTTCCTTCTGATACTGTGTGACGCTGAGAGAGAGAGAGAGAGTAAGTAGCGTCAACGTTAAACCAACATAATCATAAAAAAATATATTAATAATAATTATTCTCTTTAAAAGAAACGGTATGTAAATAATAACACGCGGTATCCCGCACGTAGCAAGGTACAAAGTATACCTGGGAACCTAGAATATGTCTCAGTTATAAGATTTGACACTTAAGTGTTGAGTGGCGGAATTGAAAGTAGTGCTTTGCCTTATTATCACAGCAAAGAAATAATAATATTAAATATTTCCTTTCCTCTAGCGGGGATCGAACCCACAACCTGTCACGTCTACAATATTCTCGAATATAATAGAAACTCCGTGACCACGGACTACTGTAAAGTGTTCGAAACGTCGGGTTTCCCAGAAATGTTTACCACTGAATATACGCGATTAATGCGGTTAAAAGTGTTTTATTTAAAATTTATAATAGAAGATATCACAATATTTAGATATAATTTAACTATATGGTTTCCTACTAATTACATTTCAAGAAACTACTAAGTATTACCATACTACAATATCAGATGACGGCGATAAAGGAGATTGCGTCTGAATCGCCAGTGTCACTTGACTCAGATCTACTAGAAAGGACGAAGGGAAGGTCGGCGTCTGTGTTACGCGGTATGCAAATTATTTTCTACGGTCTAAGGGAGAAGGTGGAGCGATTATTTTTTTTTTTTAGTTAAGTAGTGTTTTGACTTTTTGTTATTTTATTTTATTTTGAGTTGACTATGGCTATCAATTTCTTTTATATATGTCTTTTATATATGTGACTTATATTTTAAGAAATTTTCAACAAAAATAATTTTTATAACGTTTAAAACACGTGTAACATTATAGTGTCAAAAAGTATTCGACACTCAAATAAAAAAGTTAATGTGTCATTATAAATATCTAAAATTGTTTCTAAGATTGTTCGTGTAAATATCAATACAGTCAGAAAAAACTTAATTGTATATTGATACACTCCTCTTTTCACATTTTAAATGTCAAAAATATTTTTTTGCATATATTAAAACATGTTATCAGTGTATTTAGTAATCTATAACAACTTTTGGTTAGCAATAGACCAGATGTAACAAGAATAAAATTTAAAAATTTCGTAATAACATTACGTTAAAATTATCAACATAAATTCGGTTTTCATATCTATTGACTCTCCAACTAACAACTATATATACATTTTATATGCTTTACTTAATCTCTTACAAGATCACGACAAAATCATGATATTCTTATTTAAATAAAAATATAAATTACAATACGACTAAATAAACATAGAATAAAACAAAAAAAATAATTTTCTATTTATATTTAAAACAATAACAGCATATTTATTTTTTATAGTAAACAAAATCTAGACAAAATTAACGCTAGCAGTATATTACTTAGACCACACTACACAGAGCAGAGATTCGCATCGGCCGGATCACGCACTTTACGACCGCAGACGGCGATTTCTATCCCTCATAAATGTAGCGATGCGATATTTATAATTAGTTCGCATTGCTGCGGTGAGACCGGAGCCTATGAATATGGAAACGTTTCGATCGTTCATTTTGTTTACTTTACTTGTATAAAGATATGTTCGACGTTCTTGGATGGAAAAAGGCGATTACTAAGTATATTTGCATTTCTTATATAAGCATTGTCTATTTTGTGTTTTCTTTTTATTTTGCTTCAAGCTACACGTGGCTGGGAAGGCAGAAGGAACTTGGGATTCTAGTGTAACATTAGGACATTCCGTTCTGTTCTCTACTTTCCGCCGAATTTAAAGTACTGCGTGTTGAGTGGCTCGTTGTAGCGTAGAAAATGACTGTAAACTCTACAGCTTGTGGATTCGATTCCTACTCGAGGAAATTATATTTTTAATATTTTTTAATCAATATTTTCGTTTCTTCGCTCTGGTAAGTCACATATGTAATAAGAATAAAATACGTTAATTTTCGCCACACGCATTGCATTAAATTGAAAAGAAAGTGACAAAAGAAAATATTTTTTTTTTCTTTTTTATAAATTAAGTGCGGCGTTAGCTTCTGCTACCCATTGCCTGGTAAAAAGGTTGAAAATTAAAGACAAAAATAATGTATGTTCATTTAAGTACTTACTATCTATTCATAAATATTATAAAATTCTTGTAATTAAAAAATCTCTTCAATATATTTCAATGTATAATGATTATTTCAACAAAATATATAAAATTTATTCAAAAAATAAGAAAAACAATCGCTCCCTTAATTCATTCAAAAGCACATAAAATACGAACAGCGCTTAAGCCCCACCCTAAACTAATAAGTGAATCGTAAAATATTTTATCTTTATTTTATTCTATCAAAAGAAAACGAAGACGAAAAATTAAAATTTTAATATCACAAAAAGGCAGAAGGCCTTCCTTCAAGAAATGAAAAAAGTCGAGGGCTTATTTCGGGACATTAAAAACCGAGATATTACTCGCCCATTGGCTGTATATCTTAGTCTTAATTATATAAGAATTCTTTAGGAGAATTGGAAAACATATATAGATGTCTTAGTGTGAATGTAAATAATTTAGTTTCAAAATGAGTTTCTTATGCATAAATACTCTTTTTAACTTCATATGTCTGAGGCAGTAGCAAGTGTGTTTAAAAAAACATTTAATTTTGAACGTATATTGTTTAAATATGCTTTTTTACACGTTATATTTAAAAATATTTTAGTTTTTCGGTTTTCAATTTTCACCATCCGTTATGTCATTTAATTTTTTTCTTATTCGTTTCGTTTTATATTGTTTTGTTTGCCAAACTAACAATAACTCCAATAAATAACATTAACAGAGAAAACAGTAAGAAGTAACAAGACCTAAAGTTTTGACAGTTTTGTTCTTCACTTTCCCCAAAATTTAAGACAATTCTTGACGAATTTTAAAACTCAATTGAATGGGAAAATTATATTAATTAATTCTTATGAATCAAGTCAATGCTGCGGGCATTGAGATTACAGTAAAAAAAAAAAAAAAAACTACACCATGGCCTTTATTTTATAGTTTCCGGAAGACTCGTTAATTTTATAATTTCTTAGAGTTCCTTATTTCTATATATGATTTAATTATATTATTATTACTTTTTTATGTACAATAATGGGTTTTCATGTTTTATTTTCAAATTTATAACCCAAATAATGATGAAAACCTTCCAAACTCGACCTAGAAATGACGATACAATCTTAATCGCAGAACTATTTAATCTTATTGCAATAAGCTTCCAGCTATAAAACATTAAACATAATATATCTTCTATTCCCCAAGTAATTTACGAGAGTTACGCCTTATCTTTAATATTAAAGATTTCATTAAATCATGCGTCGGCCGCAATAAAACAGTTTGATACCACATTTCGACTCGGGTGACCGAGTTAATGACGTGTACGTTTTGACCCTTATATTTGAGTACTGAGTTATATAGTATAGTATTTATGTCAAGAGGCAGCGTTGAGTTTGACGAATTTTTATATAACTGCTTAAATATTTAATTTTAATAGATATTTTTAATTTTAAGGTCAATTTAGGTGATTTTATGTTTGACTTATTTGAAAACAATTCCGTCATTTTGGAATAAGTTTCTACTTATCCCAAAATGACGAAACTGTTTTTCAATGTTATTTTCCATATGTCTTCGGCAGCTCTTTTGGCTCTTGATGACTTAGATCGGAACGGTGAACGATACTTTTCCTCTGCCACCCTGTTATATGCGGGAACAATGTAAAACAAAAAAAAGTTAGATATTAAGCTTCAATTGCATTTCGAATTTAGACACCACAACAGAAAAAAAATCAGCTTCACACTACGGTAGGCGGAGGAAACTGGTTAACCTATCGTTAAGACACCACGTTCATTTTCCTACTTTCTGTCAAACTTGAGGCATTACTTATATAATTATAGATAAAATATAATCCGCTTTCGCTTATCCAATGGAACACATACGCTAAATATGTTACAGCGTTACACATCCGTAAAATTCGTAATTCAACATATAAAGTGCCAGCTTTATTACAGCTATACTAAGATCTAAAATATGCATAGCATCTTTATGGAAGATATTATCATAATATTGCTGACAGAAATAACCGAACTGATGATGGATAGAAGCCTGTCGTGGCGCAGAGGTACAAGCGTGCGACTGTAGATGAGACAGGTTGTGGGTTTGATCCCCATTTGAGGAATTTCTTCGCCCTGGGACAAGGACAAGGACAGGCGCGTTTTTAACTGACATATAAAACACAATACTTTAAATTCGCATGAATGTGAGGAAAGAAAAAAGAGTGTCTTAACACTAGATTCACAAGCACCCTTTGCCTGCTTGCCATAAAAAACCAAAAAAACATTTTTATAGCTAACTAGTCTGATCAAGTTTACTCTAGCATTCTGACCGTCGGACCCAATAAACAAATCGTGTACATTTTCGCACCTTCTGTAATAAAACCAACTGTTTATATCCTCTGAATTAATCGAAGGTTTGGAAAATTTAAACGTGTATAGGTATGGCAACCCCAGGGGCGTGTTTATAATTATTACTCGGATCCTGTCTTGGCCTAAAGAGCCCAAAGGGATAGGGGGATCGTGCTGCGTATTAATTAATGTTGCCATCATTTTTGATAGAATGAAATTTCAGTTTCATTTGTTATCTATGGCACCTTTTTTTGCACATAGAAAAAATATAATTTAAATGTCATTGAAAAAAATTAACTGTGCACTTTAGTTTAAGTTAAATAATGTCTAATTATGAAAATCTCTAGCCTTTATGAAATGATTAAAATAAGGAGAAATGAACAAAATAAAAAATAGGAATTATCCTATAGATTTTGATTACGGGACAAATCTTATACAAACCGCAGCAAGAACTACGCATAAACTGTGAAATTTTAAGTGATTTTAAACAATATTTTTTTTACTTCAAGAAACCGTAGATTTGTATATTTGATAATATTTTCATCTTCATCACGCGATCTCAAAAAAATTTTGCAACAAAGTGAAGCAATAAGGTTTTCGTTTTTTCCTTTGGAAGTAATTAAACCTAAAAACAATATTATTTTTACTATTGCTATACTTCCAGTAATTTCAACATCTTTTTCATATTTTTAACATATTTAAAGTGATATTTCACGGTTAAGAAAGGAAAAACTTGTTTAAAAAACGTATAAAAGTTATAAGGAATTGTCTTTGAGTAGCGTAATTTATAAAAAAATCTTCCCTACAGAGATGCTAATATCGTAAATAAGTTGTTTCAAACTTATAATAATTTAAACGTATGACTTAGATGGTCAGAGTGCTTGAAAGAAGTAGCGTAGAACATAGCGAGATTTGAATCCGCAGATTCAAATTTGTTATACGTTTTTAAACAAGAAAATAATATTTTTTATTACTAAAAAAAAATTTCATTTTCATTAAATCCACTCAATTAAAAACATAATACATAGGATCGTTTTCAATATAAATTTCAATTACTTGGTATAACGACCAAAACAGAATCTGATTAAATTCATACAAAAGGCGGGAGTCGGCTAGTAAGGTACACGCGACGATCTCTATTTTAGCCGGATAGCATAGACTATAAAATTAAATTTAATGTTTATTTCAAGATTTATGAATTTTTACAAGGCCTATTGTGACACAAGGCCAGTGTGCGATAAGGTGTGGGCTCGAACCCCACTTCAGAAAATGAAATATTTAATATGTTCATTTCTTCGCTCTGGTAAAAGAAAAAGCGCGGCGTTGAGTTTCGCCTCATTTCCAAGATTCTTCAAGTTCAAAATAATGCCTTAAAATGTATTTTGAAGATATTTTTAATTGTAGAAAGACTTAAACATAACTAACTCTTAAAATATTTTTATTTTAAAATAAACAATTCTCTTGTCTGTGAAGATCTTGCGGTCTGAAAAGAACTAAAAGTTAATATTTAAATTAAAAAATATATAACTTAATATCATTAACTTTATAATAAAAATATTTAAAAACTAAACACTTTGTCATGAAACATAAATCAAAAAACATACAAAACTGTGGCAGAACATTTCGGCGTATACTTTATTCTTTGCGGAAACCTCAGCCGCACCACTCAATGTGAAGGTATTTCCAATTACTCTCGAATCCTTCCATTTTCCCCTCGTTGAGAAATTTATTACTTCCGTCCTTGTCTTATTCGTAATGACAGAAAGGGAAAGAGGAGACAGGTTCCTAACCATCTTACGGTTAATTTCCATTCGCCCAAGGCGTTCTCGACTCCACCTTTCATACGTAAATTGAAAAGGTGGGCCCAACTATTTCATATAGTTTTCTAATTGTTTGTTAAATCCATTGAATAACAACGATTCATTGATTGTTAACCTTAATGTAATTGTCTAGTGGGAAAATAAACGGAGTTTCTTAACCTTGGGTTCCCACGTTCCCTCTGCCTGTCCTGCCATGTGCGGGATACAGCGTGAAGCTCAGTAAGTGAATGTATATTATTATTTTCGCATATGTGTAGTGATTTTTAATCAATTTAATTAATTGGGGCCAGTCGTGGCGCATGGACAGAAGCGTGCCATAGTAAACGCGACAACTTATGGCTTCGTCGTCGTGAAAAATATTTAATATTTTCATTTTATATCTCTTCCGCCACTCAACACTCTTAAGATACGTACTATTGAAATTTGAGAACATTTTCGTTCCCCATTTTTCAATGGATCCGGAATATTTTAACACTAAAAAAAACAAAAACAAAAATGTTAAGTGATGGTTGCCGAATGTAATAGCGTACAATGGCACATCCTTTTTCATCTATTTGTCTTGTTATCATTTGACAACAAGACAAACAGATCAACATTTTTAATAATTACTATTTTGGGCCCTATTAGATAAAAAGGCGTAGCGTCCTTAATAAAATTTTGTTTAATATACATATCTTTCATAATACATACAGTGATGGGTTACAGATTTATTTAAAGTATAGATTGTTTACATACTTAACCAATTATAATTAGATATATAACGTACAAATGGCATGACTATATAAACATACCGTTTCTTTAGGATTTGATACTGATAGTTTCTGATGGGCACTCTCTTCTGTCTTACATTATAGTCTCTTAAGTCCACCTAAGTTCCTAAGACATAGTTAATTGAAACGAGGGCTTAAGAAAGGCAAGCAATATTAAATTTTATTGACGGTCAGTTAGCTACAGTGGAAGTACAGCAATTATTAACGTTTGTTAACTATTCTGTTATTAAATGTTGATTTTAGCTTCACCCTGTATACTACGCATGGCAGGGTAGGCAGAGGGAACTTGGGAACCTAGTGTTGAGACACTCCGTTTCGTTTCCCAAATTTCAGGCTTTGTGTGTTGAGTGACAAAACTAAACGCCGCAATTTGCCTTGTTACCAGAGCGAGGATGTGAAAATATTAAATATTTCATTTCCTCAAGTGAGGATCGAACCCACAACCTGTTACGCTTACAGTCATACGCACGTGCTTTTGTGCCACGATAAGCCACAGTTTTAATTAAATGGTTATATGCATAAAGGCATTTTCAGTGAGCTGACTTTTTGTGTTCACGCTGTTTTCTGCTTACAGCAATTGCCGGAAGGTGGAGAACGGAAGTGTCTTAACGCGGAAACGTGAAGCTAACAAAACTTTCCTTCAAATTAGATATAGTTTTCACTTAAACTGTTCGAAGAAAAATAAGATTTAGTTTTTAACGAGATCGTTAAAAAATTCTGTGGGCACTCGATGTGAATAACACTTACGTTGCTCTAGAACAAGTGGAAAAAATGCACGAACGATTTAAGTAATCTATGAAGAAATTTCTATCGTGGCGCAGCGGTACAGGTGTCTAACTGTAACCGACAGGTTGTGGGTTCGATCCCTATTTGAGGAAATGAAATATTTAACATTTTCAATTTAAATTTTAAATGCGTTCATCTTTTCGCTCTGGTACAAGGCAAAACGCGGTGTTGAGCTCCACCACTCAACAGGCAATGCGTCAAATTCGACGGAAAGTGCGGAACTGATGTGGAATGGAGTGTCTTAACACTAGATTTCCAAGTTCCCTCTGCCTCCCCTACCATGTGCGGGATACAACGTGAAGCTAAGTATTCTTTTAAATCAAACAACATAATTACTAATTTTAATCATCTCTGTTCAGCAATATTTTTTTTTAAAAAAACTCGCAGTATCTTTATTGGATCGTTAAAAATAATCCACCGCGGGTTCCGTCTAAGACTGTACTTAATTGAAACGGTCGGCAATGTAATGATATTAAATTTTATTGACGGTCAGCTACGTGTCGGTTGTTGCCGTGGGGCATTTAATCCTATATTTATGAAGGTACTCCCTAGGAAGGTGAAGATGTTTACTTATTTCGGAATTCTTGGTTGTTTTGGCACAATTATTAGTCAAGTTCATACAAGATTTAAATGCAGTTTTCACTATCATGTTCGGGCATTTTTTTTCTAAAATTAAAAGGTCTCGTCAGTATTAGTTTGACAACCAAATTTTTATTCATTTGGCTGATTCTTTTTATTTCCCACGTATAAATATCTATTTATAATGCCTTAATAGTTAGTCAACACTACTATTAGAAAAAGAAAGTAGTAGAAATTAGATAATAAAAAGCTAAACTCAAGCAGGCGAAGCCGCGGGCAAGTCGTAAGTACGAAATATAATAATCCGGTTGCAATGCCTCTAAAATGTGGTAGAGACTGACAGAACTGACACTGTCAAAAGGCAGAAATGTCAAATTGGGGATGGAGTGTTGTGGGAACACTGGGTTCCCAAGTTCCATCTGCCTATTTTGCAACAGCGTGAAGCTACAAAAAAACGCTACCATCTACAATTCAATTTAGATACAACGAATTTAACCAAATCTCGCTTTTGTAATTAAAAACATAGTAACTTTAACAACTCAGCCTTACGCTGAATCCCGCACATGACAGGGCAAAGTGAACTTGGGATCCTAGTGTTAAGACACTCCGTTCCCCACTTTCCGCCGAATTTAAGGTATTGCGTGTTGAGTGGCGGAACTCAACGCCGCGCTTTACCTCGTAACCAAGGTGACTAATTGAAAACCTTAAATATTAAAATTTTAAAATATGAAATATATCATATCCTCAACTGGGGATTGAACCCACAACCTATCGTTTACAGTCACTTGCTTGTGCCGCTGCGCCGCTATATGGCCTAAAATGAGTAAGTAAAATTTTAGAACCATAGATAATTTTATCTTTCTTTATTTCATACAACTTTTACGTAATTTGTATTACAACGAGCCGGTATTATTTCCAAATACCTACACAACACGCTCACATCTCACATTGTTTTCAAGTAACATCTTATACTTCAAAGATAACTTGCCCGTCTTGTAGATGACGTCAAGCGTTACTGAGGACACTCGACTCTAACAAAAGAGATACAGTTTATGAAAATCGTGAATCTTGAATTAGACAAATAATTGGGACACCGTCGTGGCACAGCGACATAGCGTCTGTATGTGAATACAATGGTTGTGGGTTCAATTACTATGAGAGGGGATGATTTTCTTTTTTTTTTTAATGATAACTACTGACGGCGTTAAGTACCGCCAATACGCAGTCTTGAACGAAGTCTAATAATACTATGTTCCCAGGTTTGTTATACGTTTTGTCTCACATATCTTTGATTACTTGATTATCAATTTTTCACCTAAGTCTAAAGACACCTGTTGAGGCCTGTCGTGGCGCAGCGGCAAAAGCGTGTGACTGTAACCGACAGGTTCTGGGTTCGATCCCCAGTCGAGGAAATGAAATATTTAATATTTTCAATTTAAAATATTTAATGTTTCATTTCTTCGCTCTGGTAATAAGGCAAAAGTGCGGCATTGAGTTCCGCCACTCAACACGTAATGCCTCAAATTCGGCGGAAAGTGGGGAACCGAAGTGGAACGGAGTGTCTTAACACTAGGTTCCCGGGTTCCCTCTGCCTACCATGCCTCGTTCGGGATACAGCGTGAAGCTAAGTAAGTAAGTAAGTAAGTTTAAAGACAAAGATGTAATTAATAAACACTACATTTTTTTTTTAATTTATTTACAGCTTCACTCTGTACATAGCAAAGTAGGCTGAGGGAACTTAGGCCGTATATGAGACATTGCTTGTTGAGCGGTGGAACTCAACTGCCGCGCTTGCCTTGTCACCAGAGCGAAGAAATTAAACATGTGCTGAAGTGTGAATCGAACCACAACAGGCCTCGATTTTAGCGTTTACGGTGTTTTTGAATTCGTAGCATTATTGTACATTAATAAATAAGATATTTTTTCAAGAAAACTTATAAATGTTACCGGCCATTTATATAATTTCGGTATTCTATACAATACCTTGTATTGAATACCTGTGGCGTCCAGACAATGTATGAAATTTTATTGTCACATGCTTTACCTATGGTAATGAATAAAATGCCTCAGTATTGTATAAAGGATCTACTGTTCCACTGGCAATTTGTACAAGAAATGAGTCCGAGCTACACGTATGTACGTACAAATTTAGCAGGTTTTTTAGTAAAAGTTAAGTTATAACCTAATCTAGAATAACTACACATTTATATTTTCGAATTTAATATTTAATGTTTTCTCAAGTAAGAAGGCAAAAAAGAAAGTAAACAATAAAAAAAAAAAACAAACTAAAATTATCAACAAAATTAAACATAATACAAAATAAAAATACCACCAACGTTTATTTCATAAGAAACTTCCAACAAATTGAAACAGCGAGAGCAGAATAATGGTGAGTTCAAGATAATGAATATCTCTTGGGATGAACACAAATAATCTACTTTGTTCCGCACGTGACCTCGACTCCACTAATTATAACATATAGGCTAAGGCGATGATAAGACGTGACCTTTGCGTTCTGAACATATATGTATGTACGGGTATCGTGGAGTCTGGGGAATGTTGTAAATAAATTCTCATATATATACTCTGAGCTTCACGCTTTATCCCGCACATGGCAGGATAGGCAGAGGGAACTTGGGTACCTATAGTTCAGACACTCTGTTCCTTTCCACACATTCTGCCGAATTTGAGGTATTGCGTTGTATTGAGTGGCGGAACACAACGCCGTGTTTTGCCTTGGTACCCGTACGAAGAAATTAAAATATTATATATTTTATGACACTGCGCCACGACAGGCCTCAGATCTAGAAGTTACAAAAGAAATACAATCATTGTTTAATTATAGTTTATTACGCGATATAAAGTTTACGAGCTTTAAGCGTCTAAGTTACACGTCACTAATGTTGGATCTAATCAGAGCACTGGAGGCCGCATTACGCAAACCGTAAAACGCAAATCGCATTAGGAAAGGGTTCACTTTGACATGTTCGCTGACAACTCGCCGCGTGCGGTGTTAGTGAGCGCGAATTTGATGTTAGAAATCACTTATCTTTATCACTATCACAATCACTATCATTTTTTTTTAGCTTCACGCTGTATCGCCGCGCGAGGCAGGGTAGGCAGAGGGAACCCGGGAACCTAGTGTCAAGACACTCCGTTCCACTTCCATTCCCACTTTCCGCCAAATTTGATGCATTAGCGTGTTGAGTGGCGGAACTCAACGCCGCGCTTTGCCTTATTACCAGAGCGAAGAAATGAAACATTAAATATTTAATTTGAAAATATTAAATATTTCATTTCCTCGACTGGGGATTGAACCCAGAACCTGTCGGTTACAGTCACACGTTTGTGCCGCTGCGCCACGACAGGCCTCAATCACTATCATGATTACTTTTAATCGCTATCACTGTTATTAAAAATAATAGTATAGTGTTTTTAGCCTCACGCTGGATACCGCATATGCCAGAGTGGGTAGAGACAACTCTATTCTGTTTCCCACTTTTCGTCGAATTTCAGGCGTTGAGTGGTGGAACTCAACACCGTAGTGAATCCATTGCATATAATTCGACTTCTTCAAGTGGGAATCAAACCCGCAACCAGTCGTTTACAGTCGGATTTACATACTTTAGATTGATTACTTCCACATCCAAACATTCATTTCACTTCTATCGTATGAGATTAGATTGCATAGATAATAAAAAAAGCTATAGGCAGATTTTGTACTACTAATTTAAATACTTGTCATTTTGTCTGTGAGCTTTAAAGTGTAAAATGCCATCTTTTCCGTTTCAAGCCAAATTACAGCTTTCTAAGTCTGTTTTCTCTCTAAACCTATAACAGCAGTTCCTGGTCTCAGTCCTGGTGATTTCATTTATATGATTATTATCAACCAAAGCATCAAAAAAGAACTTTAATATTTTTCCCACTTTTATTATTCTGAACTTATTAGGTAATAGTGTGCATAAATTCTCTTGTATGGGATACATTAAGGCGTTTTTACATTTTTTACGTTTTACTACAAAATTATATTTCTGAGGGGGTAAGTTGTAAGAATATGGCGAAGTAAGGATTAAAACATACAGATAATATAAAATGATTGATAATAAGATAACACAGACTATAAAAACTATATCTTATAACTTTGTATGTAATTATTTTGATGCCCCCACGCAAAAGATAGTGTTATAAGTTTGACCTGTCAGTCTGTATGTATGTCTGTGTCATCGTAGCTCCTGAATTAATGAACCGTTCTTAGCAATGTTATATGAAAATCCGATTCATCAGAAGGCTACAAGTACTACTACTATTAAAAAAGACCCCTACCGAAAGAATTACTACCCTATATTGCCAAGATAGGGTATTTTCGGGACTTTTTTAATTTTAATTTTATTTAAAAATTACAATTAAATAGCCATTTAAAAAAACAATGGCAGCATCAAAGCAACATCTATACCGACGTATTTACAATCCGAAGCTGTACTCGCCACAAAGACTTCAAATGTTATATAACAAAACTTAAAAACCGATAGCAAAACAAAACGCAGCGTTGAGATCCGCCACGAGAATTTGACGGAAAGACAAAAACTGATGTATCTTAATAGAAACGGAGTATCACAACACTAGGTTCCCAGGTTTCCTGTATCGTTGCAATGAACACCGTACCGTACCCAAGTATGTCCGGGTCAAAAACACAAAAGCCGCAACCTCTCACAGCTTAGTTCGCTCGTCCAGTGGCATCGTAAACAGTTTACGAGACGCCGCCGGCGTAGATTACAATCGTGCATTTATTTTATAATGTCATTATTCTCCCATCGCCCGAAGCGTTTAAACTCATATACGCTCTCAAACAGCGTATGCTTACTTTAAATGTACTTCACTTAATTATTTAGTACAAGATCTTTTGTATAAATGAATAAAGGTTTATGTTAACATTCGTATTTAAGTCATAAGTAAAGTAATTTGTGAATAGATATTATATAATTTATTTTTGAGGCCTGTCGTAGCTCATCGCCATAAGTATGACTGTGTACGTGATAGGTTGTGGGTTCGATCCCCATTTGAAGAAATGAAATATTTAATATTTTCATTGTTAACTTCGGTAATAAGGCAAAGCGCGGCGTTGAATTACTCCACTCAACACGCAGTACCTCAAATTCAACGGAAAGTGGGCAATGGATAAGAATGTCTTAATATTAGGTTCCCAAGTTCCCTCTGGCTTTAAAAAAAATGTATTTAAGTTATTTAATTTGGTTAGCCGATAGGTAAATTTAAAGATTAGTTTTTTTTAAAGCTTCGCCAGCGTGCTCTAATAGAAATAACTAACAGTTGTATATGATATCTTCAAGATACGTTCTAGGTACTTCAGGTGCTCACTGCAATGATTAACGAGATGCAATACAGAATGTCGTAATAAATGGACTGTCGAACACAAAAAAACGTTTGTTCAATCTAGTAGTTTCTGAGATAACCGTGTTCAAACAAACAAACAAACCCTGCAATTTTATAATATTATTATAAATACATACTTATATTGTTGATATATTGGTCGTGATAATCACAGTTTGCGCATAATTTTATAGACATACAGAAAATAATTAAATTAAAGAAACAACATTAATATTACATTTTCATCTATAGTAATGCTGAGTACATATGATTTCTACAAATAAAATGAACAATCTGGTCAAAATATATAAGGAATAAATGAAAAATTGCCTTGATCTTGCATCAGGTCAATAGGTATATATAATATTTATTTGGTATAGCGCTTGACTGTAAACACTGAAGTTGTGAGTTTTATTAAAATTGGGAAGTAACTGGAAAACAAAGGTTCCGTCTACCTTAACTAGGTTCCCTCTCTTTTAGAAAATAGTAAAAGTGGCTACCTGTAAAACATATTTAAGACCACGCCATAACTAGAACCACACGCCAATAATTTCGAATGATATTTGATACGACATCAAACCGAGACTCTGTGATACGAGCACGAGCTATAAACTCTTTATTGCCGAATTCCATGAAGATGTTCCAAGTGACAAGGCTGTTTTAACTAATTAAAAATTCTTAGTTTTATTACTCTTAGGTACTTGTATGTGGGAGCCGCTGACCCAAATGATGTTAATAGAAGCTGGATGGTGTAGTATTTCGAGTATTTTGATGTGTGTTGTGTTGTGTTAATATTAAAAAAAAAAAATTGTAGCAAAATATTTAAAATGTATGGCCACTGTCCATGGACAAAACAACTAAAGAAATGACATATTTTGTCTTGACTCCTACTCCGTCAGAGGCCGTCGTGGCACTGGAGCAAAATCGTTTCATCCCCACTAGAAAAAAATAAATATTAAATATTTTAATTTTTTTCGCTCTAGTAACACAAGGCAAAACGTGACATAGAGTTCCGCCATTAAATACGTAATGCCTCAAATTTGTCGCTAAATCTTAACACTATGTCTCCAAGTACCAGACCTGCCTTGGGCCTTGGGCCTGATGGACAGCGCAGAGGGAAGCGGCTGAAAAAAACTATTTTATTCTATGCCATTATTATATCAATAACTTTACTTTCAAAAAGAAATAAAAAGCGATCTAAAAACATATTACAGTTGCTACCAAAGAAATTCAACTCCTAAAACCACAATATATTCCACCCAAAACCATTTCCCTCTAAGTGACATATCACTTAAAGTAAACGTAAGAAAATAGATAAATATCCTAAGTACGTCAGCTGTACGCCAGTCACGTAGCAGCTAGAAGCTAAAATCTATAGGGACCCTCTATCATCGTGGTCAGTATTGGTATAGCACGGTTCACGAGTCGTGCCGCTCGTGTTGTTTATTCGGGAAGAAAACAATAAAAAATGGGGAAAATCCCCAAATTCAAATTTAAAAAGGCCAAAACTCGTCAAACGTACTTTAGGTGTATTCTACAAAAAATCTTGTTATAGTATTTTGTATTAAAAAAGTTTTACTCTAACTCTAAACATTTATGCGTTGAGGTCTGTTGAGATTATTTTGTAGGAATAATATTTTTTTATATAGCTACTTATATCGTATACTTATTGATGCCATATTGGTATAGTTGCACAGTTTATGACAGGAGTGTGGTCTTGATGCCCACTTGGGGTAGCTACTTTACCTTGAAATATCAGTGATCTTGATAAAGGGTAACGTCGTTAGATGCGTAATGTCTCAAAAACTAAAAAAAAAAATAGTACTAAATTGAAATTAAATTAGTTTTTTTAACAGCTTCACGTTGTATCCCGCACATTGGAGAGTAAATAGAGGGAACTTGGGAACCTAGTGTTAAGGCACTCCGTTCCATTCTCACTGTCTACCGAATTGGAGGCATAGTGTGTTGAGTGGCAGAACTGAACGCCACGCTTTGGTAATAATTACCATAACTTAGAAATTAAAATAATAAATATTTCATTATTTTCCAGTGGGAATCGAACCCACAGCCTGTCCACGTTTACGACCAAACGCTTGTGCCCCTGCGCGTTGACAGGCCTAAAATGAATAAAAACAATACTTTTAATTTAATAATAAAACAGAAAGTCAAATATAATAGAAAGAACTAAGATTAGATATGTACTAATTAACAAATTTCATGTGAAAATGTATAACTTTGAAGATACTTTTGCATCCATAACATGTACGGTACAATCTAACATATCCTAAAGGCATGACGTAAATTGCAAAGAATACTCATATATAATTATAAAAATCGAAGCCATCATGGCGAGATTAGGATTTGAAACGGTTGGGAATTCGATTCCTCTTCAAGAGAAATGGTGAGAGAGATCGGAGAATGAAATATTTTAGCATTTTTTTTTCCCTATGCTGGAAACAAGGTAGTTTCGTACGTTTCCTCTGCCTACAAAAATATTTGAATCGTTTTATTGAAAATATATAAAGTATCCAAATATACAATCTGATAACTGTCTGTATATGGAAGTTATATTGTTGTATATAAATATTTTTTAGTAAAGCCCAAAATAGTATTTTTCAAAATATTTGCCTGTATGTCTGTGCGTATGCTGATCGCGCTAACCTCAGAAACAGCTTGTTTATACTTCAATGTGAATTGTTAATTTTAAGATAAAATTAGTGAAAAAAAATTATACTCTTGACTAAAATTTTTGTTCATGATGTACAAATATTATCTTAAAAGCGATAATATTGTATATGTATATAGTAATAAAATCGTGTAATTCAAGCGGGTAAAGCCGCGGCCTAGTATGTAGTATAATCTGTCATCAAATTTGTTGTATACCTAACTACGGTAAAGCTAACACAGATTAAAAAGAAAATAAATAAATTCCTGCCAAAATAAAAGAAACATTTATAATGCCTACAAAAAAAATAAACAAGAACAAAATGTCTAATACTACTGTACGTAAAAATACCGATACAGATTGTCTTCTGTTAATTGCTTTATCCCACAATTCTTCTTTGAAAACTAAAAATCTCGTAAATCAATGTAAAACAGGAAATAGCGCATTTCAGGTTGCCCGGAAGTGATGGCGGACACAGCGTATCCCAAAACTACATTCAATTATTAATTTCTTTCACTTTCGCACAGAGTAATGTTGTTATAAAAATAAAAAATATATATATATATGGTAAAATTAACGTAAAATTCCCCGCATATAGCAGTGACAGAGACAGAACTTAATATTAAGACAATCTGATATAAAATACCCATTAGAGCACTTCCATTTCCATAAGGATACTGTCGTGTCCCATATAGTGAAATCTAGTACCACGTTTTGCCTCTTTACCAGAATGGAAAAAAAATAAATATAAAATATTTCATTCACCCAAGTGAAGACAACGAGCCACAAAGATAACACTTTGGTTGAGGCCTGTCGTGGCGCAACGGCACACGTGTATCACCGACAGGTTGTGGGTTGATATTTTCAATTTAAAATATTTAATGTTTTCTTTTCTTCGGTCTGGTAAAAACAAGGTAAAACGCGGCGTCAGTTCCGCTACTCAACACACAATGCCTCCAATTCAGCGGAAAGTGAGGAACGGAAATGGATCAGTGTCTTAATACCAGGTTCCCAAGTTCCCAAGTTCCCTCTGCCTACCCTGCCATGTGCGGGATACAGCGTGGAGCTGAGATAGGATGACATTTTTATGATTTATTTGAAAAATAATAATAATAAAACACCAAAGTTTTATTTTATTAAATATAAAATAAAATAATAACTAACTAAAATAATAACTTTACTACATCTATTCAATTATTAATCTGTATTCAGAATAAATGACTGTAAAAAGTTGAGCGATAAATTGCTATTGAAGGGAAACCGTGGCTGAGTAATGAGGGACTTTGTTTTAAAGAAAAATTCGGATGACTGAGATTCTTCGATAGTCGTTTGGCACTACTCATTGTTCCTTGGGTACCCTTATGAAACAATTCAAAGAATAATGGTGCAAATAAAATTTTTCTACTATTGTAACTGTCGCCGGTCACGTAGTTTAAATATTAAGTGAACATAAAACTATTGTATTTTTATATATGGATAGTTGAAAGTATTTTAATTACAAATTGCAAAATGTTATAATGAAAAATCTCCATATTCTTACGTATAGAATCTCTACAATGTGAAAGAACGAATACATAATTTATTCATTGATTATTATTAAGAAATTGAAGTATATTTCTTTTGTTGTCGTCATGTCTCTTCAAACTTATAACCCCGTTAGTTTATAAATTATTTTCTACGATAAGTAGATATTTAGAAATACATTTAATTAATTTTATTAATATTAAAATTACCTACATAATTATGGTCTTACGATATCGACCGACCTACCATTCTTTTATATATTAATAATGTAATTATAATCTGTGGACTCTTTCATGTTTTGACGTTGATGTATTCTGTTTTTGTCCGTGTATTGTCAAATAAATTTAGCTGAGTTTCTATCAAATTATTCTATTGTTTCATATCGTAAACTAAAAAATCTAATATCAAAATGAGTTGTTTCGATAATATAAGTATGCCAAGCTGCGTTTGGTTCGAAAGTGGAGAGAAGCGGAACATTCTAGCATCAATATTTGCTGGTTTACTGGTATGTACTTGATGAATCACTGTCTCTAACTTGATTTATTTACTTCATATTTACTGGACAACGAAATAAATCTACTTATTTATCAGATTATTGCATATGTAGCGTATTTAAATTACTAATAAAAGAATAATAATCAAATATTTAGTACCCACACGCTAAAAAAATTAATATGTATATAATCATTGTCAACGTTTTACTTTCAATTTTCCAGTTTTTCACTGGATGGTGGTTCATCATCGATGCAGCATCAGTTTATGCCGGAGACCTCCCCAATGCAGCTCATGTGTGCGGAGTAATGGCTACTCTCTCACTCATTATGGTTAACTCTGTTTCTAATGCTCAGGTATAGTAATTTTTCACTTTTTCTTTCAATTTCTTTTGTTCTTTATATTATTTGTTATAATCTAATTGTGTTTTTTTTTATAATCTTTATTTATTTTGGGACTTTTTAAGTTAATAAAGTATAAACATGTCAGTCCTATTGTTCCCTTTAATCAACTTATACCTCCTTAATATTACCAAAAGATTTCTAGAATCTAAAATATACTATACATTATTTAAACTTAAACTAATGTAATAATTTAGCCTCAACAGAATTTGGTTTAGACAGTAGACATTGAAACATACCTACCATTAAGTGTATACCAAAACCACAACACAGTTTACGACAAGCTTTGTCATTTGGAACAAATTATTTTATAACACTTATAATTATAATTTTCTTATCAATCATAGAATATCAATCTTGCATTTTTGTTGGTGTCAGCTATAAAATATAGATTAATTGTTTTTAATCTTCAGTATACAGCCAATTGTAATAAGGTGAAACAAACTGTATCTATCATGCTTCAGAGCATAATCTAGGTCTTGTGGTTTTTGATACTTTTTTTACTGGATTTTGTAAGGAAATGCTTATATTATATAATACTACAAAAATAAAAATAGAGAATAAAAATGCACATCACTTACCTAGTACCCCTACTGGCTACTATTGGATTTGCCTTGCTCAGTCTGTTTATGACTAAGTAAATTAAAAGTTTAATTTATTGTTTTTAATGACTAATCTGGGTACTTTCGTGTTGGAATAACAACATATTTTATTTTTTTTGGCAGGGTAGGCAGAGGGAACCCGGGAACCTAGTGTCAAGACACTCTGTTCCACTTCTGTTCCCCACTTTTTTATATTTGTGTGTGTATTTCAATGATTATATGCAATTAAAGATAAATGAATAAATGAATATTTTCTCTCTGAGGCTTGTCGTGGCGCAGAGGCACAAGAGTGTGACTGTAACCGACAGGTTCTGGGTTCGATCCCCAGTCTAGGAAATTAAGTATTTAATATTTTCAATTTGAATATTAATGTTTCATTTCTTCGCTCTAGTAATAAGGCAAAGCGCGGCGTTGAGTTCCGTCACTCAACACGCAATGCCTCAAATTCGGCGGAAAATGGGGAACGGGAGTGGAACGGAATGTCATTAACACTAGGTTTCACTTCCGTTCCCTCTGCCTACCCTGCCTAGTGCGGGATACAGCGTGAAACTGAAAAAAAGAATATTTTTTTTACTCTAGCCTTTATTGTCCCATTGTTGAGCAAAGGCCTCCCTCCATTTCTTTCTTCCAGTCAGGTCTATAATGGTCTAGTTTGTCTCGCCATCTTCATTTTATACATGTAATTATATAGCCATAGGATAAATAAATATATGTTTTTATTAACAGTAATTCTTACATGTTACAGGTGCGAGGTGAAACCTACACAGGTGGTTGTATGGGGCCTCGTGGGGCTCGGCTCTGGCTTTTCCTAGGGTTTGTAGTTGGATTTGCATCTTTGATAGCGGCATGCTGGATATTGTTTGCTAACTATGTAAATGCAGGTAAGTTTACTTTTATATTACTTAAAAAATTAAAATGATTATTGAATTTTTTATACTTAGGGCTAGGTCTGGGTTCCATATCCAATTTTGAGTTTAAGACAATGATTTATTTAAAATTGAATGTATGAAAAAAATTGATGCTTTGAAAATATACAATGATATATTTGTTGGTTTTAGCTTCATACTGTATATTGCATTTAATGTTTTTGTTACTTTGCGTGTTGATTGGCGGAACACAACGCCATGCTTTGCCTTGTACATGCCAAAAAAAAATCAATATTAAAAAATTAGAATGAAAATTCCTGCTAATGGAAATGAAGCCCACAACCACCATTTTTAAGTTTGAGGCTATTATACCACTATAAAATATCGTTTTATTTTCAAAGTAATAAAGAATTGTGAAATAACACTTTAAAATGTTAAAAATAATATTTTATTTACTACCCTTGTTGCACAGTGGCCACAGGCTGTGGACTGAAAACGCCACAGGACGTGAGTTCGATTCCTGCTCGAGGAAAAATATTGAAATTTTTCTTTTCTTCACTTTGGTAACAAGGCAAAGCACCGTGTTGTGCTCCGCCACTCCACATGAAATTTCTCAAATGTTCCGAAAGTGAACGGACTGATTATCCATTAGATTCCCAAGAAAAGCTGCTACAAAAATTTATTTTATATTTTAATGTTCTCGCTCTGGTAACAAAGTAAAGCTCAAAGGATGCGGAAACAGGAGTATCTAAACTCTGCTCTGTTACCGGCGGGGTACAGCGGGAACCTAAACATTTTTTTATTATTATTTAACAGGTAGCAGTAAACACACTTGGCCCGGTGTTAGTTTGTTTCTTCAGAACGCGTTCATTTTTGGAGGTTCCCTGGTATTTAAGTTTGGTCGTACAGAAGATGTATGGGGTTGAATGGTTGAATGATATTTGATAACGTACTTTCAATTGATATTAAAAATTAAGTATATTATTATTATTTTACCTGTAATTTCAGTGATGTACGTTTTTTTAAGAAATTATTTGAAATTGATTGTGTATTGCTTCTTTGATGTTAAAATTTAAAAAGTATAGAAATTTATGTGTGTATGTAGCATTGTAGAATATATGTTTATGTTTTTCCTTATTTTTAAAAATACTATTTATATAATAAAGACACATACCTACTTTGGTAAACATGGTCAAGATTTCTTTTTTCTTTTTCGTGAATGAGTAAATTTTATTTAAAATCTTAAGTCCGAATAAAACAGATCATTTTGTAATTTCTTTTTTTTTCATTACTACTAAATAAATATATTGTTAAATTTTAAAATTATCAGAACAATTTCGACCGGCGGCTGTGGGTTCGGTTCCCAGTGTGGTGAATGTTATATTTAATATTTTTGTTTCCTCTCTTTGGTCTTTACAAAATGAGGCAAGAAGAAATTACAAAATGAGGCAAAGCGCGGCGTTGAGGTCCGCCACTTAACCCGAAATGCCTTGATGTAAAAGGAGAATCCCTTTGTATAGCGCGGGATATGACGTAAACGCCTGCATACTTAAAAAAAAAAGTCATTCCATACACGCTATAAGAAAATATTTCAAATTGTAATTCGAAAAACATTACTGTTTTTTTATTCTCGATTATGTCTTATTTAGTTTATGAATGATCTAATATTGAAATTAAGTTAGTAACTTATATTAAAATTGATTTATTTATAAAATTGTTTAATTTATAATATAAAATATTTAGTTCTATATTTTTATTTCCTCGTTCTGGTAGCGAGACAAAGTGACAAAGCGAAATTGTGTTCTGCTACTTAACTTAAAATGCCTCAAATTCGGCGGAAAGTGGAGAATTGTAGTGGCTTGATAGGAACAGAGTGTTTTTACACTAAGTTCCCAAGTTTCCTCTGCCTACCCTGCCAAGTATGGAATACAGATTGTTTATAATTATTATACATAAAAAAATGTATAATCAATATCTCAAAAGTGAACATTAAATTAAATTACTTATTATTTGTGTGCGTACTTTGCTTAGAATATTTTTTTTTTTTCAATGAAAACATTAAAAGAATGTTTTCATTCCATTAAGTTTTTCTAAACAATTGTTTTGTACTAATTTTGAGTCGATCTTTTCACTTATTATAAATCCAATATGTTAAAATCTATAAGACAATAGAAAATGAAAATGAAAACAATTTAAATATTTGTAGGCGATATATTTACATTTTACATATAAAAGGTCGTAGCACTGTTTAAATATATGTATAGATATTTAAATATGTTTAAATAAAATAGTTTAATTTCTAACCTGTATTCACTCATGTCATTGTTTTTTTTTAATTATAAAAATAATATTTTTTTTATAATCTGTATAATATTGTATACAGATAATTGTGCTTGTTATTCTAATACACATGTGTGAAATAGGCTTTTGAAATTAAAATAAATATTATAAATACTTAACAAACTGAATTTGTTTTATTTCATTTTATTATTTAAAAACCCTTTTTCAATATGTGTAATATTAATTAACTCTTAAGTACAGATAAAGACAGACTATATAAATAGTATATTTTTATTGTTGTTATTCTGTGGTAAGAAAAGATTCAAAGGATTTATATTTAAATAATCAAGAACCGAGTCGTTCGGTGTATTACGATAGGCTTGCTATCTGATTTTGTTTCTGTTTCTTATACTATCAAAATTCTATATAAATAGTGAATGAGTTTTGTTTATATTTTATCTATGGCAATAAAATTAGTTATTGATTTTATATTACATAAATAACACCTAATAAATATCCCCGGCGACGCAAGTCCTTCCTCCTTGTCCGTCGGGCAGGCATATGTGATCTGGGTCACATTGGCCGTTTCTATACTGGCAAATGTTGCTTTGTGCTGGACAGGTTTCAGGAGCCACGGTTACTCCGTATAAACGTCTTGAGGCTGTCGCAATAGGTACTTGCCCTTTGAGCTGTGTCAAGTTGTTTATGTACTCTATTTTTAACCTAAATAAAAAAATGGAAATAATAATAATAACTTTATTAAATACATGAATAATGTGTTTCGTAGGAAAATAATAATTATATTGGATGTATTCATGGGCTGCGACGGAAATAGTTTACGATTTACTATTTTTAGTGTTATTTCCACACTTAGAAAGAAAATTATTAATTTAAAAAACATGGAAAACTTTGGAATCTTGGACGGTTTCCAAGAGTGCTCCTCTTTGAAACCATTAAAATTTTTATACCTTTGTGAAATTAGTATTCTATCGTATATGTGCTAAACATATAGGCTCTGACCAAAACAGTGTGAGATATTTTTATATAAAATATTTTGTTTGAACTAGACAAACAGTACTACACCA
Organism: Eueides isabella; assembly: GCA_019049475.1. NCBI lineage: Eukaryota > Metazoa > Arthropoda > Insecta > Lepidoptera > Nymphalidae > Eueides > Eueides isabella. The sequence continues at coordinate 14,138,461 of CM032386.1, forward strand.
GTACGATCAATTGTTTATATTTGTTCCACGTATATGAGTGTACAAAAACATCTAATGGCTTCAGTCATAGTTCTAAAATATTTGTTTTATTTTTTGTAAGCTGATTTAAACTTATGTCATAAAAATATTATTATATACTCACGTTTTCCAGTCAGACCAATAATAGTTGTCACCATTGATTGCCAAGCCAAATGGATAGGAGCAATTACTTGCTATTATTTCACTTTCGAAAGTATCGATGCTAACACATTTTATATTAAAGAAACCAGCGTCTGTGAAACACAGTCTGTCTCGAGACCAATCAATTGCTAAGGAGTTGGGTAGTTTTACATCAGTCTTGTCCAGGAAGATGCCACGTTGTGAACCGTCCATGTTAGCCCATTCTATCTTGGGACCATTACGGTTCCAGTCAGTCCAGAATATTTTACTGCAAATAATTAGAATTTTCTTAACTAATTATAATTACTTTATTCGGGTGTCAATGTACCAATAGATTTGAGTTGATTCCGGTACTTAACATGCAATGCCTAAAATTCACGGAAAGTGAGAAACGGAACGAAGCGTCTTCATATCAGGTTCTCAAGTTCCCTCTGCCTATCCTACCATGTGCGGCATATGTAAAGCGTGAAGCTCTATATATATATATATGAAAATGTTAAAAAATATATTATTTTTTAATTATAGTGTTACCCTTTTCCTGGATGGACTGCAATGCCACGGGGGTTAAGTATACCCTCTTTACGGAATAATACTTTTCTTATTTTTGTGTCTAAGTTCGCGACTTCAATTGAGAGTTTCTTTGAATCTGTCCAAAATATGTTTCTAGCTGCCCAATCCACTGATAACCCCTCTGGCGATTGAACATCTAAAAATTTAAAAATTACCTTAGTAAATTTATTATTTTTTTTAACTTTGTTTCAGAAATTACTTTAAAGAGTTGAGTGACTCACCATATGGCAGAAATTGTTCAAAGTCAGATCCGTCATAAGAAGCTCTTTTTATAGATCCACCACCGACATCACCCCAATAGATTTTTCCAGTCAAACAATCTACGTCGATGCCAACGGCTATCTGGTAAATTGCACTGTTGAATGGAGTTGCAAATTCTCTTGGAGTAACTTTGAAAGGCACTCGATAAACTGACGCTCCATCACTAGCTACTAGGAAGTTTCCAGCTTGCCTTGGATTTAGTTCACAGTTAGTTCCATTGCCATTGTATCCTGTGTTACATTCACATTCATATCCGTTACTCGTCTTTAAACAGGAAGCATGAATATCGCAAAGATAGATGTTAGTTTTACAGTTTAATTCGGGATCACACCTATACCCATCTCCTGAATATCCTTCCCGACATATGCACTGATATGTCGATTCAGTGGGTGTACAGACAGCATTAGGATTACAGTCATTGGCAACGTCACATGTTTTTCCTAATGGCACACATTTTAAAATACCTTCACCTTCGAAGCCTTCATCGCAACGGCAATAATTAACCTCTAGCGTTGTATCAAACAGGCAAGACGCATGTTCCGCACAAACAGCCCCATTGCACAATTGTCCTTCTGGTATACACGCGTAATTTTCATCTTTAACGTAACCATCTATGCACTGACAAACATATTCCCTGGTATTGGCTTTTGGTCGACATTCTGCATTGTATTCACAATCTGAATTATTAGTGCAAGTAAGGCTGGGTCGGCATCTGTAACCATCACCATGGTATCCAGCATCACAAACGCAGATAAGCTCCGCAGCAGCAGTCCCAACGCAGTGCGCATTTGCACCACAAGAACAACTTGTGCCTGACCGTTCAATGCATTCATAAGCATCACCTTCATACCCCTCAGGGCAAACACAGTGGCCTGTTGTTTGATCATTTGATAAGTACGAATCGGATAAAAATGAACAAATTGCATTCGGTGGACAGTCCGCATCAGCAGAGCATGTAACTGAAATTAATAAATAAGGCTATATTATGATTTAATAACAATTATTCAAAGTGAATATATATGTTAATATTTGTCAAGCAAATAAATTATTTTTGTTTTTATTTAGCCAGACATACTGTACTCGCGAATTCTTTTTTTAAAACATTTCTTTAGGTCAATTAAAAGAACCTTTATGGGGTAAAACTATATATTTACCATTACTTTATAAACTACGTCGAGTTCTATATATTGGACTATAGTAAGCTAGCTTAGCTTAGCTATATAACTTATCTATAACTAGTATTACTTTTAGAATATAAAAATGTAATTAAAATTAACTTACTTGAAGAATCGCCATTTTCATCTACTTCTGGTTCGGTATAGCTATCGATACGACATAAATCGTTGTCTTCATACTTAGTAAGCGAATAGCCGGGTGGACAAATACATCCATAGATATCACAATTTGGCAACACATAGGTTTCGTTATACTCAGCCTCAGTAAGTGGAGTGGTTGGTTCCGGAGTATTAACAAACACTCGATTGGGTTTTGTTACTTCTTCAGTTACGGTTTCATGGTTTTGCGAAGGTTCATATTCAGATGATGGATAAGACTCTGTAACTTGATCAGCTTCCTGTTCTGGTGGTGAATATTGTTCTTGTGATGGATATCGTTCTTGTGGTGGATACTGTTCTTGAGGAGGATATTGTTCTTGTGGATATTGTTGTTGTGGGGGATATTTTTCTTGAGGTGGATGTTGTTCTTGTGGTGGATATTGTTCTTGTGGTGGATATTGTTCTTGTGGTAGATATTGTTCTCGTGATGGATATCGTTCTTGTGGTGGATACCGTTCTTGAGGTGGATATTGTTCTTGTGGATAATATTGTTGTGGGGGATATTGTTCTTGAGGTGGATATTGTTCTTGTGGATATTGTTCTTGTGATGGACGTTGTTCTTGTGGTGGATATTGCCCTTGCTGTGGATATGGTTCTGGTTCTAACACTTGGTGTTGATCCTCTTCTTGGTCTGGTATTTGTTTTGATACCTGTTCTCCCTCTGGCTCTGGCCTCATTACTTTGTCTCTTTGTTGATCAATATCTTCAATACAATACCTTCCATCGCCTATATAACCTGGCTTACATTCACATCGGTAGCTATTGGATTCTTCATGAAAACTACAATGAGCAAAAGGTGAGCAATTGCAAGATTCGACAGCCCGCCAGCATCTTTGACCGTCTCCGGTAAAACCAGGCTTACACAAGCAATAAGCTTCTTCGGCTGGGTTATCTACACACTCTGCATTGGAATCGCAGATCTTATCCCGACAACGTGATACATAGTTGCAGTCAACACCATTTCCTTCATAGCCGGTACGACACGTGCATTGGAACCCACCATCATAATTGTGACAGTCAGCATTTACATCACAGTTGTGAGTGGATGCTTCACATTCATCTATATCAACACAAATGTTTGATTCTCCGTAATAAATGCTAGTGAAACCTGGCAGACAAACACAGGCGAATGAATCACCTCTAACGACACATACACTATTAGGACTACATGAATTGCGTCCTTCAACACATGGATTTAGGTAGTCATTAGAAATAATTTTATTGCTAGAACCGTATCTAACGATGCTATCCCTGGATTCATATCCCAAGTAATTTTTGATGATTTTCAACGTCGACGGGACTGCATCTTCCTCCGTTGGAGGTGCATATTTACAAGGATTAAATACAAATGTTTGAGATACTGTTTGTTCATATTTTTGACCGGTTATTTTATTTGTAAATGTACGATTTGATACACTGTGGATTTGTCCAGGTTCTATAGTATTGTACTCTTCACTGTATTCAGTTATCTCTAACCTCGTTCCAGGTTGTACATTTGGGATAGTACCACGTATATCTGCATCCAATGTCAACTGATCAAAAACGTCGTGCCCAATAAATTCTTGGGTAATTATTATTCTATCTTTTGTTTCAGGGAAGTATATATCCGCTGTATGATTAAAAAAGCCACCCGTAAGTTGATATCCATTCTTAGCTAAGCCCGATGGTTTGGCAAACAACCACCCAATTACGCCGCCAAGAGTGTTTAGAAGCTGTAAGCTATTTCCTAGTGATTGTGGTGCCTGTGAAAGTGCCGTGTAGGTTCTCCCATCAGCTACAACAACGTATGCTTGGATATCAACGTCATTAAGATGTACGTTGTTTATAATACCATTTAACTTGCCATGTACCCTCAATGGTACATCGTTTTTAATACACGATTTTCCATTTCCATAAAAGCCATCATTGCATTGACAACATATTCCAGCTTGATAATCAACACATTTTGCCTGCAAGTGACATACGCTCGGACCACTCTGGGCACAAGTTTTGGTTTCCTCTTCAATTTCAATTTCATTTTCATCGTACTGATCTGGTACAGCCACTGTGCTATTGATAGATATATTTCCTACGCGAAACAGATATATTCCTGGTTCTTGCGTATTCGACCACCTAAAACATATAAATTATATTTAAAACACACTCGGTTTATAATGAGTCATATATCAAATCATAATCTATAATTATAATTTTTCTTATCACTAATAAAGCGTACACTTATAATTTAAATAGAAAAACAAATATTTTAAAATTAGTAATTAACATTTTTAAAAAAATTACTAAATATTAAATTTCTAAACAATATACAGATAAAACATACATAATATTGGTGTACTTATAATTTAAGACTTGAGCGGTCACTTAGATCTTAGGGTATTTAATTTCGGTATTCGATATAATTATTCCTCAATTAGGAAAGAAAAATACTTAATTTATGTATACATGTTACGATTAACTATAAGTATTAAAAGCTTTGCTAGAATCCGTATATATTTCGACAACACGGGATTTTTTATTGATACCGATAGTTACATATGTTATTGGTAAAAGCAACTAGGATGGTAGTTGTGCCTGGCAATGTAGAGGTATTATATTTTTTATGAAACAGTTTGTCGAATTCAGAAGAAATTGATATATTGATAATAAAATAATTTATTTCAGATTAACATCCATATGTGGTCAGTGTGTTGATATAGGTCTATAATATTTAATTGAATTCTTTTTGCCGTTTTTGTGTTATCAAAGATTTCTTCCAATGTGACAGAGAAGTACCTGTAGTGAAAGATTTATTAACAAGGAGTGAGAAGCGCCTGGGCACATTTATGTGCAAATAAAGCAGGTATTTGTAACCGTTATAACTATGGACGTGTTTTAAGCTTCTCAAAATCTCGTTCTCACTTAGAGAAATTGTTAATTAATAATTAAAATAGACGCGAAGGGGTTACAGAATATTACTACTTATTAGGTGAAGTCTGATCGTCAAGTAACGATTTGGCGGGATAGGTTAGTTACTTTCTTATGTTTCAGGACAGACCAGAAAAGTTTTGGATTGGAAGACATGTTTGCTTTTAAATGTTAAATATACATTTTATAGTGTGACGCTGACATTTAACAGCTTACAGACATCTTTTAAGAAAAAAAAATAAATATATATATTTAACTTACGACACTACATTTCTTATTTGGTGGCTACCAGAGCCTCTTAAAGTGAAGAGGCGCCCATCGTCCGCTATAAAACCAGCTTGGGCCTTAGCATCTGGCAAGCTGCCGGGCTGAGACTCTCTCTGTATCCATTGTATTTCTCTTTCCGGGTACAGGAACTGCACAAAAGTTTCTGTGCCATTACTTATCACAGCTATTTGGAAACTATTTTTGCGGTCTTGCCATTGCTTGTTCGCATACGTCACGTCTATCCAAGTGGCTATGAAAACACTTGTCGGTCTAAAATCGTAATAATCGTGGAAGTTATTCTGCACAATATCTTCTGCTTTAGTTAGAATGTGAGATTCGTTCGTTTCTCTGTAGTACACCTCGCCCGATTGTGAAGTGTCTACGTTACAGTAAAATGCTGCTATCGATGGGTATGGCAGAGGAAATTCAGCGTTGAGGAAACTTGGTATATCTGCCCTGAATGATAATATTCCATAATTGTTTACCTGAAAAACAAAAATTAAAGTTTTGAAATATTAACAGTACCTTGTATCTTAAGCTAACACATTTAACCTAATTTTAAATAAGGCGCGAAGAGACTTGGTACATATTCAAGAATGAATTGCATAAGCACAAATGATAACGCTTTTACATAGAAATATAAAATGTTTAGTTCTTAAATTGTTTAGCGTTCTGGGATAGGCCTTATACCTTTTATTGCTGCAAAAAAGAACCGTAACATCTATTTATAATCTTGAAGCTCGAGATTCTCTGCGAGACGTTTTTAAGGATACAGGTATTCTTACGGTTGCTTCTCAATATATATTTTATAATATTTTGTTTGTCCGGCAACATATTCAGTGCTTTAGAAAAAACAGTGGCAGACACACGATTGGGGCGAGAAACAAGGACAAACTTGTGACGCCTAGTTATCGCCTCCAAAAGTAAATAAATCATTTATGGGTCTGAGTATACGTATCTATAATAGTATTCCGCAGTGTATTTTGAATTTGCCACTAGAGAAGTTTAAAGTGAATGTTAAAGCAATGTTAATTAAAAAAGCGTACTACACTGTCCAAGAATATTTGAATGATAAAAATGTATTTAATTAAGGTCATTTGAATTTCATGCAGGATAGTCACCAATGTATTAAACAATGAAATTGTAACTTTATTCAACTGACTAATTAAGAGCAACTGTTGAGTCTCTTGTCGGCTCTTCTCAGCAGAACCGCATTCCGAGCCGGTGGTAATTTTATGTTCGTGACGATTCAAAAGTGCTTGCTAAAGCCTATTTGAATAAAGAATATTTTGAATTTGAATTGAGACACCGTTCTCGAATTTTTGGCGCAATTCAGACATTCTGTATTAAATAAAGAAGAAATCACAATTTTACAAACGCAATATATAAGCACTGAAATTACTCTTCAGTGCCATATTGTGTAAATATTTGTAGTTTTTTTTATATTTAGACGTAAGTAGATTTTACTGTAGCTTCTCTGTCTGTATCCTGCGCAATGCAAGATTCCCTCCGCTAAATTCTTTACACATTGCATGGCGGAGCTTAACCTCGCACTGCCGCGTTACCAGAACGAGGAATTGAAAATCAATTTCACAATCGTCACGTTTACAATCGCTCGCTGGTGCCCCTCAGTGGATTGTATAATTATTACAGGTTAATTGCGTAATCAATATTAAGTATACATAGTATATGCTTTTTGATTAGGTACGCGTAGGCACGCTGTGACCCCACTGATAAGAATATCGAATACTTAGGCATATACTGAGGTCTTGACATTTGCTTAACTGCAGATAACGACACGAAATTTCCTAATTTAGAAATATACGGTAATATATTTTAGTTACGTCAATGTTGTTATTTCCCATTGCACTTTCATTGCTTATTTTCAATTTAGGAATTGAAGAAAAATGTGTTTACTACTGGACTAATGTTCCGCTTGCGGCTTCGCCCGCTTGGATCATACAATTATGTATGTTAACAACAAAAGTATGTTTTAAATATATGTTACATACCGAAAATATATTTTATATTTTCAATTCTACTCAAGCATCACATATTTCAATCTTCTTATTTCCATCCTTTCAGAGAAGGAAACATCCGTTTTTTTTCTTTATTTATTGAAAAGACGGCAAACGAGCGACCGGGTCACCGGCATTACCTAATGCGAAACGCAGTGGCCAAAGTCACTACTTAACGCCGGTCTTAAATGCCGAGGGTGGTAATAATCCGGTCGAGTCTGCCCATGTGTGTTGCCATTACTGGCAACGTGACTCTACCACACGAACTTTAGTCGCCTCTTACGACACCATCAGTACCGGGGTGATCCTATTCTAAGCCGGAATCACACGGTAGGTTTCCCACTTTCCCACTAATCCGTTTCCCACTTTCAGTTGAATCTAAGGCATTGCATGTTGAGCTTTGCCTCGTTACCAGAGGAAAGAAATGAAAATATTAAACATATCATTTACCAGAATGGAGATTGAACCCATTTCGTTCGTGTCCCTACGTCATGATAGGCCTACGTCATGTTTTTATAGATAGATGTTTTTACAAATAGCTAATTTAAAGATGATAAATCCTTTTTTTACCTATTAACTGACAGACCATTTTTTTTTTAATTTTTTGATTTGCCCAGCCATGACTTTTTTTATTTTTTTCCAGAACAGAACAGAAATTAAGTCTAGGATATTGTCTAACAATCTATACTAAAAGTAGGTACTTCCTTTACTTACTAATTATAGTTTACAATTTATAATGTTACGAGGACATTGCAGCTTGTACTCGATTTGGACTTTATATAGTATCTCAATCTATGGAACATACTTAGATTAAGTTTTTTGGGACCCGTTTGAGATTTTTTTTTGTATCGTTGGGAACCTAATCTTATTTTCATTTCCGTTTCCGTTTCCCCACTTTCTTCTTGTTTTTTCCACTTTCGATAATTAAAAAACTGAAAGATAATATTTCCAATCCGCCTTCATAAAATCATAAAAAAGTTAAAGAAAAATAATGACACTAATAATATAATATCTATAATGATATTTACTATCATAATTTAATATGAATTTCGCGAATCTTCATTTTATGCAATTTTGCCATTCCGATAAGAGTGCAGCGGAACACGTGGGTGGAGGATACCCGGTCAATGACTTCTGATTAGTCCTAAAGTTATCGATATTAGATCAAACTAATGTAGGGCGTATTGAATGGACGTATATAATGACGCAGTACTGTAACTGTAAGCGTATTGGTTGTGGGTTCGATTAATGTTCGTTTATTTTAAATATTTTTTGGTACTTCTGTATTATTTTCTTTATTTCTATTATAATTATGTAGCTACACAGGAAAGTACGCTCGCTATAAGTTTTAATTTCTCACGATTTTCATACAAAATATAAAAACGATGAATAAATACTCGTATCTTTTGATTGCATTAGCTAGCATTGTGCACTCACGCGCGGTATTACGTTAATAGAGAGAGATTCAATATAAATTTTGACTTAATATCTTTTTTATCTGTGTTCCAAAGGAGTGTAGAGTATTCGATATTAATTTCAGATGAATACCTCCCCGCGATGTCCAGATGAGGATTTTGACTGACGGGCAGAATAATCTTTTTAGAGTTCCGTTCTTACTTTACGCTGTATGGCGGGGTTTGCAGAGGGATTTTGGGAACCTAGTGTTAAAACACTTCCTTTCCATTTTCCGCCGAATTTGAGGCATGGCGTGTTGAGTAGCGGAACTCTACGCCGCGTTTTGCCTTGTACCAGAGCGAAGAAATGAAAACATTAAATATTTAAATTGTAAATACCAAACATTTCATTTCCTCGAGTGGGGATCGAACTCACAACCTGGCGCGGGTTCAATTCCCACTACGTTTAATTTTTTGTACGTTTTCTTAATAAGTATTACACTTAACAGAATTAATATACCTACAGTGTAAATTATTTATAACGTTATCCTTTACAACGATAAACTTCCTATAACGCAGAAGTGAGCACAACTTGGTTGGTTTGCGATAAAATCAACATATTGATTGTGCACTCCATATAACGATGACGACAAAAAATGCTCAGTCCTTTAAAATTTCGTTATAAAGAGTACTGTATTGAAACACAAATCAAACACTTTATTCGTAGAAAATACTATTTCTTTCAATTTTATACAAATGTCCAGTTAATTATACATGAAATCAGAATATAATATCTGAGAAGTACATATGTTCCTTAGGTAACAATACCATAAAGAATTATACTTTTCGGTATTGTTATATTAATTAGTGAACAATACCGTAAAGAATTATAAATTACTAATTTATTAATAATTATTATGAGAAATGAACGACCCTAGTTTGTTTATTTGATCTAAAACCCTATCTATTGTCTTAACAACTATAATTTCGGTCGTCGTTCCAGTTTAATTTACTCGAGCACGTGTAAATAACGGAAGTAAAGATTAGCATACAAAGAATTATATTTTTTTGATACTACTGCCTTTTAACCTTGTAAGTACCATAATACATAATGTATGGCAGAAATGTTTGAATGGAAAATATGTGGACTTTGCAAACGGTTAAACGATGAATTTGTATATTTAATTAGATTAGGTAATTATAATATTACAAAGTTAGCTTGTCGTGGCGCAGGGAACAAGAGTGACTGTGAAAACGACATGTTGTGGGATCGATCCACACTCGAGCAAATGAAATATTTAATTATTTGATATCAATCTATGTTAGTGTATTGACACTAGATCCCAGGTTGCCTGAGCCTACCCTACCATGAAAAGATTGAAGCTGATTATTATTATTCTTATTTTATATATTTATTTGTCAACTACTAGCAACCAGCTCGCGGCTTCGCCTGCTTCAATTCCCACTATTTTATTTACTATCTCAATTACTTTCCTTTTGTAATAACATTATCACTTTTAGTAAAATATCAAGTATATATATTATAGTAAGTATATAGAAACTAAATTACTGCGAACCTAAAAATATTTTGAATTGCCATAACTTTAACAAAAACATGAACAGACCAACAAGTAAAAAACAAAAGTACACCATTTTGGGCCTCACCCCAAAATCCCCCATACATACTCCCATACCCCTAAAGTGGTCAGTAACAGATGTATTCTAAGTATATATATATATATATATATATATATATATATATATATATATATATATATATATATATATATATATATATATATATATATATATATATATATATATATATATATATATATATATATATATATATATATATATATATATATATATATATATATATATATATATATATATATATATATATATATATATATATATATATATATATATATATATATATATATATATATATATATATATATATATATTATATATGTATATATATATATATATATATATATATATATATATATATATATATATATATATATATATGTATATATATATATATATATATATATATATATATATATATATATATATATATATATATATATATATATATATATATCATCATTTCTAAGGTCACCTCTTTTTTAAATTGTCGCAAATTTTTAAGTAGTACATATTATTAGCTTGCAGTGACAAAATTACATTTGGCACGACAACAAAATAACGTGATAGTAAAAATGCATATAAACAAACGTCCGCTCGTTATATTGAATTACCCACTATTTTATTTTCGATGCCACTTTACCCGAACTATTTCTGAGTAAGTGTGGGACGTTAAAATATATCATATGCAAAAATTATATTGTTTAATAATTTAGCTTCGATCACATGTCAGGGTAGGCGGAGGGAACTTGGGAACCTAGTGTTAGGATACTCCGTTCCGCTCCCTACTTTTCACCGTAATTGAGGCATGGTTATGAGTGGCGAAGCTCAACGCCGCGTTTTACCCTGTTACTACAGCGAAGATATGAAAATATTAAATATTTCATTTCCTCGAGTGAGGATCGAACCTACAACCTGTTGAGCTTACCGTCTCATGCTTATATACATATATATGACAGAGTGTCTCAAATTATGATCAATTTATTTATCTTTTTTGTTAAAACACTCGCCTTATATCAATATGATAACACATTTCGAAGTAAGCTGATGTGCTCATTATTACGCGTCCACTTTGGTACTGGCTATTTGAGTCAGCCGGGAATTCAAATTAACAGAATTTAAATAATATATAACTTTTAAGACAGTCACCTATTCATTATAAATGTCTGTGCGACTGTAAACGTGACAGGTCGTGGGGTTCAATCCCTATGGTAACAGGGCAAAGTGCGGTTACCATAGGGTATATCGGTTACCATACGACTTCGTGGAACATCGGGAACGAAAAGCAGTGTCTTAACGCTACGGTCCCACCCTACGTCCCACCCTACGTCTACTCTGCCATATGTGTGATACAATGTGAAGCTGTTATAATTTATTACATGAAACAAAAAAAGACTTAATTTATCCCAATATAAAAAAAATCATTTATTTATATTTCTGGAATGTAATCATAGATATTTTAATTAATTAATTTATTAAAACGTTTCAAAGCTGGTTTGTCACATTATCTACCATCTTTTTCTTTTCCAACCAAGAAATTTTCTTTTTCCTTATGTATTTAATACAAAGCACAAGAACGAGCGCATATCTCCCATTAGTTATCTTTTCTATGAACCTTACAACTTATCAAATGTAAAAAAATCAACGTAGACTCACATATATGGTCTCATACGTCTCTCCAAAGAACAAAATGGGCACGTTTAGGGTAATTTCAGGTGAAGACACCGACGATCCTCTGGGCAGCCTCTGGTCGACTCCATGGCCGTGCGTGTAGAACTGATCGCGCGTGATCGCGCCCGCGCCCGCGATGAGAAGCAACAGGACGCCCGGCCACATCGCTAACTTGCTTTAGACTGATGCTTAATGATAGTTTAGTTTGGCTTTCTGGTGCCTTTTAGTTAATTTGTAGGGGATATTTTAATGTTGTGGTTTTGATTGAACTTTTAATTATTTGTAGGCAGATTTTTGGGTTTATGTTTCGTTTGATTTGGAATTTTTGATGTAGAATGATGAAACTTGTTTTTTTAAGTTTATTTTTCTTATTGTATATAATTTTTTATATTTTATAATTTATTTTACAGATAATTGAAAGATTTTGTTGATTTAAAAATATATATTATTTTAAGTCCAGTAAATATGACTACCGATGTGTTGGTATTTCAGTTATACTCTGTATCGCTTTTTAGTTGAATATTATTATGTACAATAGTTTCATTTGTTCTGATTATTTTTTAATTTTCCTTATAAAAGAAGCTGGACATAGTTTTTATAAATAATTATACGATAAAATGTTCTTATAGGATATATTTTTAATTATTTCATCCATACGTTAAAGAAAGAAATATATTACAAGTAATTTCAATATAAATCATATCGCTAAGTTCCTAAAGATTGATGAGTTGGTGGCTTATCACTACTTTATTTTGTTGATTTCTACATTATGAGAGACCCGCCACTCAACACGCTATGCGTCAAATTCAGCCGAAAGTGAGGAACGGAGTGTCTTAACACCAGGTTCCCAAGCTTCTTCTCCCTAACCTGCCTTGTACAGTGTGATGCTGATAAAATATTATTTCTCCTTTTGCAGCTAATCAGAATTTGAAAAGGCAAATGTTTAGCAAAAGAAATTTTAACAATAACTTTTTTTACTATTTTACTTTTATTACAAAACAGAAAAGAGGAAATCTTATTTATAATTACAAAATTATCATTTACTTTGAAGTGAGGAACGGAAGTGGAACGGAGTGTCTAAACACTAGGTTCCTGGGTTCCCTCTGCCTACCCTGCCTCGTGCTGGATACAGCCTGAAGCTAAAAATTATAATTAACTTTGTAAACTTGTAAACACATCCATTACTAAGAACTACGAAAACAAAATTACTGGATTTAGAAAATTTTAATATGGTATCTCCAAGAAGTTTGAATCTCCACTGCGAACTCCATAAAAAAGGGACGGTCCATACAAAGTTGCGGGCAACGATTAGTCAATCTATAATACTATTACAGTAGGGCTGTAAAACGCTCCAAAATAAATAAATGAAACTTAAGAACAAGGAACGTGTTACGACATTTCTCGTAAACATAATATGGGTTAATAACCGTCGGTTAGTTTTACTGGCTGTAGAACTTTGGCATAGCTGATGAAAAGGAACCTTTAAACTTCTCAACTATAATGCTAATCTTGGGAGATTTTTTCTTCTGCCATGTGGCGGAATACAGCGTAAAACTGGGGTTTTACGCTGTATTCCGCCACATGGCAGGGTATACAGAGGAAACTTGGGAACCTAGTGTTAACGTAATGCGTTTCTTTCTTCACTCTCCGCCGAATTTAAGGCATTTAAGGCAATGCGCTAAGCCAGAGTGAAGAAAATAATGATATGAAATATTACATTTGAAAATATAAATATTTTACTTGTTCGAGTGGGGATTGAACCCACAACTTGCTGGAGACGGCAGGTGACACGCTTGTGCTCCTATACCACGACAGGCTTTGTATAATGTTATTCTTAATATGTTTTTAACGTCGATTAATCATATGGCATATATATATATATATATATATATATATATATATATATATATATATATATATATATATATATATATATATATATATATATATATATATATATATGTATATATATGTATATATATATATATATATATATATATATATATATATATATATATATATAATATATATATATATATATATATATATATATATAAACACACACTAGGTTCCCGAGTTACCTCTGCCTACCCTGCCATGAATAGGTATGAAGCTGAAAAATACTTTATTTTTTTCACTGCACGATAATAACGGCAAAGTAAAAAGCAAAATTACAATTAGTAAAATTATTCTTGAAATACGAACCGAGTACTATTGTTGTTGCAGCTACGATGTCCCAATGATAATTAATATTAATAATAAACTTACGTAATATTATTTCAAATCTATACTTATAAATCTGTATCTAATCTCTGTCTGTGCATGGAAGTATATTGAAAAAAAAATATTACAGGGGATGTTTTGGGCCTAAAACATTGACTTTTAATAATTTTGTCTGTTTCTCTGTGCGTTTGTACTCGCTAATCTCAGGAACGGCCAAAAAGATTTAAATACACGTTGTCACTATTATATTTTAAAAACTTTCCCTCATATTTAGTGATTTTTTTAATAACATCCGTTACTAGATCAAAAGTTACGTATGAAAAAATTGGAGTGCCTGAGCACTACAATGTTTTATTCACTCAGCTAAAGTTATAGTTTTTAACGTATGAATATTATTTGAAAAGTAATAGTTTTATTACAACAAGAAAGTAATTGAAATTAGAAAATAAAATAGGGCAATTCAAGCAGGCGAAGCCGGGAACAGGCCACTAGTTATTAAACACAAAGTTAAACATAATATTTATTTTATTTATTTAATACTTCATTGAAGAAACACTACATACGTAAAAGAGAATCTTATTATTTAAAAAGTTATAGGCTTATGTAAATAAATGTTTATAAGCCGCGAAGTATAAAATCTTATCAATGAAAGATAAGGGTCGTTAGGTTGGTCATTACTCTAACTTTTGACCCCCAATAAGAATTTCGATTGTAATACGTGAATTCAAGAAAAATGAGACAAGGAAGCCTGTCGTGACGCTATATTTAATATTGCCTCGGTGTGAAACGAAAGCAAAAACCCGGCGATGAATTCCGCCACTCAACTTGCAGTGTCTCTAGATTTCACTTTAACCTAATAGAGTGTGGATTTTCTTGACATTAAAATAACGTTCCCAAGTTCCCTTCGGCCGCCCATCTAAGTGCAGGATATAGCGTAAAGCTAATAAATAAAAATATCATATATAGTAGCAGCGGGATATATGCTAGTAATAAACTAAGACCTATATACGAACATTTTTTACCATACATAACACAAATAATGAATCAAACATGGTGAAAAGTGGGAAACGGAATTGTTTTAATGAGAACAGAGTGTTTTCACCCTAGATTCCCAAGGTTCCTCTGCCTACCCTCCTAAAGAAAAAAAAAATAATTCTTACCATATTATTAAAGGACATATCAATAATCTACGTATGTTTACTTAACAGACAACAATTAGGAAGTATAAATAAACATATTAATAAAGTAAACGTTAATTTAGTAATATATTAATTGTGCCATTATGAATCAATAGTTAATGACCTAGCGCTGATTAAAGTATTGTATGAACCTTAATAATAATTAAAGATATTTAATAAAGGTTCCCAGGTTCCCTCTGCCTACCCTGCTTTGTGTAGGGTTAAATGATTTCGAGTCCCAAGCTGTGTTAGTTATGTCTATAGGATGTAGTGTTTAGAAAAACATGAAGTATTTTTGTATTGTCAAGTTGTTTCCTAAACGTGGCAGGATAAGCGAAAGGAACCGGGGAACCTTGTTAAAGACAATCCGTTCCGTTCACATTATTCCGTTCCGTTTACACGATTCCGTTCCATTCAGGTCCTATTAACAACTGCTTGGTTAGGAAAGCCCCGAGTAGGAACTATAATCTTTGCCACTGCGCCACGACGCCTTCAATTTTTTTTAGTCTTAGCACAATTACGTATAATTTATGTTTTCAATGTCCATTGACCTAAGTGATAATTTTTCAAGTGCGAAAATATCTTCCCAAAATTGTGGGTCGGCCACCTCGCGATGCACGACGCCTTGGCATCTTGCCCCGAGATCAAACTTTCAATTCTACATTATTTTTATAATACTCTTACGTTTATATAATCTATTTTAGTGATGTCACCGATCTTTACTTTCTTCAAATAGGTACGAAGAATTGGCGTCATTGTTAAAACACTCCGTTTATCTCGAGACATGTGTGTTCTGCTGATCTCAACGCTGCGCTTTGCCTCGTTACCAGAGCGGGGAAATAAAAATATTGAATATATCATTCTTCTGAGTCTAATTTAGAGTAAAAATAACATCCTCACAAGTGGAGATAAAAAATTTAAAAGCATAAAACTATTACCTACTCGAATCAATTTCATCAGTGATGTTCTTTTACTTCAGATGGTAAAAATAATGTTACTACTGTACGAAGGGGTGAGGAGGGGACGGCTGGGCCGTACACAATGTTTACCAACAAAAAGATAAGCCGGGAAAGTCAGAAAAATATCCTTGTTGTGTTATTACACAACAACAAACAAAACAACAATTTCCGAGAGGCAAGAGGTCAAATCCTATTGAAATTTATATACTTACGTTTTCAAAATAACTAAAATATAAATAAACACTATAAAGCATATCTCAATGTTGGCAGCATTTATCAATGCCCAAAACAATGATATTTTTATTTTTTTTTCTGTTTGGTACGCCTATTTAAATGCAGTTGTCACTAATTGATACATATTTTTTTTATTTAATATAATTATTTTGAGAAATATTTATTTATTTTACATTATATTGATATGTTTTTTTTATTTATATATCAATTTAAATAAAACAAACAAAATGTTCACGAAAATTTTCTCGGCAATATTGCTATATTTGCTAAAGTTTTAAAGATATAGTTTTTTCCTTTTTTAAGATATGAGAATATTATAATATTTTCTCCAATGGAGAACAACCACAGCCTGTCGCGTTTACAGTCACACGCTTGTGCTCCTACGCCAAGACAGACCTCAATATATAAGCTATATACTGTCAAAACGTAACTATTTCTTTGTAAATATATTACTTATAGCCTATATTTATTTATTACATAAATAATTTTATTAAGTAATTCAAATAACACTTTCATAAACTGAAACTACAAGAAAAATACTCGAAAATTCGTGATATTATTACAATCACATACACATATATACATATTTAGTATTAAACATAATTTAGCAATAAATTTTACAAGCAACTGTTGAGAATCATTTGGTAACAACCAATTGCGTATGACGTAATTATTATTGTGCGTTTTGATAAAACCAATATAAATAGGATGGTGGTGTAGTCGAGACATCAATAGTTAAGTGACCTACATCATTACAAAGTACCTACGAACCAGATATGGAGGCTAAAATAGTATTTGTTCTCTTAAATTTGCTGTGCTTAAAGGTTTGTACATATTATGATTTTTTTTGGTCAGTTTCACGCTGTAACCCGTACGTGGTAGGAGAGGCAGAGGGAAGTTGGGAACCTGGTGGGAAAATTCTCCGTTCTGGTTCCCACTTCTCGACAAATTGGTGACATTGCGTGTTGAGTGAGAGAGCTCAACGCTGCGCTTTGCCTTGTTACCAGAGCGGAAATGAACATATTAAATTCAAAATATTACATTAACAATTTTTTTTCTTCGAAGGACGAACCTACAACCACAGCGACACTCTTCCAATGAACTGTTGTTTTAAATTTAAATGGCGGTTAACAGGCGTTTATTTTTGCCAGCCTGTATTGTCTTTGATGTGTTATGTTTATTAATTAAAAATAAGAAAAAGACTTATTTGATGATAAATACAATTATTATATTTCATTATAAATTTATTTAGATTAAAAAAAAATAAAAAATATTATTAAAAAAATTAGTTATAGTACCTTATGGGTAATTTTGTAATTTCAATATAATTTTTTTCCACAGTACACCGTTGCTCAATGTATAAACACGGCGATATTGCCAGAATTCGCTAACCCAATGGCAATGCCAAATGGCATGCCAGGACAATTTACAAGCCAACTATCAATGCAGATGCCATTGCTGCCAGCGCCTAGCTTCTCCATTTTCGCGGACGGCTTAGTTGTAGATGGTCTCGTATCTGTAACAGGTTCAATGCCATTCCTTGGCACGGTTACACTAGGCGGTACATTGCCAGCCAGTGGTCAAGGCAGTGTTTTGTATAGCTGCGGTAACGGCCAGATTGGTATATATAACGAGATGCCAATGCCAGAAAGTGAGGTTCCAGCAGCTAGATCGATGCCAGCGGCATGGAATCCAGCTGTTTTAGTGTAATCGTTTTGATCGTTTGTTTGTTTGTTTTGTAACTTTGTAATTGTGGTTAAATAAATGTGTATTTTTTTTGATTATTCATATATAATATCGGATTTTATTTATTTTTTTGTCATTTTCCTACTTTTTATAATATTTTTTTTTGCTGTGCGTAGCAATAATGATATTAAGCTATTAAGCCAACAGAACAAAACGTTTAATATTATAAAAACGTTCAAGTTATTTCGCTTACTAGACAAAAGATCACAGATTCAAATCTTCTTCAATTATAGCTGTTTAAATCTTCAATATCTTCACGATTAACTCCGCGAAGTAGTATGGACAGAGAACATAACGTTAAGATGGTCTCTGTCGTACGCTTGCAACTGAAAAATGGAGAAATGTTATTTCTCAATGAAACCTAAGAAGAATCGCTTACATTGCGAAATGTCAACTTCAATAAATACTTACTTACTTAGCTTCACGCAATAAATAATATTTTTAATTCAATAACTTGTATTGTTGTTTTTCTGCTCAATTTAGGCATTCATTGTTGAGTGGCGGAACTAAACGCCGTGCTTTGCCTCGTTGCGATAAAATGAAAATATTAAAATATTTAATCGAACCCATGACCAGTTGCGTTTACAGTCTCACGCTTGTGCATCTGTTCCATAATAGGCCTTAAAAATTAAAAAATATTACATATAAAATATTTTAATAATATAAATATTACATTTTTTATGTAAAAAATACGTGACACACATAATAATTGTGCCACTAGTTTAGTTATACTTTGAATAAATCACGTACAGTATATATGCAAGTGTTAAGTAATGGAGATAAAGGTACATAAATTATTACTAAATTGTATTATTTGTATATGTATTTAATTAGCGGAGTTATTAGTGAATATAGTGTCAAGACACTCCGTTTTTACTCTCTCTAACAATTTTAAGCAATATTTTACTATTTTTTTGCGTAGTAAGTGTTATTTAAATTTTCAATTTCTGTCCTAAGTCCACACTTAGGACAGAAATTGCTAAATTAAATTTTTAAAAGCATGTAAGCATTTTGAACGTAGCAGGAATTGAACCCGCGCCTCTTGAAAACCGTCCAAGCGCTCTGACCAACTAAGTACCTTATGACTTAGTTGGTCCAAGCGCTCTGACGGTTTCCAAGAGGCGCGGGTTCAAATCCGGCTACGTTCAAAGTTATTATACGATTTTTAAATTTGAATTTAGAATTTTAAACAATTTATAGCAAACTTCTTCAAAGTTGGAATTGAACCATTGAATATTTTTTTAGATTCACACTGTATCCCGCGCAAGGCAGGGTAAGATGAGGGAACATGGGAACTTTGGGAACACTCTGTTCCATTCTCCACTTTCTGCTGAATTTGTGGCATTGGGTGGCGGAACTCAACGCCTTGCATATGATACGCGAGCTATAGATAGATATATAATCTTTTTTTTCATATATTAATATAATTATTTTTCATATGACTGGGTAGGCAGAGGACTCTTGGGAGTCTTTATTATTATATGCTGGTGGAATTTAATGCCGCACTTTATATATTACCAGAGCGAAAAAATGGAAATGTTAAATATTTTATTTTCTCGAATTGTACCCCTGTACCACGACAGGCCTAGACAATTAAAATAATGAACTCTTTGAACAACAGCGGCACAAGCGTGTGACTGTAACCGACAGGTTCTGGGTTCGATCCTCGAGGAAATGAAATATTCAATATTTTCAATTTTAAATATATAATATTTTTATTACTTCGCTCTGATATAAGGCAAAACGCGGCGTTGAGTTCCGCCATTCAAACGCAATGCCTTAAATTCGGCGGAAAGTGGGGACCGAAAGTGGAACAGAGTGTCTTAACACTAGGTTCCCAAGATCCCTCTGCCTACCCTGCCATGTGCGGGATACAGCGTGAAGCTGTATAACTCTTTTAATGTTTTTCACAGGACATTATTAATAATAATTAATTTTTGTATTCAATTTGTAAACAAAATAAAACAAATGTATTTATTCTGTGTCATTAATTCTTAACAATATTTAGACATATCCGTTTAATGTATGTAGATTTAAATTATAAATAAGTAAATGGAACTATCGCGAGGCTGCTTCTCATGAATCGTGATAGTTTAAATAAAAAAATGAGGAGTGTTTTCATAAAAGAAAAATGTTTTTCATTATTATAGATCACACTTGACCGGTTTTTTTTTATTTAAAAAAAACACCAGAAATATTATAAAATTATATTTTATTGAGTTCAAATATTATTTGTTAAAAAGGGACAGATTACAATTTGTGACATTACATCCTAAATACAAATCTCAATCACGAAAATATAATTTATATGTTATCTATATATATTTAAAATATGCTAACTCACCAATTCTTTTTTTTAGTTACAGTTAAAAAAAATTAAAACATGTATAATAAAAATATACATATCTTCTTATTAAAAAAAAAATATTTTTTTTATTACTTGTAACAAACGTTCTGAAACGGAATATTCCTTATATATGTTCATCCATCAATTTTTCTATTAATTTATAACTTTTTTATGAAATTCATTACGAATTAAAAATTATATTATTTTTTTCATTATAAATAATAAAAAAAAATTATAGAAAGTTATATTTTTTTATCAAAATCAAAACAAAAATGAGTAAATAATCTCAGTTGAAACGATTGCTATCATTCCATAATCTCATGTCAACCTTAAATCTACATATACT
The DNA here is from genome assembly GCA_019049475.1 of Eueides isabella. Lineage (NCBI taxonomy): Eukaryota > Metazoa > Arthropoda > Insecta > Lepidoptera > Nymphalidae > Eueides > Eueides isabella. Next base: position 14,159,728 of record CM032386.1, read on the forward strand.
ATAGAAAAACTATTGTATAATTTTAATTATCAAAATATTTTTTAATTCATATAAAATAACATGCTGTATAAATATTTGTTTACATAATTATACAGCATGTTGTTTTTTTATTTAATTATTATTTTTAAAGTAAAAATTGTGAACTTATAAACTGATTTCGATGAAACTTTACAGTAATACAGCAATAGGATACAATTTATAAAAAAAGATTTTGTATAATTTATATACCAACATGTTTAAGTGGAAGAAGCCATAGACTTCTATTTCATTTGAAAATGCGAGTTAGCAATTTAAGATATATATTTATTACATATATTTTATATTGTTGTAATAATTTTAGGCATAACAGTAGCCCTCGTTCTGGTAACACCACTCTGGCTCGAGAGACTCAGACTGAATCCCGTGACGAATCAGGCGCTCCCTGTAAATAGTTAAAAAGTTTTTAATTATTAGATAATTAAATTTGAATGTCAAATTATTTGACCGATTTTATATGTGTTTTTTTGTTATAAAGATTAATTATAAGGCTATTTTCAGATGAATGTGCTTTTTTCATGTATTTTTTTTTATTAATTTTGTTGTTTTGTGAAGACACTTTGTTTCATTCCCCACTTTCCACCAAAATTGAGCGGAACTCAGCGTTGCGCTTTGCCTTATTACCAAAGTGAAGATTTTTTTCAGTGGGTATCGAACCCGAAACCTATAACGTTTACAAGCACTGCGCCTCAAGTGTTGGGTACACTGACCTGACGTTGAGCATGCGGTACTCCGCGTCCTGCCACGGCGTGTCGGGCTCCGCCCACACGCGCTCCGCCAGCGCGGCCGCGCGCGGCCACAGCCGCCCCGCCACTGACGCCGAGTCCGACTGCTCCGTCCACAGCGTCGCCTCGCCGCCTGCGCGGGCACACGGTCATGTCACGTGTCATGACGCGGCATGTCACGGTCACGTGTCGTGACGCGTCATGTCATACGTTTGACTTTAAACCTTAAAACGAGACCTGGACGATCTGTATGAGTGCGATGCAGAGTATGACTGAGTGCTGAGAGCGTGTGTGGTCGTATGTGTATATTATGTGTGTTTGTGTATACATGTGTTAATACGTGGTGTGGTCATATTGGTGTGTACGTGTATATGTATATATGTTTGTGTATACGTGTATGTATGTGTTTTGTTGTGTATGTATATGTGTATGTATGTGTTTTGTTGTGTATGTGTATTAGCTATGTACGTTTTTATTGAACAGCTAAAGTCTAAATAAATTACATTACAAAAATATAATAAAAAGATAAGATATTTAATTTAAATAAAATTTTACCCAATATCTGCTTATAATATTGCTGTGCCATTATCTTTGGGCTGTTCTCATACACTTTCTGCCAGCCGATGTACGGTGAACACCAATTGTTTCCTGAAACACATGTATATTACTTGTGAAATAAGATATAGATGGATGGTCAGATTTCTTTTTTAAATACTTTCTTAAATTAAATATTTCTCAGCTTCACGCTGTCTCCAGCGCATGACAAAAGGTGGCAAATGGAACATGGGAACCTATAGTTAAGGCAATCCGTTCACATGAATACTCAATACCCAATACCCAATTCCGCCGAATTGGAGGCACTGCCTCGTGAGTGGATAAATAATCAGTTTTGCCTTACTGCTAGACCTAAGAAGTGAAAATATCAAATATTTTATTTATTCTGAACTTATTGTGAATTAAATAACTAATGTATTCAGATCGACTATATAATACGAATATTTTCATTTTATTAATAAATGCACTGTTAGTTAAGCCTTCATGGCGCAGTGGCACAGCGAATGACTGTAAACGCAACAGTTGTTAAATCTATTCCCACTTTAGGAAATAATATATTTTTCTTAATTTTATAAAATAATGCCTAGACAATTATAAAAAAAACCAAATAAAGCATAGCCTCTTAAAACTACCTCCCAAGGTGGGAACCTGCGGGATACAGCGTGAAGGTAAATAACTTACCTGACCCAACCCAAGCACCGAATCCGCAATCAAAGTAAAGGGCATCGTAGTTGGACATGATGAGGCGGTAGCCCTTTTCCAGTAAGCCTTTTATTTGAGGATCAGCTCCGGTTGTCCACACCTACAATTATGACATATGTACTAAATTTAAAAACGTATAAAAATTTCAACCAAGCGGGATTCGAACTCGCGGCTCTTGGGAACCGTCGAAGCACTCGGACCAATTAAGCCATACGTCCTCACCAAGCTACGTCGAAATTCATATAGGTTGTTGTTTTCCTCAGTTGGTCGGAGCGTTTGGACGGTTTCAAAGAGGCGCGGGTTCAAATCCTGTTGCGTTTGTGTTGTAAAAGAAAAATCTTTAGTAATTCTACATCTATAAAGTTTTCACAGCATATATTCCACGAAAATCCTGCATAAAAAAACCTATATTGGTGGCTCCATAACCTTTTTTTGTCTATCGTTTTGCAGTTTCGGAGATTAACAGAAACAGACAAACAAACATTTTGAAATGTTCTCTTTACTTTTTGTTTTGACACAGACAGACACATAAATTTAAATGTATTAGAATGATAAATATGATGTATCGCTTACTTGTATTATATAATCATCCTTGTTAAGATATTTGTCGACGTGATTGAATTCAGTGAGAGTGCTCGTCCATAGTATTAGAGGTAGACGTTTGCCGAAAGCCTGCGGAAAAAAATACATTAAATATAATAACAAAATATATTTTTTCTTAAATTATAACAAAACAAAGGCCTGTAAGTGTAAGCGCGGTTGGGTTTCGCCACTCAACACGCAATGCCACGAATTGGCGGGAAGAGGGGAACGGAAGTGGAACGTAGTGACTTAACACTAGGTTCCCGGGTCCCCTCTGCCTACCCTGCCTCGTGCGGGATACGGCGTGAAGCTGGAAAAAAAACAATAAATTAAGACAAAAAAATATCACCCATGACAACAAAATCCCCCTCGCTACAAACTCCATGACTTTATAATGTACATGTCACAACTATGACATGACAACAATGTCCTGACATACTTATTTCTACTAGACTGATTATTCAACTCATTTATAATGTAAAATTAGTTATTTCATTTAACCGCAGAGTTCATAGCAATAATTGAAAACAATTTCATAACTGAAGCAAATTAAATGAGTGCATTTACATTTATTTATCATTTATAAATTAATATTTGTTTATTTTACTTTGAAAATTACACCTGCACACCTCTCTGTTCTTATTATTACGCAAAGATAGAATTCACTATAAATTCAGAGAATATTTACGACACTAAAACACTCATAACGTGCAACACATCATATATAATAATATAACAGTGACGTGACAACATAACAACAGTGACGTGACAACATAAAACCGTGACATGACAACACAACAAGCCACACCTTATAAGCACGTTGCTGGGCTTCACTCTGGAAGTAGTCCCACAGCTTCAGGAAGGAGGCGCGCTCGAGCCCCCACTTGTTGTCCGCCATGAATTGTTGTATTTGTTGTGAGGAGTTCCAACAGCGCTCGCTGACCTCGTCCCCGCCCATGTGGAACACGTCGCTTGTTGGGAACAGTTCTGGAATACGACATATAAGATATTGTTTTAACTATTTTTTTTTAAAGTGTTAGTCCCAGCTCCTACAGAGATGCTAGCAACATAAATAAGTTGAAATAAGCGTATAAGAATTTCGACGGAGCTCGGTGAGAGCGGATGGCTTAGTTGGTCAGAGCGCTTGATCGGTTTTCAAGAGGCGCGGGTTCAAATTTTGCTTCGTCAAAATTGTTTATACGCTTTTTAAATTTAATTTTAGTATGAAATATTGTTGTTTTTAGGTTATATAGTTGATAGACTTGATTGTTATTGGAATTTATGATTAGTTGAGTGTTATTGAAATAATATTATTTAAAATTTGCTGTAATAAATAATGTATGTATGTATGTATGTTTCCCTCATTCAACAGCAAAATGGCTGTGAATGAACTAGGTACAAAGTATGAGACAAAATAATAATGTAATACATTTTTCTAGCTGAGGCTTTTCGTGGCACAGTGACACAACGTGACACGCGTGTTACTGTAAACGTGACAGTTTGTGGGTTCAATAGAAACACGAGGAAATTAAATATTTAATATTTTGTTACAAAGTTATAAAATTAAAATATTAAATACTTTAATTTCTACATTCTTGTAACTAGATAAAGCACGGCGTTAAGCTCCTGCAATTCGGATATGTCTCGAATTCGGCGGAAAGGGTGGAACCCAAAGCGTCTTAACACCAGGTCTCTTACACCCCCCTGCCTACCCTACCATGGGCGGTATATGAAAAAAATCCCTTTTTTAACTAAAATATACATGAAAGAAACAAAACAAACCAGCCATATCAGCATATATGTCCTCAAGTACATCGTATAACTCCGGCTTGGTTGGATTGAGCTGACCACACGGCGGCTCTACGCAGTACGAACCCCACGGCTCGGCCTGCAAATTATATGTATATATATGTGTGTGTATACGAGTATTACATTTGTAAATATTTAGTTGTAGTGTGTGTGCGTCCGTGTGCGTGTATGTGGTGTGTGTGTGTGTGTGTGTGTGTGTTGGTGGTGTGTGTGTGTGTGTGCGTGTGGGTATGTGTCTGTGTGTGTGTGTGTGAGAGTGAGTGTGTTAGGGTGCGTGTGTGTACGTGTGCGTGTTGTTCGTGTTTGTATGTGTTGTTTGTGTTTGTGTGTGTGTTGTGTGTGTACGTGTAAGTAAGTGTGTGTGTGTACATGTGTGTGTGTTAGGATGTGCGTGCGTACGTTTGTGTGGGTGTGTGTACGTGTGGGTGTGCGTACGTGTGTGTGTGTGTGTGTGTGTGTTTGTGTGCGTGTGGGTGTGTTGTGTGCGTGTATGTGTTGTGTGTTTGTGTGTTCGTGATTGTGTCTTTGTGTGTGCGTGATTGTGTGATTGTGTATTTGTGTGTGCGTAATTGTACGTTTATATGTGCATGATTGTGTTTGTGGGTGCGTGATTGTACGTTTGTGTGTGCATGATTGTGTTTGTGTGTGCGTGGTTGTGCGTTTGTGTGTGCGTGAGCGTACGTTACCTTGAAGCAAACAGTAAGTCCGGTGTCCTGCCAGCCCTCGCCCACGTGCGCGGGCGCGTCGAACTCCGGGATGACGCGCACGCCGCGCTCCAGCGCGAACTGCACCACCGCGCGCACCGCCGCCGGGGAGTACACCTGCCAGCACCACGACTCGAGGAAATTAAATATTGAATATATTTAAACATTAGCTCCCGAGTTACGAGTCCTGTCTACCCTGCCATGTACGGGATGCAGCACATAACTAATAAAAGCGTGTAAACAAACTTACTTTACTAGGACTGTAAGCGCCATATTTAGTCAATTCAGGCCGCCTGGAAGATACGAGAGGAAAACTCTGACTGTCCGTCAGATGCCAGTGGAAAGCATTCAATTTGACTAACGCCATGGCCTCTGAAATCAAAAAAAGATTTCGAGAAATATATATAATAAATAGAAAATACTTTTATTTAATGTACATAAACATGTTACCGTTACGTTCGGTTATTAGCACTTAGGTTGTGGATTCGATTCTGTCTAGGAGGAATGAATTCAGCGAAATAGAAAGCCTATCTCCTGGACGCTCTATTTGCCTCGAACTTGAGTATGAATTACTAAGGAACAACGTTAACTCTGGCACTAAATTCAGTCAGAAAGCTGTTAGGCGAGGCTCTGCCTTCCTTGGACATCCACAAGTCGATTGGGCCAGATTTCTCCTCTTGTACTCCTTTCCTGTGCTCCCGAGCTGACAACGGTAGCACCGCGTCTATTTCAGCACTCTCACTCGGCGTACTCCCAAATGAAACTTGGAGTACTTCACACCAAAACACCGTTTCGGTCCTGTACAGGGCCCAGGTTCGGCCTCATATGAAATACTGTTCTCACCTCTGGGCTGGTGCACCCCAGTATCAATATAACTTGAAACATTTAATCGCATACAACGCAGAGCCGTTCAAATTGCCGGGGACCCAATGATCTGTGAAAGTGCTTGACACTCTGGCTTTGCGTAGAAACGTATCCACGCTGTGCGTTCTCTATCGCATTTATCACGGAGTGTTCTGGAGAACTGTTTGACTTGGTACCTGACACATCATCTGGACACGTTCCAGTTTTCTTCAACACTCCACACATCTGTGGAACGGCCTCCGCGTGGCGGTATTTCCAGGTCGATACGACATGAATACTTTTAAAAAGACCGGCATTGAACCTGTAGTTCCCCTGGTGTTACACGGGGCCGTGGGCGACGGTGATCTCTCACCACTGGGTGACTCGTACGCTAATTTGCCTTGTCTTTTCCATAAAAAAAACGCGAAATCATCACTTGAATGTCTTAAAATTTGAGGTTCCTTTTCCTCATTCCGTTTTATGCGGGAAAATACGTGAAATTAACAAAAACTTACCGATAGTGTCCTTAAATACGTGAAATTAAAAAAAAAAAATACTTACCAATAGTATCTTTAATAGTATCAACATCGATATAATTTCTTGCCGTGTCTAAAAGTATACCTCTGTAAGGATATACTGGTTTATCGTCGATTGAAGCGTCGCGTGCGATCTGGAAAAAAAATATGAATTGAATTTACGGAACTCAACGCCGTGCTTTTAAATTAAAAATTAATAAGAGTAATATATCTTTAGTGATCTTATCGAATATTGTTGTAGCTGACTATTTTGTTTGACGAACGAATTAATCTCAGGAACCGCTGGTATAAATTCTACTTATCTCTTAGAATATATTATAATATCACATGTAATTATTTTAATTTGGTCATGCGGGCAAAGCCACGGGATTATCTAGTATCATTTTCATATAGAGGCCTGTCGTGGCGCAGCGGCACAAGAGTGTGACTGTAACCGAAAGGTTCTGAGTTCGATCCCCAGTCGGGGAAATGAAATATTTAATATTTTCAAATTGAATATTTAATGTTTCATTTCTTTGCTCTGGTAATAAGGCAAAGCGCGGCGTTGAGTTCCAATGCCTCAAATTCGGCGCCCTACTTGCTTTTTATTTTATTTTTTTTTATTTTATTATTCGCCCTACCCTGCCTAGTGCGGGACACAGCGTGAAGCTGAAAGCTTGAAAAAAAAATCATATAGACTGATATAATTTAGTATCGTATAGATGGAGGTCACTCATGACGCAAAGGGAGCATAAGCATGCCTGTAGACTTGTAGAGACTTTACGCGCGACAGGTTTTGACACAAGAAAGTGAGATATTTAACCTTTTCATTTGCGGTGTTGAGTTCCGCCACTCAACACGCTAAACATTAACACTAGGTTCCCAGTGAACATCGTGAAGTTAATAAAAAATATATTGACAGGTTCTCCAGTGGAGATTAAAGAACTTACAATTTTTTATTTTATATTTATTAGTGCTATATATTTTATATAGTATTTATTAAATGAACATCCAACTTCTTCAATCAACAATCAAATCAAAGTAAATTATATTCGCAGATGGATTTACCACAATAGGCATAATTTAATCAGTCAGGATTAGAATAGAATCTTGCCATCAACATCGATATATCGATACATTTTTAATAAGTCCAATGACGTCACACCAAAGCAACATGGCGTCTGACGTTCATGTCAAATTAAAATGCAATACTAACTGCCATTTTATTGAATAAATAAATAAAGAAATAATTATCATTTTTTTTTTACAATGTTTTATTATAAATATACACCCGACATCTAATTTAAATTGTGTGTTAAGTGGCAGGACTAAATGCTACACTGTGCTTTGTTACCAGAGCGAAGAAATGAAAATATTAAACATTTTATTTCCTCAAGTGGGGATCGAACCCACAACCTGTTGTGTTTACAGTCTCACACTTACGCCCCTACGCCATGAGATGTCTCTAATGTTTTTAAATAAAATATAAATAAAGTGATATATCATAAATCGAACTAATATTATAAATGTGATAGTAAAGCCCAAGAATATTTCATAGGCTACTTTTTATCCCGAAGTTCCGGGAATGATAGCTAAAAATTTATCGCCTCTGAAAACCGAATGCTCGGGAGTGGGGCGGGCGGTCCGATATAGTCTATAGGAGCATACTGCAATAGCTACCAATAGGCCTATGATTAGAGCTTTGCAATATTTTATTATCATATTTTTTATGTTTATAATATTGGATTGGGTAGGATTTCCACGCGGACGAAGTCGCGAACGGCCTCTAGTAAGATAATATATTAGAGATTATTGACAATAAAAAATAGACTGTATTATTGTTTCAAAAATATTTTTATTTGAATGTTTATGTTAATTAAACATATTGTTGATAAAAAAAGAAAACTTAGATTCAATTTACATAATGAGTGGCAGGTTTTGGACAAAGGTGTTTGGTACATCCCATTAACACCGGATCCATATTGTATATCGGTTTTTATTGCCTGCTATGTGCTAACTTCAACTTTTATGAAATATATTATGTATATATATATATATATATATATATATATATATATAGACCCTAAAACGGCATATATGTATTGGTCATTATTAGAACGGAAAATATACAAAAAATATCGATAATTTATTCGATTTATTAAAATACGTTAGTAATCGATTTGGTAATTAATGAAATGTAGGTTGAATTTAATAAATTAGATTTACAAATGAATTTCGTCATTATCCTTGCCTTAATGAAGCGGAATAAATCATAGCAGGGTAAGCAGTGCAGTAATTTCAGGCGATCGAACCTATCTGTTTTGGCATATGTAGAGATTTTATATATATATATATATATATATATATATATATATATATATATATATATATATATATATATATATATATATATATATATATATATGTGTGTGTGTATATATATATACGTGTGTATGTGTAAATATATCGCATATAGTTTTATAAGTATTTGTAACTAGTATCTAGCATCTTTATTCAACTAACAATACAAAAAAAAACCTCTCAAGAATAACTGAACGATAAATTTATTTATCTTCGAGCTCGAAATAAGGAGACGTATCCATATTAAACGTTATGCAAATATTCCATGTCAACGATCGCTAACCGGTTTTTATGATTCTAAAGGACGCTTTAATGTCCTCTTCGATTAATAATATTAGCTTCTACGTACATGCATTTACTATGTCAAATGTAGAATTTATTTTCTTATTTCTTAAATTTAAATATTTAATTTCTCTGCACTAGTACCAAGGCAAAACGCGGAGTTAAGCTCCGCCACATAAAATACAGCGTAAAACTGAGTTAAAGAATGGCGCTTTTTTAACTATTATATGTAACAAAGAGGTAGAGTGCGTAATTTTAAACGGCTTGTGGGTTCAATTCCCACTTAGGGGACTGCATTATATTTTTCCTCGCTTTGATACAACTAAAGTCGGTGTACATACAGTTTGTATGAAAAGAACAACACAAATAAGTTTGTATAGATTTTTTCTGTGAAACATCTATAAATTCACATTTCTTTCTATTTTAGTAACTAATTTTATAAAGTTAATTATAATTAGTATTAATTACGTAACGGTAATAAGGCAAAGCGCGGCGTTGAGTTCCGCCACTCAACACGCAATGCCTCAAATTCGGCGGAAAGTGGGGAACGGAAGTGGAGCGGAGTGTTTTAACACTAGGTTCCCGGGGTCCCTCTGCCTACCCTGCCTCGTGCGGGATACAGCGTGAAGCTGAGTATTAATTACGTAACGAATTTCATAGATAATGTTCTAAAACCGATGCATAGAGTTGTAAACTTATTTTCTTATATTGCAAGGTACCACAGACCAAAATAATATTCATTTCACTTGATTACTTCAATGCGAACTCAATATAAATAAACTTAACAAGCGGACAACAGAGTGATCGTATTTGGGTTCCTTTTTTATCCTTTTCGAGGTACGGTACCCTATAAATAAATATTTTACGCTATTTTGTAATAGTACCTATTCTATTGAAAGGAAGTAAATTAACGAGTCTATCTAAATATTGTATAAAAAAACCGCAAAGTTCACTTTAAGATTAGATTTTTTTTTCTTTATTTTTTTTCAGCTTCACGCTGTATCCCTTACGTGGCAAGATAGGCAGAGAGAACCTGGGAACCTAGTGTTAAGACACTCCGTTGCACTTCCGTTCCCTACTCTCCGCCGAATTTGAGGCATTGCGTGTTGAGTGGCGGAATTCAACGCCGTACTTTGCCTTATTACCAGATCGAAGAAATGAAACATTAACTATTTAAATTGAAAATATTAAATATTTCATTTCCTCGACTGAGGATCGAACCAAGAACCTGTCGCTAACAGTCACACTCTTGTGCCGCTGCGCCACGACAGGCCTCAACTTTAAAGATAAAGTAAACAAACAATATACGATACAAGAATAAATTAGAATTAAAAAAAACTTGTGTCATTCACAAATGTCAACTAATTTACATTATATTATAGAATTTAATCTGGATCCATTCAAAATTTATTGATATTATATATTTTTTTTTGTGTTTATATGCATTTCGAGAGCATTTTGCAAAATATTTATGTTATTGACATTTTATAACATCCTAAGGTCAATCAACAAATAAAAAACTATTTTTTAATAATCATTTTATATCTTATTACTTAATTTTATAGGAAAAGTGAGTGGTAAGAGAGGAAACCCTCGATTGACCTTCGAAAACACAGAACATACGATACTGGATGGATGGATGACAGGTCAAAAAGCATGAGGACATGTATGAAGCCATGAGGGCATGTATGAAGATATTGATGACAGTGGACGACGCCAAAGAGGTATGCCGAGACGGTAGCGTTTGACGCTCCGTTCTCTCTGACTACCCCGCTAGGGATATAACGGAAGGTAAGTAAGTAAGTTTATAGCAGCTATACGCTTTGTCCCGCATAAGGTATAGGGAACGGAAGTGTTTAAAAGATTCAACATGAATTAGAAGAATTCTTCCCACGGGATCGAACCCATATCAATCGTTTTAACAATCAGACGTTATGCAACTGCGCCATCAACGCCTCAATATCATTATCATTAAAGTAACAGCTAAGTCATATCTGACTCAAACTAATAATTCTAAGTTCAAAGCCGAAAAAATATAATATATAAATAATATACCTTAAAAAATACTTAAAAAAAAACTCTTTTATAATCTTCCAACTCTTTTATAATATCTCCTATTATCTCTCTTATAACATCATAACTCTTTTATACCTTATAGAATACTTATGAATAAAATAAAAAAAAAAACAAAAAGTACTTACCAACAAATGTTGCCTTATATCATCAAACACGATCAACTGGGACAAAGTTTCCAGACCATGTCTCAAGCCGAAGAAGTTGTCAGCTCGTATGGTGGCGTTGATACGCTCGTTGGACTCGGGGGATACCCGTACCATGTAGCTTTCGTCCATGTCCAGGGAAAATTCTAGAATAGTAATCAATATATAGAAAACCTAAAGTTCAAGCTCTCTCACTCACTCAGTTTCACGCTGTATCCCGCACTTAGCGGGGTACGCAGAGGGAACTTAAGAATCTATTGTTAGAACACTCCGTTAAGACCCCAACTTTCCGCCAAAATTAAATTGAGGCATTGCGTATTGAGTGGTGGAGCTCAACGCCGCGGTTTGCTTCGTTACCAGAGCGAAGATAATATTTCTTGAATATATTTTTTGTATAATAATGCTTTTTAATAATGAAATAGTGACTAAAGTGAGTGCTATAAATTTGACCGATTGATTTGGGTGTGTGTGTGTGTGGTTTTTTTTTTCTTCATATATATAAAATAATTCTTAATTTTTTTTAGGTTTACAATAAAAAAAAAATCTAAATTAAAATATTTTTAACTCAATAACGCCAATATAAGTTTTGTATCGTCAAGTTACATAAAAATGTTTGTAGTATCAATCCTACAGGAAGCCGGGCTACCGGGCTCGGAAGGCAGATCTTTCGAGAATAGCCAGCAAGAAACTCATAATTTTTTTTTTAAATATAAGTTACAGTAAGAGCTATAGTACTTTGTTTGTTATTTATCATAAACATTATATCTTTATTCGTTAATTGTCTAAATATCAATAAAGATTAACCTAAAAAATAATTGATTCATCCTAATTTGTACAATATTAAATGTAGCTTATAGTATTGTTGATTATTTTTTTTTTATATCACTAGCAAGTGTACTAAAGTTAAATTCAAAAAGCGTATAAAAATTTTGAACGAAGCAGGATTTGAACTCGCGCCTCTTCAAAACTGCGCGAAAAATTTTGCGCGAATTTCGACGGAGCTTGGTGAGAGCGAATGGCATAGTTGGTCAGAGCGCTTGAACGGTTTTCAAGAGGCACGGGTTCAAATCCTGCTTCGTTCAAATTTTTTTACGATTTTCTTTAAATTTAAATTTAATATTTTCTATCCAAGTGTGGAATAATACTTCAAAAAAATAGTAAAAAACACTATTAAGTGTTTTGTAATATTCTCTATTCCTCACTTCGGTAACAAGGCAGCGCGAAATTACACCACGTGACACATAATATCTCAAAAAAACTAAGAAGAAAAATTGAAATGGCGTGTCTTAACACTGGATTTACACTAATTACCCTGAGGAAATGAGCGTAACTTGTAAATGGGATCTTTTTTTTAACCGGGAGTTTCTGAGATAAACGCACTCAACCATACAAATAGCTCAGCCGTATAGTACATTAGTAGAGACTTAGTACCATACGAAAAGTTCTAAAAACGTAACTGAATACAAAAACGAGTTATGACGCGGAGAAAGTCAATAAGTCTTGCAAGTAAAGGTCGCCGCTACTAATCTAAGTACAGTACACGCTACAACAATTGATATGCAAATTATTTATATTTGTTACTGCAACAATATATGTAGCTAGGGTTTTTTCAGGCTGTATATCGCAGGCAGGGAAGACAGAAGGCGCTTGGGAACCTAGTGTTAACCTTAAGTTGGGAACACACACTTGCGCCTTTCTTTGATACCAGAGAGAAGAAATTAAATTAAATATTTAATTATGGGGAGTGGTGATCGAACCCACGACCGGTAGAGTTTACAGTTGTACGTTTCGTGCCATTGCGCCTCGAGAGGCTACAAAATAAACTAAATCACGAGGATGAGGAAAATACTGTAGCGTTTATTTATACGAGGCCGTGTAATGAATATCATTGAAACATTTTAGATACACGCTATATCCCGCATAAAGCACGGTAGGCAGAGGGAACCTAGGGTTAAGACACTTCGTTCTTCACACTCCTCTGAATATCTTCAAAGCCATTGCGTGTCGATTTGCGGATATAAACGCTGCGCTTTACACAAGCGCTACCAAAGCAAAATATGAAAAATTAATTTCCGCGAGTAAGAATCGAACTCACACCCGTCGCGTTTAGTATAACTGTGCCACGGCGACCTAAAGGTTTTGTTTTTAGCCAATTGTGTATTTGTATATATATATGTATATATAAAAAATATGTATTTGTATATGTATGTCTACATGTCAATTAGCATATAATTGATATTATAAGTAAATCAAAGTATTATTTCGACAATGGTATGATCAACAAAACGATTAAACATACTCTACTCTACTCAGCTTCACGCTGTATTCCACACTTAGCAGGGTAGGCAGAGGGAACTTGGGAACCTAGTGTTAAGACACTCCGTTCTACTTCCGTTCCCCACTTTCCGCCGAATTTGAGGCATTGCATATTGAGTGGCGGGACTCAACGCCGCGTTTTGCTTTGTACCAGAGCGAAGTAATGAAAGTATGAAATATTTAAATTGACTCAATGCCTCAAATTTGGCGGAAAGTGGAGAACGGAAGTGAAACGGAGTGTCTTAATACAAGGTTCCCAAGTTCCCTCTGCCTACCCTGCCATGTGCGGTATACAGCGTGAAGCTAAGAGTAGAAAACATAACAATTTCAACGTATGGAGATTTTGATAAGTTTTCTAAATAAGAATATATTTCTTTTCAAATGTGCATTAAAACCTTAAAAGTAGTGAAAATAATTCTTGATTTCTTTCTTAAGTGTTAGAATAACATTAATATATATATATACAAATTTTAACGATATATCAATAATATTGTAGCTCACCTTTCACATCGGGATTTTCATTAACAAGATACACGTATACGGCTTTACCCGTGAACTTAGGCGATAATCCTTTAGGAACTGCCTTAGATATTAGATTCTTGAATCTCTGAAAATAATATATATACATTAGATTTTTTTTTCTGTTAATCTTCACACATCTTCTACATAAATTGATATATGTATAAATAGCTTCACGGTGTATCCCGCATATGGCAGGGTTAAGCAGAGGGAACCTGGGAACTTAGTGTTAAGAGAACACTCCGCTCCCATTAAGACACTTCTATTCCCAGTTCCCAAGTGCGGGATACAGCGTGAAGCTAAAAACAGAATATATATTTGATAATGTAAACATCATACCCGTCCAGCTGCATTCATCAAGTCATCCGAGTTTCCCCGGTTTCTGATCTGTATTTCTATATTGTTTATGTTTATTTTGGACAAGAAACGGCCTAAATCCGTCGCTCCTGTTGGTCTTGGCCATAAAAGACCTATAGACGAAAATATCATATATATATATATATATATATATATATATATATATATATATATATATATATATATATATGTATGTATATATATATATATATATATATATATATATATATATATATATATATATAAGGAAAATAAATAATTTAAAGTTATTGTGAAAGAAAGAAACCCAAGTTGTCTTTTTATTATTGTACATCTATTGCAAGTTTTTTCTTATATTCACGCTGTATCCCGCACATATCAGGGTAAGGACATTTCGTTAACAACTTTCCGCCTAATTGTAACTTTGCGTGTTCAGTGGCGGAACTCAACGCTGCGGTACTTCGTTAATTGAATAAAAATATTTAAAACTTCACGCCCCCGAGTGAGATCGAAGGGATAACTATCGCGCTTACAGTCGCGCTCTTGCCACTGCTACTAATGCTTTACAAGCGCCTCATTTATATTAAAATACAAAATGAATATATCAAATTTATATGGACTGTTCTGGTATTTTAGGCCTTGAAATCTATGAGGTCACCTTGGTGAAGTAAGAAGAAGAGTCTAGCTTAAAATAGCATGGTTGTAGGTTTATTTTCCACACAAGGGATTAGTTATATATAAAAATATTTTGATATCTGAAAACAATAATTTAAGAAAACGTTCTTATATCGTCCCAATTATGACTACGTTTTGTTAACAGTTGTCACAGGGTAGGCAGAAGGAACTTGGGAACCTAGTGTTAAGACATTTCGTTACGTTTCCCACCATATATACGCCAATATGAGGCAATATGGCATTGCTTTGCCTTACTAGTAAAGATTATATATATTTGTAAACGCTCATCTCTTATGATTTAAATTATTTTAAAACAATTCACACCTCATGAATAAATTATTGCAGGACACAAACGCAATGCTATACAGTCGTAACAAGGTTAAGGTAAACGGCATCTGTTCATATGTACAAGTATTGAAAATATTTCATATTATTTTAATCTTCCACATATCAAGGGGTGGGCTGACCATTTTCTACCAAGTTTGATTTTATATTGTATCGAGAATACATATTTTTTTATTATTTACTTATAAACTTAATTTCATTTTAAAGCCTTCATTCATTCATTCCAGAATATAAATAAGGAAAGAATCAAAAGTAGTGCGAGGATATTCCGTTCTCCGCTTTAAAGTATCCATAAAAAGTAACGTTCAACGTTCAGTTAATATTGCTAGGCCTAAAGCCTTGCAAATGCCATTTTTTTATCTTTCATTCGTGAAAACGGTAGTGTAGTGTGCGACTACTACTGTAATAATGGGAGAGGAAACATAATTATTAATATTTTCATTTTTTTGTTCTGGTAACAAAGTTCCGTCACTGAACACAGAATGCCTCAGAAAGTGGGGAACGGAATGGAATATCTTAACACTAGGTTCCCAGGTTCCTTCTGCCTATATACATAGATATTTAACATAACAACACCCCAGACTATGTATTTTAACATAATCAAATGTAGAGACACAAATTGATATCTGTTACTTTACACATATATAAGCAACTAAGTATAATGTTTAAAAATGCCAGACATTAATATTATAATCACATATCGTATTGCGTTTAGTCATGCAAAATGTATGTTTTCTCAATATATTTTTTTTATAACCAATAAAATAAACACAAATTCAGCGATAAGTGGCAAACGGAGCGGAGTGTCTTAACACTAGGTTCCGATATTCCCTCTGCCTACCACGTTATATGCGGGTTACAGAGTGAAATACAAATATATATATATATATGGATATTTTGTATGACTTCACATCGAAATAAATAAACTAAATTTAAGCTTTTGTACACCAAGTGCTAACGTTATACATTATATCAGCCTATCATCAAGTAGTTTATATATATGTATGTATATATATATATATATATATATATATATATATATATATATATATATATATATATATATATATATATATATATATATATATATATATACATATATATATATATATATATATATATATATATATATATATATATATATATATATATATATATATATATATATATATATATATATATATATATATAAATTATTAATTTAGGCCTAGGCCTAGATGCCTATAACCATGCCGATAGTTTAACGCAGTCAGAGATTAATGGACTCCCGATTATTAAAGTGTTAAGGCAAGTTACTATATATGTTACTTTTGTTTCCCTTTTTGAACAAGTGCCACCTTGTTAGTTAAAAAAAAACACTTTTTTGTCATCGTTCGCTTAATTAGCTAATGCATAAAATACTGAACAATATATAACAGAAAAATATTCATAATGAAGACGTAATATTTTTCATTTTCACATTGTATTCGTATTGTATCCCGCACATAGCAGAGTAGGCAGAGGGAAAAAGGGAACCTAGGGTTAAGAGAATCCGTACCACTTCCTTCCAGTGGGGTAACCCCACTTTCACCCAAACTTGAGGGGCATTGCGTGTTGGGTGGCAGAACTTAACGCCGCGCTTTGCCATGTGACCAGAGCGAAGAAACGAAAACATTAAATATATAAATTGAAAATATGAAATATTTTATTTTCTCGAATGGGGATCGAACCCACAACCTGTCGTTCACACGCTTATGCCGCTGCGCTACAACTAGCCTCAACGTCGTCAGATATTCTAGTTTGATATTATTTAAAACAAAACACTGTATTTTTTATTTAAAGTTAACTCACCATATTGATTACAGAACATCTTGCATGCTTCTAGGGATAAAGCCGGTTCCGAGTCCTCGGGGTTATGTTTTTGTTTCATACATTTGCCATCTTCGCACTGCCACCGCCATACTGGATGGTCTTCAGTGCTTACACTATTAAAATAAATATATTATTTTAGAAATAAATATTCATTTTATATAGCAATTTAAATAAAATACTGGTCAAGTGCGAGTCGGACTCGCCCACCATATGTGCCTCCTCCTTCTCCACGCCCATACCAGATTCCTTACCCATTTCAGACCTAAAGGATCACCAATTACAACTTATAAATGATTAAATTTGAGGACGAATGCACTCGTTTCGTATAATTTTGTTCTTTATTTTATTGTTCATTTTCATCATCAAATCATCATCATCATCCTGTAGATTTTGATTACTTATATATCATACACCGTGTGATTCCGTCTTAGAATAGAATCATCCTGGTACTGATGGCGTCGTAAGAGGCGACTAAAGTACGTGTGGGAGAGTCACGTTGTCAGCAATGCCAACACGCATTGGGCAGACTCGACCGGAACATTACCACACACGGCATTCAAAACCGGCGTTAAGTAGAGGCTTCGGTCACTGCATTTCGCATTGAGTAATGCCGGGCCCCGGTGCCCGTCCACCTTAAAGGCCGGCAACACTCCTCGTAGCTCAGAAACAGTTTTGCATAAATGCTCGTATGGTCTTCATTGCGTAGTTTAAAAACTTAATTTAATATTTGATAAAATTTTAATTCGATACCTCCACGCGGTCCTGAGATAAACCGTCTTGATAAACGAACCGACTGACAACAAAGTGACTTTATGCGATGAGTACAGAACGCTAAAAAATTACAACATTATTTACCTCTTCACGTCTAAAAGAGATATTAATAGAGAAGAAGAAATTGAATGCCCTAGAATAAGAATAAAAATAATTGAAACATAGTTATTCTACGTATGGTGATCGTATCCATAGCTGTAGCACGTTCATTTAGACACTTTAGAACTTTAGTTCTAAAGACTTTTTTAAAAGCTTCGAAGGGAAATTCTGCCAGGGTCCCTACCCAAACGTGAAAATCCTATTACCCGGCTCCGTTTTCCGTCCATACGTTTATCTATCTTTTTATTTGCCCATTGTTGTGTGTGATTGTAACACAGTTCAGATTTTCACCAAAAAAAAAACGTAAATAAATATTTAAATTTACAAAAAAAAAACATTTTTTGGCATTTCTCTATAAAATTAATGGTACGGAACTCCTAGTACGCGAATGTAACATGCACTTGTTTTGTGTCTCATTTATAAGTTTTATTATCACGTATCGTTACGCCTAAAATAACATTTCCTTCAACTAAACTAACAAAAATTCGATCAAGTGACTTATTTAATTCGAGACTATACTGTACATTTATTATTTACAAAAAAATATTAGAAATATATCACTTTTCTCACTTATGCTTCATCGTAATTGCTTATGCTTGCTGTGTACAAATTTTATGACTCTAAATACAAATAAAAATATTTTCAGATTTAAAAGAAAAAGATTTTACTCAATATATATTTTTAATAATGCTGTCCGTACCCTTTTTATATCAAATTTTCTTATCATATATGTTAATTACAATATTATTTATGTACACAGTTAATGACTCATAAGATTTTTTTTATTTAAAACTAAGGTGCATTATATGCCAAGCGAGCGATTTATATTTTAACTATTACTGAATATTCAAATATAACTCAGTTTCACGCAGTATCCCGCACATGGCAGGGTAGGGAGAGGCAACTTGGAAACTAGTGTTAAGACACTTTGCTCCGTTCCATACTTTCCATCGAATTTGAGGTATTGCGTGTTGAATAGCGAAAATTAATGTGGTAGTGACATGAATATATTAAATATGTAGTCTCCAAATAAGAATCGAACCCACAACCTTTACAGTCTCAAGTTTGTGTCCTTGTTCATTGCACGAAAGGCCTCAATAAAAAACGTTTGTTTATAAAATAAGTGCATCAAGGATATCAGAATAAAGTTGAGAATAGAAACGTATAAAGATTTTTAAAATCCTATAAATACTGCTCATAAGCGTGTCGTTAATCCAACGATCGATACTGTTAAATGTAGAACATGTATATGTTACAATGTAGATATACCGAATCATATGTCAGGTAAAGTGCCTTATCAGTATAATCGATAAACACTTGCCGGTATTGATATCGTGCGCCATTTGAAAGATAAATGATGAATACTAAAAAATAAGAAGTGTATTGTTTGTAAACATAAATAATATATAGCAAATTTTTCATACATTTATGTATATAATAATGCCATAATCTTCGTTTATTAAATATAAGTGCGTACAATTTTTAAGGGGTTTCGTATCTCAAAAGGGATGTTAGGAGTATAAGGGAGGGGGTTGTCCGTCTGTCGTGTCAGTTCAAGATGTAAGTACGGAAAGTCTTAACAATATTCCTTTACAGTTACGTCACTTCCGTTTCCCATTTTCCGTTGAGTTGGAGGCATTCCATAATTACCGAAACTCAGTACTGGTATATAGCTTATATTGTTTTATACAATTCATTAATTTACAATAAATATTTAAAAAAGAGGCCTGTCGTGGCGCAGCGGCACAAGAGTGTGACTGTAACCGACAGGTTCTGGGTTCGATCCCCAGTCGATGAAATGAAATATTTAATATTTTCAATTTAAATATTTAATGTTTCATTTCTTCGCTCTGGTAATAAGGCAAAGCGCGGCGTTGAGTTCCGCCACTCAACACGCAATGCCTCAAAAATTCGGCGGAAAGTGGGGAACGGAAGTGGAACGGAGTGTCATAACACTAGGTTTCACTTCCGTTCCCTCTGCCTACCCTGCCTAGTGCGGGATACAGCGTGAAGCTGAAAAAAAAGAAAAAGAAAAAAAAATATTAGCTGAACCGGTTCTTTAATACATATATAATAAAATTTAAATCATTTTTTTCAGCTTCACAGGATAGCAGAGTAAGCAGAAGTTACTTAAAAAAACCTAATGTTAAGTTAAGACGTTCCTTTTCATTCTCCACTTTTCACCAAATAAAAGGGAGGTAGTGGTGGAGTTCAACGCTGCGCTTTTTCTTGTTACCAGAACGATGAAATTATGCCATCAAATATTTAATTTCAAAATAATAAATAGATCATTTCCTCAAGTGGGAATCGAATCCACAACCAGTCGCGTTTACAGTCACACGCTTGTGCCGCTGCGCCACGACAGGCCTCAACTTTAGCAGGCCTTTATCAACCGATTTAAATAAAATAACAAATCATTAAAGGTTGTCACAATATGATAGTGAAAGCTACGTTTAAATCTGGTTAGCCGTACCTGAGAATAGCACGGACAAACGTACAGACGAACAGACAATAATTTTAAAAATCACTATATCAAGCGATATTAAATAATTCAGGATCAGTTACAGATTTATTATAAGTAAAGATATGGATCTATAAATATTTTGCTTATCCTAAAGTGTGTTTTAACTCCAAATTTCCTTTGTATATCATCACGTCGATATCGCGATAAACATCAGATATATTTTAACCTGAATTTAAATAAAGTAGTCACAATATTGGACGCGATTTTATCGCATTGCCGTTGAAAGATTAAATTGAAAGAAGTTATTTTTTTTATATATATATAATATTTAAAGTCACACTCGGGATAAAAAAAATATATTTTTCAAAATCCATATAAAAAATTTAAACGCATAATTTTTTATACGTTGTCTAAAAAAGTATTTAATCACATTATAATTAATTCATAAAATGTAAATTCAAACGATATGCTGATTCAATTATGATAACTAACAAACCGGTATACACTAAATTTAGTATTATAATTATCATTTATTGTATAAAAAATAATATTTTTTTACTTTTTTTTATGTGAGAGTAAAAAACATTTTTTTTCGGGGAAATTGGGAGATGTTTTTGTATTTAAAATTAATTTTAACTACTTTGATTATATCTAGAATAATTTCATCTCCTATACTAAGTGGGAAAGTAAAAGTTGAAAGAGTTATGTATATAAACAAAAACAACTTACCACTGAAATATAACGAATAAACATATTATATTAAAACATAATGATTTTCGCCCCATTGTTGTAGAATTGTCTGAAACAAAAAGTATTAAATTAGTTTTTACTATCACTACCTTAATAATAATATATGGCTTAGTTGGTAAGAGGGTTTGGATGGTTTCCAATAGTCGCGGCTTCAAATCCCGCTATGTTCAAATATTTATCGTTTTCTAAAAAAAAAGTATTTTCTTTCCCGAGTGTTGAATATTATTTTCGATATTTTATTCCACAATTATGAAAAGAAAAATACTAAATTTAAAAACGAAACTAAGAATTTTGAACGTTCCAGATTTGAACCCACGCCTCTTGGACGGTTTCTAAGAGGCGCTGATTCAAATCCTTCTTCATATTTTTTTTAAATACCAACATTTTAAATTTAATACTTTTGTTATTATCATATTTAAAGCGGCATTATTAGACCGCCACTGAAGAAACGTAATCGTTGTTGGTTTGCATATGACTTTATTAAAATATATGAATATATTTCTCCGATATTAGATAGAAAAAGTACAGCGTTTTAAACTGCTATTCATTACGCGCGACGCATAATATCAATAACTAGTTGAATCACATTTTTACGTGGAGGCAGGCAGATATTATTCAGGTCCCTGCCGACAAACTAAACCTGCCGACCAGCTAAAACTAAGAGAAATGTCTAAATTCTACTGTAACTCTCTTATATATTGATGACTAATGGTATATAATTATTAAGAATATGAGTGGGCATTTGACCGTAGCGTGATTCGAACACTCGCCTCTTGAAAACCGTCCAAGACAAACGTTCAATCTTGGATGGTTACCAAGAGGTGCGGGTTCAATCCCGTTACGTACAAATGATTATACGTTTTCTAAATAAATAATTTTCATTCCACTCTTTAAAATTACTAAAAATATGTTATTTACTATTATGAATAAAGTGTAGTGATGAATTTCTCTACTTTCTGCTATAATGTGATTTATCTATATATGTGATTAAAAAAACTATCAAAACAACCTTCATTTCGCATAACAGTTATTGAATCATCGGAAAAGGAGTCTAGACATTTCATATAGATTTTTCCTCGAACCAGGGTCATTTAATTTTACTTATAAATAAATATACATACTGCATATAAATGTTAAATTAAGAATTGCAGTAAGTAATGCATATATATTACACGTTTTAATGATAAATAGGAAATATGAACTATGTTATTATGACTGAAAATGAAATAAATTTGTATATCTTTAGCTTCACGCTGTATCCCGCACGAGACAGGGTAGGCATAGGGAACCCGGGAACCTTCTGTTCACTTTCCGCCGAATTTGAGGCATTGCCGCGCTTTTGCCTCTTGCCTTATTACCAGTGCGAAGAAATCAAACATTAAATATTTAAAATGAAAATATTAAATATTTCATTTCCTCGACTGAAATCGAACCTAAAACCTGTCAGTTACAGTCAAACGCCTGTGCCGCTGCGCCACGACAGGCCTATATATCTAATAAATTCAAGTCTTCCTTGTGTTTCAATCTACATAACGGGATTAATTGCGGTGTAGGTTTAGGTTTAATTATCTATTGGATTCATTGAAATCTAATCCTTAAGTATTTAATACCATCAAAGCGATGTAATCCTATAAGACACTCATCAAATAACAGTTATCTAATATAATTTGTACAGCCATTACGTTATAGAAGTATAACACGGCTGAGCCCCCTTCGCCATGTTATTGAAATTATAAAAACTATAGCGGCTTTAATACGTTACATCCTAATAATGAAGACAACACAGGAGGATATATAAATATATCAATAAAATATAATTGTACAGTTTGTCCACTTATGGTAAAGAAACTAGCAAAAAAAAGTTCACTGACTCATAAACAAATGTCAGTAAACATTGTATTTAAAAATGTCCAATTGGTAACGACAAATTAAAATCTACTTTATTGCAACAGTATTAAGATCCATAATAACAATAATGTTAAATAAATTCAATGCGAAACGTGTTTTAACTTACCTCGAACACAGCAAGACGACCACTCAACGTCGCGAATGCTGGCACAATGACATACGTACTTGTTTAAATATAGATATATTTTCCCGCCTAATTTACTTTTAGAGATGTCAAACGAGTTATTTTTTTTTTATTTATTATTATGTTAATAAGGATCTTAATATGTATAACCTTTCACATGATACTGTCTTAAATGGTATCGAAATAAAAAAAAAGAACCTATCGCTACAAATATTCGCTAAAAGATATGTTAAGTGTTACATATTCATTAAAATTATACATAAAATAATCTGTCTTTTCAACATATTTGCTTTTTACAAAGAGTAAAAGGAAAGGAAAAAAATAATATATTTTTGTAAAAAATATATATTTTTTTAATTTCATATTACACTATATTATTACACTATATTATATTGAGGCCTGTCGTGGCGCAGCGGCACAAGAGTGTGACTGTAACCGACAGGTTCTGGGTTCGATCCCCAGTCGGGGAAATGAAATATTTAATATTTTCAATTTGAATATTTAATGTTTCATTTCTTCGCTCTGGTAATAAGGCAAAGCGCGGCGTTGAGTTCCGCCACTCAACACGCAATGCCTCAAATTCGGCGGAAAGTGGGGAACGAAAGTAAAACGGAGTGTCATAACACTAGGTTTCACTTCCATTCCCTCTGCCTACCCTGCCTAGTGCGGGATACAGCGTGAAGCTGAAAAAAAAAAATCTAAATTCATTCATCATTAGAAAGACAATTTTAAGAATAGTTATTAATGATTCGGTTCTACTGTAGTCTTACAACTACCTGTAACATAATACAATAAACCTTTGAACTCCTCAATATAACTTAAATACACCAAAACAAAGACAAAGATTCAATATTTGAAAAATTAACCATAAGACGTTAAGTAATTGAATTTACAATTAAATCGGATATAATCTAAATATGTAATCTTATCTGAGTTACCTTATGCGTGTGTGCAACTAGACTAGGAATAATAAATCCCTATATAAATATCTTCTACGTCCTAATTAGTAATATCACTAGATGACTACAAGAAGAAAATCTATGATACTCTACTCTACTCAGCTTCACGCTGTATCCCGCACGAGGCAGAGTAGGCAAAGGGAACCCGGGAACCTAGTGTAAAGACACTCCGTTCAACCTCTGTTCCCCATTTTCCGAATTTGAGGCATTGCGTGTTGAGTGGCGGAACTCAACACCGCTTAGCCTTATTACCAGAAATTATAATTATTATTATAAAATTAATTAATTAATTTATTATAAATTAATTATTATATAATTAATTTAAATTGAAAATATTAAATATTTCATTTCCTCGACTGGGGATCGAACCCAGAACCTGTCGGTTACAGTCACACTCTTGTGCCGCTGCGCCATGACAGGCCTCAAAATCTATGGAAAATCTATGATTATTATAAGAAATGAGATAAAACACATAATACGTAAATAAAGGGTCCGTTAACCATGAAATTCCATTACCAGATCCTTTTTGACAGTGTAAAGACCAATGGGAAACAACGCATTTTTTGTTAATAAAAATAAGTTTGTACAACACAATCAACAGAAAATCAGTGGACCAATATAAAAAATCTAATGAATATCACCTCCCTTTTTAAAAAAGAATGGAAACCAATTTTCAGGTTTAAAATATTAACGCTATATTGCTAGGCTTCACCTTTAATTAACTTAACACATTTATTTTAACATGCTTCATTGACATTGTTGTCAACTTATAGACCTTTTTATTTTGTTTCTAAGCATTTTATTTTGTAGAGAGGAAGAATAAAGTAATAAATATAAATCATGTAAAGGTTACTTTAATTAAATATAATTAAATCATTTATATACCTACCACCTTTGACATATAATTTGGCAGATAGGTACATAAATACATGAGAAATAAAGTATATCTTGCATGCTTATCAAATTTCATAGATAGGGTTTGAAGGAAGGACATAGAGACAAGTAGACATATCAATGCATAATACTTTAAAGTACATATTACGTAAATAAATAAGTAAACGGATAAAAAATGTATTTGTATAATCCACCTTACTAAAGAGCAAACGTTTCATGTACAATAGGAAACAATGTGTTTCATTGTGACCTTACATTTCATAAAATACAATTATAGAAAAGTTTAGACGTATATTTTTAATAATTCTGTTTTTACTCTATTGCTATTATTATTTATAATATTATATCGTACACTGCCAATTGCTAATTATAACAATACATAAATCTTTGGCAATTATTCCACAACAATTTTTCAACATGTCCTAATTAATAATTATTTATAAATATTCAATTAAAAGTTAAACAATTGAAATAAAAAATTCTATTGATTTCAATGCTAAGTTAAATATTAGTTAACAATTAAATATAAAAGTTGTAAATTTTATAACAATTTTTAATAAAAAAATATAACAGTCAATAACGTCGAATGGACCGCAAGCGATTAGTTTGTCAGTGTCAAATGCTGTGACATTGACATAGGAAGTAAAACATTTCTCATTTGACATAAAATAATAATTTCGATAACGATGAAAACAATGCAATATACTTAAAAAATACTTACTTCGTTCACATAAATCGGACAGTTATTTAAATTGACAAGTAAAATGGATCCAGCACTATTAAGAGAACGCGAGGCGTTCCGGAAAAAGGCACTTGCTACACCAAGGTATGTTCCACTACTTGTTTGCATGCTAACTGCTATAAACACTATCCCCTTCACTTACCTTACACAGCCCAATAACTTTCTCTTTCTCACTTGCAATTATAGTAATGAAGTTGATTGCTTATAAAACATATATTGACGATATTTTATTATTTGATTTTCAACAACTGATTTCATAAAATTAATTAGTTATTATTGATTTTTAATTAATATCCATTTTCTGTAAGTCTAGCTTATGCCAAATAATTACATATCGTTTGTTCATACATATCCTTAAACATTATTGCCAAAAGTAATTATATATTATAAAATTTAATCAATTAAACTAAAAGAATTCATAGACTTACTTTAAATTGTTTGCCCCATAACTATATATAAATTAAACATTTGACCTTATAAAGTGCATATACACTTTTGCATTTATCTATAATTAAGCATTAATTATTAATTTCTATAATAAATTAGTTAATACTAATAAATAATATATAGTAACAAACCAACAACAATATGTTTTATTATTTATACATTTAACAGTGTTGAAAAAAAGAAGAGAGATGACTCACAACTTAAAGATGACAAAAAGAAATCAAAATCTTCATCCAGCTCGTCCTCGTCCAATGCTGCTCCCAAACTTGAAGGATCTAAGTAAGTTTAAATATGTTTTATTTTAATGTATTATAATTTAATATATTATGATTATTTAATATAAAAAAGTAAGTAGAGTTCCCCACATACTGCCTTATTTTCATATTTTTTTTACTTATTTGGAATTTTACTATTTCTAAAGTGTTACTCTACAATTAAGATAGAAAAATACTAATTTTAAATTGAGGTAAAAATCATAACATAGCAGTTTTTGACCCTGTACCTCTTGGAAACTGTGCTTGCACTCTGACCAACTCAACATACGAGAATGTATTGCTTAGTTTGTCACAAGACTTGGTTGGTTTTCAAAAGACATCCTCAATTCCAATTTGGTAAAAAAAATATGTTTTTAAATTTGTATTTTAAATTACAAGGAAATAAAAATAATGAATTCCCTCTCAAGTAAAAGTCGAAGCCTCACTGTTGTATTTACAGTTGAAAGTTTTATTGTTGCATCACAAAAGATACAGTAAGAGGTAACTAAATTTAAAAAACTATTCTTTCTCTACTTAAATAAGAGGTTGTAATATAAAAACAACAAGTATGCTTAGTTAAACAAGCTGATATCAACAAGTACTGATTCAAATTTGATATTTATTTATTTTTTGAACTTATAGGCCTATATATATTTATTATTATGTTGCTTGTTTAAGTAAATCTTTAGTTGTATATGATAAACTGTTCTTTAATATGGAACCTTTAATACAAATTCAATTTCTCACCTTGGCACTTGACTTTAAACACTACTGTAGTTGTGGCCTCATCCGTGGTTAAGGGAATGAATGATTTCTCTTTTCTGGCTCTGGAGACAAGAAAAAGCAAAGTTTTGAGTTCTGTTATGTAACTTTAAGTCTCAAAGATTGGGCATGAATGGGAATGATATTTCTTAACATTAGGATATCTCTGCATAGCCTGCTTTATATCGATGCATACAGAGTAAATATGATAAAAATATAATTATTAAACATTTTTCTAGTTATAAAACGATGGCCGGCAGTTCTTCCTACCGTTTCGGTGTGCTGGCCCGAATTGTTAGACACATGAGGTCGAGACATCAGGAAGGTGATGACCATCCTCTAACGTTAGATGAAATATTGGATGAGACAAATCAATTGGATGTTGGTAGTAAAATTAAACAGGTTTGTTAATTTTTTATCATAAAACATTTATATAATATTTATATATTATAATGTTTCCATATATTATAACAATTTTTTCAACCAAAAAAAATATTTAAAAATCATTGGTGTGGTAGCGTTTTGTTTATAAATGCCTTCAATTTCTCATCTTCCATGTACAGACAGTATTCATTTATAATTTTATGACATATACAGATTATAAATATTTATATATAACACTAAAACGATATATTTTTTATTTAACTAAAACATTTTATTTATAATTAGTATAGATATAATTAACCCTTGTTTGTTACGGATCCGTTCCTCACTGTCCGCCATATTTGAGGCATTTCATGTTGTGTGGCGGATTCAGTGCCCTTTACCTTGAAATTAAAACGAAGAAATGTAAATATTACATATTTTGTTATTTGAATGGTGATCGAACCCACAACCCCCTAGTGCCCCTACGCCACGCCTCAATAGTTTAGGAGTATCTTAACACTAGGTTCTCAAGTTCCCTCTGCCTACCCAGCGTTGTGCAGTAAAGCAAAATGAATATTACTGACTATACATACAAAAATTATTAACATTTTGTTATCTCGTTTTTCAACAGTGGTTACAAACAGAGGCTTTACAAAACAATCCCAAAATAGAGTGCACAATGGATGGAAAGTATATATTTAAGCCTGTGTTCAAAATTAAGGATAAAAAATCTTTATTAAGGTAATATATATAGTTGATTTTTTATAATTATGTGTATATACAGATTGTTAAGACTCAGCTCTCTGTCCGTCTGTCACGAGGCTGTATTTCATGGTAATACTTTGTATTGCCACTATAATATATATAATATGCATATAATTTTAAGGTGCTTTTATACAATAAATTTATTTTTTTGTCGTTTTTAAGGTTACGGGACCCTTTTGTTGGAGTCCTACTCCCGCTTGGGTGGTATTATTTTTAATACCTTCATATGTCTATCTCTCACTTTTGTCTATCACCAACAATATCCTGTGCCTTTATTTTTTTTTTCGATATGGCGTCTGGTTGTCGCTGGGAATTTTATTTTTTATTACCATAATTATTATTTGGTACATCCGCAATTCACAAATCCATTGCTACATGGATCGACAAAATCGTCGTTTAAATACGCCATTTAGGAATAAACTTATTTTTTTTATAGTAAACAAAACATACATATTTTTCTGTCTTTTTCGTCGCACAGCCAACTCAAATACTACCAATATTATAAATGTTAATTTATGAGGAATAATATTGTTCCACTTTTACTCAAAAACTACTGAACGGACGAGATGAAATTTTACAGTAATATTTTAAAGTTTAAACTAATATAAGATAGAGCGGGCGAAGCCGCGTTCAGGTCGCTAGTCTTGACATAATTCATTACATTTCTCTTGTATTTCAGACTATTGAAACAACATGACTTGAAAGGCCTTGGAGGGATCTTTCTAGAAGATGTTCAAGAATCTTTGCCACACTGTGAGAGAGCTTTGAAAAATTTAGCACAAGAAATATTGTATATAACCCGACCTACTGATAAAAAGAAAATTTTATTTTATAACGATAAGACTGCCACATTGGATGTACGTGTTTTAAACATGTTTTCAATTATTTATTTTTTTTTAGTTTTAGCCCGAGAACGTAGTGTTCATACACTCCATTCCTTTCTCCATTTTCTGCTGAATATGTTCCATTGCGTGTTAAGTGGCGGAACTCGATACTTTGCTTTGCCACTCACTCACTCACTCACTCAGCTTCACGCTGTATCCCGCATGAGGCAGGATAGGTAGAGGGAACCCGGGAACCTAGTGTTAAGACACTCCGTTCCACTTCCGTTTCCCACTTTCCGCCGAATTTGAGGCATTGCGTGTTGAGTGGCGGAACTCAACGCCGCGCTTTGCCTTATTACCAGAGCGAAGAAATAAAACATTAAATATTTAAATTGAAAATATTAAATATTTCATTCCCTCGAACGGGGATTGAACCCAGAACCTGTCGGTTACAGTCACACATTTGTGCCGCTGCGCCACGACAGGCCTCTGCTTTGCCTTGTTACCAAAGGGAAAAAAATAAGTAAATAATATTTATTTAAATAATATTTATTATTGGCATTTCCTCTGGTGGGGATCGAAACCACGACCTGTTTTCGCTTGTGCCCTTGCGATAAGACAGGACTGATAATATCACGGATAATGTTTAACTTTTACCCTCTCACCATGTTGAGTTCTCTCTCTCTCTCTCTCTCAGCTTCACGCTGTATCCCGCAAATGCCAGGGAAGACAGAGGGAATTTTTGTAACGTAATGTTAAGACACTCCGTGCCACTTCCGTTCCCAACTTTCCGCCGAATTTGAGGCGTTACTTGTTGAATGGCGCGTTTTGCTTTGTTACACGAACGAAGAAATCAAAACGTTTCATATTCATTTCCTCGAGTGGAATCGAATCCACAACCTATCGTTCACAGTCACACGCTTGTGCCGCTGCGCTACAACAGGCCTATGTGTTGAATGCTCTGGTATAAAAAGAGGACACGAGGAACGGAGTGTCTCGACGTCGACACCACTTGCTTTGCCTACCCTATTGTATAAAACTAGAAAAAACAAAAAGAAATATTTGGATTTTTTTTTATTTCAGGTGGATGAGGAATTTGTTAAATTATGGAGGGCGACCGCTGTAGATGCAATGGACGACGCTAAAATCGAGGAATATTTGGAGAAGCAAGGTATCAAATCCATGCAAGACCACGGGCCTAGGAAGCCTATAGTGCCCAAAAGAAAGAAAGTCTCTCAAAAACGACGGCAATTTAAGAAGCCCAGAGATAATGAGCATTTAGCGGATGTTTTAGAAACGTACGAGGATAACACATTGACGCAGAAAGGGATTACTATTAAGTAGTGAATAAAATATTTGGAATATGTTGTTGTTGGTTTTATTTTTCAATGAAAAAATCTCATTTTTAAATCTTTCTCTTTCTTGTAATGGTAATAGATTAATAATTTATATACGCGTGTTTTACTATAATCGGATTCAATTAGTAATATATCCTATAATAAATAAATTTAATTTAAGTATTTTAATTTTTGTCAATCATTTTAATATATATTACACTTCGAATATTTAAACAAAATAAAATATGAACTTTCTGTATGTTGAATTATTTGCTTGTCTCTTTTTCAAGATATATACTATTTGAATATTGAAACAATTTAAAAAAAATAATAAAAAAACATAAGTTGTGTATTTTTTTTACACATAAAATAACTAAAATAGGAACGGTAACCGTATATAGAGATTGATTTTACGATGGCTTAAATTTTATTATAAAGTATTTAAATTAGTGCCAAAGGCTAATAAATAATGTAATTAAATGCCAAAGTCCTAAAAAACTTTGACTTATTGATATCTCTATTCCAACATAATTTTTAAAAGTTTTATATACATAATTTTTTATTTTGTTAATCTGTCCATGTAGTGAGTTGTCATTACTGACAGCTGACAGCTATTTAATGCTAAACAACATTCGCTGTCTGGTTTTAAAAATAATATGGCTCAATCTCAATTTTCCTTATCCTGGGATGAGCATGTACAAAATATATGTAGTGGGCTTAGCTTATTACAGCAGGTAACATGCTCTTTCTTGACATATAAGCAGTAATTGTCTTTTTGTGTTAATTCCCTTCAATATTAATCACAAGAGTTGTCATATTATGTACCTACTTAAATTTTGATTAAATAAAGTCTATTTATAATACTATTTCATAAATAATAGTAATTACATTTCGCACACTACAATATTTCATGCCAATATATTTTTATTGGATTTTTTCCTACTGTAGAACGGTGAATTTGTGGATATGACATTAGCAGCTGATGGATACCTTGTAAAAGTACATCAAGTTATTATTGCATTAAGCAGCCCTTTTCTAAAAGACCTTATAGCGTCAGCACAGAGTCCACATCCTGTTATAATATTAAATGTAAGTAAACAGATATATTCTGCTATATAGTATGCCTATATGTAAATGCCTATAGTAATATACTTATTCATATAGTAGTGGTTAAATAGTACTGTTTTAGTTTGTCTTAGTTACCTTTGCTGGAAATTTTCTTTTCTGTTTTTCTTTTTTTAATTACTTCTATATGTTTTTCTAATTCTCTAAATATAATATTACAGAAAATTTCTCACAATACATTGGCTGCAATATTAGAGTACATATATACAGGAGAAGTGCTAGTGGCTATTGAAGATCTAAATGAACTTATTGATGCTGCCAAAGATCTACATATAAAAGGTCTACAAGAGATGGTATGTATTAAATAAAATTTTCTATAAAATTAGTTAAAAAAAATCTATAATTAGTACTATTTTCCTAAATTAAGCATAAAAGTATTATTTTAGAACTTATCACAAGCTCTAACGAGTGAAAGGCAGAAATCTCCAGAAATATTTTCTACACAGATTGAAGGTCTCGAACCTGAGGATGATATATGTTATTTTGAAATATCAAATCCTTCTGATGATCTTACTAAAATAGATTTAGAACAAAAGAGGTGAGAAATATTGTATGTATTATTACTACTGATTAGCTTTATCATTTTGTTTGTTTATTGTTCAGGGCAAATAGAAAAAGCTAAATGGCAGGGAGGGTAGTGGGAACTTGGGAACCTAATGCTAAGGCATTGTTCTGCTTCCTACTTTTTGCCAATTTGAGGCATTACATGTTTTGTGGCTTTACTTAACCTTAAATTCTATATACATATATTTAACCAAATAACACTTTATGTTATAACTCTTTATGTTATAATATTGGTATAAATTGAAACATTATATTTCCTACGCTGTTTCTGTTGATTTTGAATAACAAATATCAGTGATATTGATATTTTATTATGACAATAAGCGACAGGCAATTGTTTTTGTATTTCTTATCCCTAAAACTATATGATACAAAGGAAACCCTCTTGGCGCAGTTGAAAAGCATTTGACTCTACATACTCTAGTTTTGAGTTCCATCCCCACTTGAGATAGTGAATTATTTTAATTTTCTCCACTTTGGTTAAATTACAATGTACCTTGATGGCAACATATTCCTTAGTTGTCAGAATGCTTGGAACATGTCCATAAGGTGCAGCTTCAAATCCATTTACATATTATTGTATACATATTTTTTTTATTACATATGTCAATCTTTATTTCTGATAATTTAGCTGTGAGGTACTCGTGAATGAAATACAAGAAGATTCAATGGATGAATTCTACAAAGAAACAAAAGTTAAAGAAATTAGGTGTAAACACAAAGTACCTGATGATGTGGAAAGAAAGGAAATAACCCCGAATATGCTGCCTCCGCATTTACAAAGGCTTGTTGTACCGAATCCTGAGGAACAAGCAAGTATGTTTTTTTTTTTTCAGATTTATACTGTATAATGTACATGGCAGGGTAGGCATAACAGACTTGTGAATCTTGTTTTAAGACAGTCTATTCCGTCTGTTACTTTTCGTCGAATTTGAGATGTTGCATGTTGAGTGGCGGAACTCAACTCCACTCTTTAATTTGTTACTAGACTAAACAAATAAAGAATATTGAATATATTCCTGTGCCACAACAGTCCTACCACAACGGCATAGAAACAATATAGTAAATATAATAGTATAGAAATGTTTTTTGGTTATGTTTAAAGTATTATTCCACACTTAGTAAAGAAAAATACTAATTTTAAAAATATATCAAAATTTGAACGTAGCGGGATTTGAACCCGCGCCTGTTGGAAACCGTCCAAACCCTCTGACTGACTAAGCCATACGTTCTCTACGTCGAAATTCTTATACGCTTATTACAACTTATTTATGTTGTTAGCATCTCTGTAGGGGGACTTTGGACGGTTTCCAAGAGGCGCGGGCCTAAAATTCGGTACGTTCAAAATGTTATAGGATTTTAAATTTTAAATTTTTCTTTCATAAGTGTGGAAAAACACATTATGATAAAATAGTAAATATATTTCTACAGAGATGCTAACAACATAAATAAGTTGTAACAAGCTTATAGGAATTTCGACAGAGCTTGATGAGAATGTATGGTTTAGTTACTAAGATCAATAAAAAACACTGGTCAAAATCAAGTTGTTCGCGTCCACCGATTCTTTCATAGGAAATTTATAATTGTCTAAATGGAAATGTTAATTATAAAGATTGACAAAGATTTTATATGATATTAACAGACTGACAACAAAGTGGTCTTATAAGAGAATATATTTATATAACTGATGTTCTGCCTTAAAAAGAGACGGCAAACGAGCGTATGGGTCACCTGGTACGTGATCACCGCCGTTCACGGCCCCGTGTAACTCCAGAGGAGCTACAGGAGCGTTGCCGTCTTTTAAGGTGGATGGGCACCGGGGCCCGGCATTACCTAATGAGAAACACAGTGGCCAAAGCCACTACTTAACGCCGGTCTTAAATGCCGGGGGTGGTAATAATCCGGTCGAGTCTAAAATATCTCTTTCTATACAAGAAAGAGATATTGGTGTGATTTTTTTTTTATTCATTTGATTTGGAATCTGTGACTGTTAAGTTTTAAGTGTTAAGACACTTCTTTCCACTTCCGTTCCCCATTTTATTATTACCGTTCCCTACTTTATTATTTCCAACATTTATTTATGTTAGAATATTAATAATTTCTTGATCTTATAACAATGGTGTTTCGACTTAACACAATATTATTACGAGTATAAAGTGGAAGTGTCTTTATGGGAACGGAGTATCTCAACACTAAGTTCCCAAGTTCCCTCTGCCTACTCTAGCTATATGTGTGAAGCCAAATAACAGCTATATTTCACCAGGTCTCGGCACACTACAGTACACTGTATCTAACCAGGGCTCCCTACAGATGATATTGAATCGATTCATATATTATTTGAAACACACTAACAGAGACAAATCCAGGCAATGGCGGTGCGTGGATTATTTAAATAATTACAAGTGTCCAGCGTATGTTGTTACTAAAGATGACGTTGTTATACAAAGGTATGGATAGTTTTTTACTTTTTCACGCTATAATCTCGCTCGTGCCGGGATAGGCAGAGGGAACTTGGGGGCGTAGTGTCAAGACACTCCGTTCTCTACTTTTCGCCGAATTTGTTGAGTGAATCTTATCTGAGCGAAGAAATATCAAATATTTCATTTCCTCCAGTGGGGATCGAACCCACAACCAGTCGTTCTAACAATGACTCAGTTATTCCCCTTCACCATGACATGCCTGACTCTATTTTATATAATTATAACATAAATAATATAATTTTCTAGAACATCAGCCCACAGTCACGCGTTTCACGACAAGAAAATATTGAAAAAGGTGAAATCTGGCGCGGTGTTTAGCGCTTTAATGGACGCCGAAAAAGAGGGGACGAACAGAAAGAATCAGATGAATGAAGAACGTGAAAGCGATTAAATATATTTATTTTTATATAAATCTTTGTTTGTTTCTTTTTAAATGTGGAATGATATGGGTTTTAGTTTATCAGTTTAGCCCGGAAATAGTGTGGATTCTAGAGGACATGGTATCCAGGATAGTCCGTTTATCACTTTCCACAGGCATTTGCGTATTAAGAGGCGTAACTTAACGCTGTGGAATATCTTATCCTAGAGCGAAAGATAATAATTAATTCTCCCAAGTGTAAATTGAATGAAGAACTATCGCCTTAAAACACGAGTCTCTAAACCGCGATGGTATGATATGTAATAGTACAAGCAAACAAAATAAAAGAAAACAGACAGCTTCACGCTGTATCCCGCACGTGACAGGGCAGGCATAGGGAACATGGGAACCTAGTGTTAAGACACTCCGATCCCGACTTTCCTGTCCCGTTCCCGTCGAATTTGAGGCATTAAGTGTTGAGTGGCGGAATTCAAGAAACTGTAAGAAACCTGCGACCAAAAATATCCCTACTATTTTTTTCAGCTTCACGCTGTATCCCGCAAATGGCAGAGTAGGGCTAGGGAACTAGGGAACTTTATGCTGATACTTCTGTCCCTCACTCTCCGCCGAATTTGAGGCTGATATGTATTGAGTGATTGGACTGCATATCTTCAAATAACCACCTTCCTTTGAAAAATGCTTATAGCTTTTATACAGCTTATCCGATCCTGCCGATAATAAAACACAGCTGAGAACCACAACGAAAAACAAGATTTAAAAAAACACTCAAATATACAATACACAATGAGAAGATAATCCTTCGGAAGCCTTGGTGCCACAGACAGTTAACAATCTTTCTTTTTATTTAGTTGCTCACTCAGTTTCACGCTGTATCCCGCACATGGCTGGGTGGGCACAGGAAACTTTGGAACCACTTCCGTTCCCCACTTTCCGCCGAAATTGAAGCATTCCGTGTTGAATGGGGGAACTCAACGCCACGCTTTACCTTATTACCAGAGCGAAGAAATGATAACATTCAATATTTAATTTGTTAATATGAAATTTCATTTCCTCAAGTGGGGATCGAACTCAAAACCACACACGTTTACAGTCACACGTTTGTGCCACTACGCCACGACAG
This sequence comes from Eueides isabella, assembly GCA_019049475.1. NCBI lineage: Eukaryota > Metazoa > Arthropoda > Insecta > Lepidoptera > Nymphalidae > Eueides > Eueides isabella. The sequence goes on from CM032386.1 coordinate 14,196,237, forward strand.
GCCACAAATTAATTATCTACTTAAGTATTCAAATAAATATTTTTAATAAAACAATTTTCTTATTTATATCACAGTTTAAGTTATTTATGTCATAAATAATTTATTTTAGAAAACTTTTTTATTTATATTTTTTTTCTATAGAAAGTGGTCATCCTTTACGGATGTATTTTTTTCTGTAGAAAGTGGTCATCCTTTACGGACGTATTTTTTTTAAGGAAAATGAATCGTAAATATTGTTTCCATAATACTTTATATTGCCACATAACTATGAGAAATTCATCATTAAATTTAAAAAACTAAAAATATTAAAATTTCTTTAAGTATCACACAAGTTGACATTGTCAGTTGCGTCAAGTGGACGTATTTTTTTTTTAAATTGGACATAGATACTTATTCCAAATCACTTAATATTGTTTTCATAATATAGAAATTATAACAAATTCTCAATTAACCAATTACATTAGGCATATTTAAAAAAAAAAGGCATTTAGTATATAAAAAAACATAAAATTTATTGTCCCCGATTCAACATTAAAAATATAAAAAATTATGTAACATTATTATACAAAAATATGTATTTCGTTTCTCTTATCACAATACAGCGTACACATCCATTGCAGGACTAGACCCATGGAATGTAACGGAATGTTAAAAAAAAGGCCCGAGTATTCTTCAGTCTAAATAGCAACTACACTTAATTATTATTTATTATCTATATATTAAAATGTCGAAACGACATTTCTTATTAAACCTAACCTTAAACTTTTTTAGATATATTCAAAACGATTAATCCTATCCAGTTTCAAAGTTCCATTTATATATATATATATATATATATATATATATATATATATATATATATATATATATATATATATATATATATATATATATATATATATATATACATATATATATTTAGAAAAAAAAAAACATTTCTAAGTACGATTTACGATTCAATTTCTTTTTTCACAAAAGATGGAAGACAAAACGCGGCTTTATGCACATCACTATTATAATATCTCAGGCCCATATCAACGATTTCTTTACTAGAAAAGTTGGTGACAGGGTCATTTAACACGACATTCGCATCTAAAGAGCCGAGAACGAAGCCAATCTGCCCACAAGGATACGTTGGTACTGATGTAGTAGCGTAAGAGGCTACGGGAAATTGATTTTGGCAGAAACGCAGTGTGTTTTTCACTAAATCCATACTATCCCAAAATGTTCCGGCCTGAGAACAAACCAAGCCGTTAGGTTTCAAGGCACTTTTCATCAAAGCGAAGTAGTTCTCTTGGAACAAGTTGACAGCGGGCCCGATAGGGTCGCTGCTATCTGTAATGATAACGTCAAACTCGTGGCTGTGGTTTTTCATGAATTCGAATCCGTCACCCACGTGCAGAGTCAGCTTTTTACTTTCGAAACCAACGGCCATGAACGGTAGGTGCTTTTTGGATACTTCTATTACTTTTGCGTCGATTTCCACCTGGAAAATTAGAAATATGTGTAAACTATAAATTTTTCATTAGTTTTGAGAATTATATTCCTTAAACATTTAACAATAAAAAATGTTTTGGAAAGGAAAGTGGGGAACGAAACGGAGTGTCTAAAGTATGTAAGTTCCCAAGTTTCCCCTACTTATACCCTACCATAAGCAGAATACAGTGTGATGCTATAAAAAAATGATTTACCAAATATTTAAATCTCGCATTGCCATTCAATCTTTAAAGTAATTTATAATTAATTAATATATATACAAGCAAATATTTTGTAAGGAGTGTCTTAACACTAGGTTCCCGGGTTCCCTCTGCCTACCCTGCCTCGTGCGGGATACAGCGTGAAGCTAAGAAAAGAAAAAGAAATGTTTTGTAGTCGTTTGTACGAAAATTATTTCCGAGAGGGTCCTCCGGGATGACAGCCGAGCCCATAGCGTTTGGAACGCCGTTCTTTCTTACTACCCTGGCAAGGATACTGCGTGAAACTTTAGTTTTTTATTATTTATAATTAAGTAAGAAGGAAATACATTTTTTAAAAATATAACTGGGTTTCGATTTGTTTTCGAAAATATTACGTAACACGTCATAATAAAAATTACATACTTTAAGAATTAAGTATAATGCAAAGGAGTAGTTGAAAATATTCTTTTTTTTTTTCGAAAAAATCGTCTTTTTTTATATCTTCCTTCTCGTGGAGCGAAAGAGAATCACACAAGTTGGACACTGAGGCCAATCGTGCCTCATTACCGCATTCAATACCGTGTACCGCGCGCGTTGGTTAACATGGAACGTGACAATTTTTGGTGCGTGCACCTGGCGATGTACTATGACTATTTTGTAAAATGTGTAATCACAAGCAGAGATGAATTTTAACGTGTAATTGAGATTTAATCGCAAGAAATTAAGTATAATAAAAGTAAAATGAAAGTTTTATTTAATCGGTATCAAGGGTCACTTCTTTTAATAAATAAGATAAAACTTTAGTAATTTAGTTCGAATATTAATATTTCCTTGACTAAATATTGACCTTCTTGTTAGACGAGATAAAAGTTATCATCACTGTGTCGTAACTATTGGTATCATATTCTTAATTATATTTAACACTACTTGAGAGATAAAAAAATATTTAAATGTTATGTACATACGTACAAATATAGAATATATTAACATATAAATATTCAATATATATTTTATAGCTTCACGATGTATCCCGCGCTAGGCAGGGGAACCTTGGGAACCTAGTGTTAAGACACTCTGTTCCGCTCCCCATTATCCGCGAAATATGAGGCATTGCTTGTTAAGTAGCGGTACGCTCTTTACCTTGATACCAGAACGAAGAAATGAATATATAAGAACATTTCATTTCCATGAGTAGAAATCGAACCGACAACCGGTCGGGCTTACAGTTACAATCTTGTACCACTGAGCCACGACAGATCTCAGTTTAATAAGTTTTATATAAACAAACTTGTCGTTCATTGTTACCACATATCTACCGCAGTTAATTGATAACAACAACGTGATACTACATATCATTGTTACTATACACCAATTACAATGTAGGCTTATAAAAATTTAAAATATATATCTGAGTATTATTGGCCTGTGGTGGCGCAGCGGCACAAGCATGTGACTGTAACCGATTTGTTGTGGGTTCGATCCCCACTCGAGGAAATGAAATATTTAATAATTTCAATTTAAATATTTAATGTTTTCATGTCTTCGCTCTGGTACAAGGCAAAGCGCGGCGTTGAGTTCCGCCACTCACTAGGTTCCCAAGTTCCCTCTGCCTATACAGCGTGAAACTAAGTTATATTTGAATATTCAGTAAAAGTTTTATGAGCTATTAACTGTGTACATAAATGATATTGCAATTAACATATATGATAAGAAAATTTGATATAAAAAAGGGTACTGACCAAGTATCTATGTGTATAAGTGACAGTTATATTAAAAAAAAATGGAGTAAAATCTTTTTTGTTTAAACTAACCTGATTTAAATTCCAAATGAAAGCTATGCAAGTAAAAAAAGAATTGAAACAATTAAAAATAAAATACTATTTATTAACTGCTTCCTCATAATTTGATATACTCGTAAGTATATAATGACATCTATTTATCTAGTTATAGATAGCTTGAGGTACAGCCTCAAGCGACTAGCTAGAAGCCCCGCACATAGCAGGAAAGGTTCAGCGGCGGAACTCAACGCTGCGCTTCAACTTGTTACCAGAGCGTAAAAATGAAAATATCAAATATTCCATTACCTCGAGTATGGATTGAACCCACAACTTATCCCGATTACAGTAGCACGCTTGAGCCCCCATACCATGAGAGCCTTAATCTATATTAAATGACAGAAATCATTCAATTTAGATTAATTAATGAAAGAATCACTTCTTTTTTTCAATCTTCACGCTTTATCCCGCTTGTTACTGCTTAGGGAGATAGAAATAAGTGTCCAAAATACCCATTATCTGTTAACTTTAAGAGAACCTTAACGTTCAACACATTTTGTCCTAACTAACTAACTAACATAAAAATGGACAACTATGTTTTTTTATAAGGAAAATCTATTTACATCAAGAAATCATGAATAAATTCCTATACATCTTTAATTATGTGTAATATTTTCCTCATTTTGTACAATATCTAAGACAATACTATATATTTTTACTATTTTTTAAAATGTTATTCCACCCTTAGGATAGAAAATACTAAACTTAAATTAAAAAATGTATAAAAATTTTGAACGAAGCAGGATATGAACCCGCTGCTCTTGAAAACCGTTCAAATTAAAAAAGAACTTAAATTTTTAAATTTCAGTTTAGTACAATATTATATGTTTTCAATATACTTAAACAAATATTCATTGATGGTAAAAAACTAGTGTAGACCATTGTGGTATAATAGCACAGGATCTAAATATATTTGTCATGAGTGGGATACAGTGTGAAGATGAGAGAGAGAGAGAGAGAGAGAATAGTGTCTTAGCAATGATCTATGTTTGCTATGCCTGCCTTGCTTTATGCTGAATATAATAATATTAAAAATATGAATACATTACCTGTACAATTTCTTTAACTTTAGGATGTTTGGCGACATCTCTCGCCACACCCCCATCGCCTCCCCCGACTATTAAAACCTTCTCTGGATTTTTGTGACAACAAAGTGGAAGAAATGAAATCATTTCCTAAAAATAAATTACTACATATTTTAAATTGAAATTAATGTAAAGTATTAATTGAAATAAACAGATATGCTGATTCATTGTGGGGACTTGAATCAGTCTCTCTACCTCACCAATACCATAACCTTTTACAAATCACCAGTTTATAGCTGATCACAGGCCTAACCCAGAGGAAAAAAACAAATTGAATCACAATCTATCCTAAACTAAAGATACATATTTTTTTTGTAAATATAAAAATTTAAACAGAACCCAAACCACACCTATTAGAACTGCTCTTTGACCACTATGCAGAGAGCAATCTTTGGTTTATGGAAATTTATAAAGATCTCCCTAAAACAACATTAATCAGTTTTATCAAGCCTATAAGAGTTTTTATTCAGCTTACATAGTTTAATAACAATTTAATATCTCCTATGAAATTTGGCTCGGTAGAGGGGGTAACATGAGTAGTAAAGGTGAGAGTTGATGATCATCACAAATCACAAGTCCCGGGGCTACTCAAAGTTACTCCCTATGCCACACGATGGACCCGGCACCCGCACGGTGAATCCATGGAATGCTAAGAAGTTCATCTCTCTCTTATGGTTTAGTAGTCAGTACTTCGACAGTAAATAAATAGAATCTACACACATCTACAGTCGCAATGTTACACTTAAAATATATTCCAAGCACACATAATTACTACAATGTGTATAATTAGCATTAATTTAAACAATATAAACATAGAAACAGTATATATTATTGTTAGAGGACATTGTAGCACAGCGATGATCAAACTGGAAATAAGTATATTGCTTGTAGGTTCAATTTTTACTTGATGGAAGTAGTTGATTTACTCATTCATTGCTCTGGTAACAAAACAAAAGTAACAAATTCGACATGCAAAGTTGCAAATATTGGGCAGGAAGTGGAAATGGAAGGTGTTCCTTTTTAAATGTCCTAAAATAAACAAAGAAAATTATTTTAATTTACCTGATACGAGAATTCATCCTTTTCTGTACATTGTATAATCCCATCTAAGACAAGCACTTTGCCCAAACTTAAAGTATCAAATACTTGTATATATTGATATTGAGATTTTTCTTGGTGGAGTATTTCCTTTACTTCAAACGAGAAAGTACTCCCTGGCCACATTTCACATGATTCGGAAAACCAATTTTTCTTTAAAGTATCCATTTTTTCTGTAAAATTTTTTTTAATTAATATTTTAATTCTTTATGAGTATCAGATATTAGTGAGTATGACTGTGACAGGTTGTAAATTCACTCAAGGATATTAAATATTTCAATATATTTATTTCTTCGCTCTTGTAAAAGGGCAAAATACAGAGATGAGTTTCGTCACTGCAATACCTTAAATTCAGAGGAAAGTGGGTTCCCAACATCGAAAGATAAAATATTAGCTTAAGCTAAATTTTGTAAACATATTTTAATAACTTTGAACGACATATTAATTTAACAATATATAGTAAGTCTTACAATAATTACCTCAAACCAGTTTTCCAATAGCGTTGAAATACAAAATTCTTAATGCAAAGACTTGAGTTATTTTATTATTCTATAACTATATAAAGGGTTTGATAAATTTTAAATTGAAATAGATTGCGAGTTATTTATTTATTGCTTATAATAATTGATAATTGATGAACACAACCGTACAACGTGAAAACACGACGGTCAATGACATTGACCATAGATAGATGACACTATATTATATTATATATATCCACTGTACAGAGAACATTAAACGAAAATAAAACATATTAAGCTTTATTTTTCAGTACTTTAAGTTTAATATCGTTAAATAAATATTTGTTTTTTTTTTTTTTTAAGAAATCAGATTTTTATGTCATAGTGACATATATATTGCAGTGTTCTGTCATTGATGGCTCGTCTCTTATACGATTATAATTTATACACCCGCAAAATGCAAATCTGAGCTTTGGGCACCGCTATCTAGTTGTTAAAATAACAACATGCCCAAAGGGGTGAACAAGGACGGAGGACTGACTGATGGTCACTACTCTCTATTTCTACATGGAAGAAAACACTGAACTGAAAGTTGGACATTAGTCCAACCTTTTAATGTTTTCTTGTGTGTTCGTAATTTGAGAATGGTAACATAGTTAAAAAAAAACATTATTTAAAACCGCTTAATATTTATCAAATTAAAAACATGGACTAAATTTTCATTGTTCACTGAATAAAAAAGGCATGTTTAAATTAAATATTGACTTAATTATACAGAAACTGTTTTATCAAAAAAAAAAAATATTAGTTTATTTTCATTATTTTTATTTATGTTTTTAAATATAAAAGGCCAATTAGATGCTTGTTAATAATATAAAAATAAATAATAAAACGGTGCTTGTTATGATTTGGCATTCGTTTACATGCAGCTCCGAACGCTTATAAACGACTGACTCCCATCTAAATCATAGAGCACATTTATCCTACGGGAAGAGTGTCGACTTCATACTAAAAAATGGGGGACAAAAAAACGCCACTGCTGCCACCATCCGTAGCCCCACCGAAACTAATCTGTCAAATTCTCGGCGGCAAAATTCAAATTTGGCGAAAAAAAAAACCATTATTTTATGCAAAATCAGAATGATTCACTCTTTCAAACTCATGGAAATATTGATTTAAACATCAATACTTCCATATGATTTTGAAACAGTGAATTATTTCTGGTGTGATCATAATAATAAAATATATATACTGATATAAAACGAATAAACACTTTATAGTTTATTTTATTGCATATTAACATGCAAAGCACATTTGTGTTACAATATTACTAAATACCATAGTTCTACTTCACATTTTTTACTTTTATTAGAAATGTCATCCGACAAATCACTTCTCGAACACTACTTTCAATTCGTGTTAGTAACAAAAAAAATTGTCTATGTGAACAAGGAAAACGAATGATCTAATATAATAAAAGCCCTAAGGAAGTCGACCGAGCCTGATCTAAACCAGGCCCGGTCGACTTCCTCCAAACAAAGTTTGAATGTATCTTAATAACCTAAAAGTAACTTATTTTTTTCAAATATCTTTAATATTAAATGAAACACTTTTAAACGGATTAATCGCGTACGGGTAGACTACCCGTGACCACGGACTACTGTAAAGTGTTCGAAACGTCGGGTTTCCCAAAAATGTTTACCATTCAATATACGCGATTAATCCGTTTAAAAGTGTTTCATTTAAAATGTATAACAATCGCGAAAATCAAAGACATTATTATCTTTAATATTAATATTTTTCGGATTCCAAAAGTAGGGCAGGCGTTAGTATGCCTTGCGGAAGGTGGTTCGTATTCAATTAATTATGCTTATGAGTTCATATCAAACGCACTTGTATTTGTACAACCGCGTCGTAGTATTATGCATTTGGTTAAATAATAAACTATGGCCTTCTTAAACGTGTACCAAAGCCTGCTGTATGAACCGAAGCCGAATAAATACTGAATCGCTGAGTTAAAAAATATAATTATATTAAGATAATAAGCTTTTTATAAATATGGATTATTTATTAAAATCAATTATTTAATGTAAAAGGTGAGATAATAATGTAAAAGTAGATTCGAATATTGTCATCCTCAACACAAGCGTTTATATATGAGCCAAGTATGTTAAAGGCTCGGAGTTTGTCGAAGTGCAACAAGATAGCTAGCTAACAAGCGTCTAATCGGCCTTTGATACTTTATTTTTATTTTTTTATTGTATGACATTGACAGGAGACATATGCATTCGGAATATGGCATATTGGGCGAAAACAAATTAAAAATTATCAAAATATTGAAAATACTTCTTGTAACAAGTAAAATAATCATTACCTGGTTTTTTCACTCATAAATAATTTATTAAATAAAATATTTAAGAAACCAATTACTACAGTTACGGCTTTCTCCAAATAATATCAATATGAGCGCTGATATGCCTATACGTTTGTCTCCAGAAGAATTTGTGGCAGCAGCAAGACATTTTGTTCAATTATCTGACCAATTTCGCGATAGATGGACCTTACATGAAAACGATAATGAAATATTAAACACTTATATTAGAAAAGAAGAATTTGTTAGCCACAGAGATGAAAACAACAAAATCTTTTTATATAGAGCAGAATATATAATATTTTTTAATCTAAGTTATGGAGTTCCGTCTTTTAGTTTTATTGTTTGGGATTGCAAAGGAAAATTATTAACTCTAGAAGAAGTACGACAGATTTCACTTTTGAAGTAAGCATTTAAATTGTTTAAATATTTATTTCATATTAAAAAAAGTAACAAAGTTCTTTATTTTAAAAGCTAAGACATTGAATGTTATGAAAATGCCGAAATGAATCTAAATACATTATTTAGAAAGGAAATTGTACCCACAACAATTACATTTACAGTAAGACATATATATTTACTTGCTGCACTGATAAAGCTTTTTCATTGTAAGCCTTAATACATATTTTTCTTTTAATTCATTACAGAATAAACATGAAGAACTTTTATTCAGTAGTAACACAGCAGGAACATCCTGTGATGCATCGGCCATACTTCATAATACACCCGTGCCACACTGCTGATCTTATAGCAGCTTTCAAACGCAGAACCAAAAATCTTATTATAACATTCTTAGGTATTATCACACCTTTGATTCAATTGAACTTGCCTCTAGAATATGGGTTATGTTAAAAAAATATATAATTACAATATAATTAATATTGAATTCATATTAAACAGTTGGCCTAGGGAACTTAATGTTAAGGCACCCCATCGAAGGGAATCGAACCCGCAACCTCTAATGTCACAGTCCCTTATTTGTGCCCAATTATATAACTGGCATTAATATTTATTTTAAAAGCCAATTTAATAAGGCTGTAATCCTAATTTTAATGCATCTATATATATTTGTATACTTTAGCTATATACGGTTTATCTGTGTTTGATTGAGTGTAATAATCTAGTGAAGTACTAAATAATATTAAGGCCACGAAATCACATAACTTTAATTATTTGTTTCTAAACTTAGGTCAGAATGGTCTGATACTTATAAGTTTGAAACATTTTTATAGCTTCATGCTGTATCCCGCATATAGCAGGGTAGGCAGAGGGAACTTGGGAACCTAGTGTTCAATCACTTCTGTTTACCATTTTCCTATGAATTTGAGTCATTGAGTGTTCAGTACTAAACATTTCATTTTCTCAAGTGGGAAACAAACCTTCATCTAGTCGTATTTTTGCTTTTATATTCCTCAGTTATTTACTTTTGATATGCAAATGAAACCGCAGATTCAAAGTAAATGTATTGGGTGCTAACAATATCATGATAAATTTCATAGTATTTTTTTTTAAATATATGTTATTTTGTACACAATGCTCATTTCAATGTGTGTAACATTTTAATATTTTTTTTTATTTAAAAAAAAAATATATATTAAGACTTATCTAACTATAAAATAGTGCATAAGTATGTATAATCATTTAATATTAAAATAATTATTGATAAAAAATATATTAAAAATATTCAGCTTCACTCTTTTTCTCTCAAAGTAGGATAAGTTGAGTTAAAACACCGCCCAACAGACCGCAGAATGTTCGTGTTGCATCATTTAACACTGCATGTTGTTTTAAAATTATAATAACGGCAGAAATTGCTATTAAACAATAGGGTTTAATAGCAGGCCTTTTGTACATCTATATTTTTTATCTTGTTATTGTATTTCTGCACTTTTTTCTTCTCCTGGGTATACAATAAAGAATTATTATTAACATTGATAATAGTTTAAAATATAATTAATATACTATAATTCTCTCAAATGTGGTTTACAATCACAACCATTTCGTTCACAGCCAAATGCTGTACTGCTGTGCTGAGAAATTGAGCCTATTTCTTTTAATCTTTATATAAATATGAATGATTGTCAGGATGTTTGTTCCACTTTCCAAAAAATACTGAACGGATTAAGATGAAACTTTGCAGTTATATAGCTAATACATCAGAGTAACACAAACTAAAGTAGGTTAATAAAAAAATGTATAGTTTAAAATATTTTCGATTTTAATTATTGTTCCTTTTCCAAAGAACATATATTTATTGGTAATTTAATTTTAGCATATCATATTTGTAGGAAAAAAATATTTCATAATTATGATAGTTTCTGAAAAAAGAAAAGAATATATTTATTGTATTGACATTGATGAGTAGTATATCTTTTTATATTTTAATAATTATTATTTAAAATTTTAATTTTTAATGTATTATTTGTATATCAGTCATATTTAACTGACTGCTTTGCATAGAATGTGTATAGGTATTGTTAAACAATACTAGCAACACTATGTGGAAATCATTCTATTTTCTAGTATATGACTTATACTTACTTACCTTCAGCAGAGTAGGCGGAGGGAACTCGGGAACCTGGTGTTAAGTATTTTAATACATTTAAAGAGTACATTATTGACAATTTAATTATACACGATGGATAAATATACTTTTATACAATATGTAATTTTCAATTTAATTATACATAAGTATGAATTAATGGCACATTATTTTGTTAAGGAATTTGTGAACGAGCAAATACATATACTTAATATATTGTATAGATTTAACATGTAAAAGTAGCTAATTTAAGAATACATGAAATGAACAGTTTCTTGAATCGTAATTAATTTAATACAATTATTGGAACGTGACGCTCTTTGTTTTATTTTTCCTATATAATAATATTTACCATAACAGCATTTTTAAAAGAAATCTTTATCTCGGCGTTGAGTTCCGCCACTCAACACGCAATGCCTCAAATTCGGCGGAAAGTGGGGAACGGAAGTGGAACGGAGTGTCTTAACACTAGGTTCCCGGGTTCCCTCTGCCTACCCTGCCCCGTGCGGGATACAGCGTGAAGCTGAGTAGAGTAGAGTTTATCTATGGCCTTACAGTCGTTGGCGGCACAACGACTGTAAACGAGAACAGAGTGCCTTAACACTAGGCAGAGATAGAAAGAACACTAGCAGAGATGCTAACAACATAAATAAGTTGTAACGAGCGTATAAGTATTTCGAAGTAGCTTGAGAAAGTATGGCTTAGTTGGTCGGAGCGCTTGGCACGGGTTCAAATCCAGCTACGTTCAAAATGTTCATACGTTTTTTAATTTAGTATTTCCTAAGTGTGGAATAACATTTTAAAAACATTAGTGAATTACTTGATACATGCCTTACATTTTTGAAAATCTATATGTATCTCCATAATAATCGTTGATCAAGTATATGATATAAGTTAGTAGAAACGTCTCGGAGACAATTTAAGATACTCGATTCTCCGCTTTCCACCGAAATCCCAGACTGTGTGTTGTGTGGCGGTACATAAATCCGCTTTTTCTACCAGAACGGAGAAAAGAACGTAATTCATTCCGTCTATTGGATATCGAACCTACAACCATAGAAAGCGCTTGCAGTCAGACGCTGGCCCACTTTACATCTATGGCCAATAAGTTAGAAATAATTACATATATTATAAGGCCTTACCTAGTAATATTATATATTATAAAAGTTAATTCTGTTTAATTTCTTCATCTATGACTTGACAATATTTTATCTAATATTTACACTTACACAGGTCTTGTGGGATTGTTGTACGGAAATGTAGTTGTCAATGTCTTTATTACAATATATTTATTATTAATTTTGGCCAACAATTGTCTTATTTAATAAGTGTCAAGACAAAAAGAATATTTTTATAAAATACCAACATATCTCGACTGCATAACACTATAAAGAGAAAAACAAGTCAAATAATTATTCCAAGGCAAAGTGCGGCGTTGAGTTCCGCCAATTTACACGCAGCGCCTCAAAAGTGGAGAACGTAACACAGTGTCTACTAAAACTACGAAAAACTAAAACGAAAACTCAAGCCAAATAATTCATTAATATTAACCATTGGAAATTAATTAAATTTTGCAAGGCGCCGATTGTTGATACAGCTCCCAACTGTTATCTCTAATTAATTATTTACAGTTCACGTCTACAACATAACAGGGTAGGCAAAAGGAACTGGTACCTAGCGTTAAGACAGTCCTCTCCCATTAAGACACTTCCGTTACCCACTTAATCCGCCGGATTCTTGAGACATTGTGTCGAAAGATGGAGCTCAAGGCAGCATTTGCCTCATTACCAAATCGATAATATTCATTTCCATGCATAGGAATCGAACCCACAACCAGTCGCGGAACGTCGCACGATTGAGCTCCTGCATCACGACAGCCCTTAATGAGATATTTCGTCGGTCGACCCTGCCATTAAAACACTCAGCAGCTTTCGGAGCCCTCGACCACATCATCAGTGAAAATCAGTCAAAACGATCGATTTTCCTTGTTTTGGATTTTATAAAACTTTTTTGTATTAAATATTTTAGTTATTGGTGTCTTACGAAATACTATTTTTGTATTAAAATAGTAGGTATATTTAATGAAGAAGTCTAGTACTATGTTTATAAGACCTCGGTTGTTTAGAATTAGTTATTTCATCTAGACAACAGGTAAAAACTAATTACATATAAAAAAAACCATTATATACACATATTTCAACTGTTTTCATAAAAACAATGGCTTAAATACAAGAGCTTTATTAATTAAGAATATATTTCAGTGATTATTCAAAATAAAGACATTGATATTACTGAAACAAAAAAAAATGTAAGGTCTAGGCCCGATACAATCAGTTGAACGTGGCGTTTAATTGATATCGTATTGACAAGATAAGATTGTACGATCAACGCTGTTACTACAGCATTCCACATTTTGATATTCGCGCTTACCGAAACGGAAAGTGTACTGTGTAGTGTAGTTTTACTGAACAAAGTGATGAAACAGATGTTTTTATAATGAGAGAGTGCGGTACGTTGGTGAAAAATTTCTCGGGACGTCTCCGTGATTGTCTATTTTCGTTGTGTCTCTTGATATGCTGTTGGTGGAAAGTGAGTAAACTAGCTTGTAGCTTACTAAACACGTTCGAACGATATTTCCATTTATATAGAAAATTGAGTATACTAGATACAACTTTTCTATTTAAAACGTACATTTAAAAATGCAATGTTAAATATAGTACATAGTCCATCGTGACTCAATTATACAGTGCTTAAGCTTGTACTTGTAAAGTTTGTTTGTAGGTTTGATTTGATCCCATAAAAGTGAGTGGGACGATATTTTTCTTGAAATATATTTATGTGTCCGCTCTGATTCTTAATAATGCCGCAGCGCTCACCCAGTACGCTTTAATGTAAATTAACAAGATTAAAAACAAAAAAAAATAACAGTATTAATTATAGATATCTGTGTGTGTCACCGAATCATTGAGGCCCGTAGGGGCGCTGGTGCACAAGAACATGATTGTGTAGCAGCTTGTTAGTTCCGTCCCCACCCTAGAGGAAATGAAATATTTATCTAATATTTCCAAATTAAATATTGAATGTTTTCGTTTTTATCGCTCTGGTAATAAGGCAAAGCGCAGCTTTGAGTTCGGCTACTATAACACGAAATGCCTTAAATTCGGCGGAAAGTGGGCAATGGTACGGAGTGTCTTAACACTAGGTCCTAAGTTCCCTCTGCCTACACTGCCAAGTACGGGAATCAGCATGAAGCTACATGACCAGGATTTAAATTATAACTATATTTGCTTAGTTAGGATTTAAATTGCATGTACTTTATTTAAATATATAAAAAAAAAAAATATACAAAGAATATTTTAATAAATAGGTTTGTTCCACACGTATTCGCTTTTCTATATAATTAGAAACTTTTGTATTAAATATATGATAGGGCACGAATGTATGTAGTATGTAGTATGTACTTATACTTAAATAATTAAGTAAAATGTCTGACATAAAAAATCTATAAAATTTACTACTACTTCCAAAATATATATTTAAAGTGAATAATAATTTGATTATTATTATAGCTTCATGTGGTATTCCGTACATGGCGGTGTAATCTGAGGGAACTTGGGAGCCTAGTGTTGAGACACTCTGTTCCACTTCCGTCCCCCCTTTCTACCGAAAATTGAGGCATTGTAGGCATCTGTAGAGTGGCGGATGTCAACGTTGACATTAATTTGAAGAGATTATTCAACTACATTTTGGTAGCTCATCGTTTCATTCTTGAGTAAGTAGAGAGCCTCGTGCAGTCTCTGCATACCTCTTTCGCCTCGCCCACTGCCATCAACATCTAATAACATGACCTCATGCTCTTTACGAGACCTTTCGCCACTTTAGAAAGTTAATTGAGGGTCCCCTGGCTCTCAGACCACTCACTCCCCTTTTAAGTCTGTTTTTCATAATGTTTCAGCACCTTATAAATATAGAGCTGAAAGATATAAAACAGAATGTTGTTAATGACAAAAAGAAAAAAAAACCATTACCCTAATTATGGGATCCTAACGATCAAACAAATGTACAAAGAAAATAATCTCCAAAATTATAAAATACTAAAGACTGTGCCAAACAATGTAGCTAATCCTAAACGTATAAGCTTATGGATTAATGAAAAGCATTCGGCCAGCTATAAACTTAATGATTGTATAAACGTATAAAATTATATGGCAATCATTTTGCCATTTATGATGTCTGTTTTTTTTTTAATTTTGTTGTATTAGCCATTGTGTATCTAAGTTTGCAAACAAAGCTTGCCTTGGCCTTTTATTATCCATATCGATTTGGAATTATGACAATGCATGAAGGTATTTGAAATATAGATTCAAAAAATGTGAAAAGTCAAATTATTGCGCTTTTTTGTATTTTGTTAGGAAGTTAATTTATTAGATTACTAGGGGTCTGTGAATAGGTTTGTGCATGCTACTGTAAACGTCTCAGGTTATAAGTTCGATTTCTACTCGAGGAAATAATATGTTCAATATTTTCATTTTCTTCGCTCTGGTGCAAAGCGCAGCGTTGAGTTCCGCAACTCAAGAAGCAATGCCGCCCAAATTCTAAGGAAAGTGGCACAGCATCCCAGAGGGATGCTATGAAATGATAAGAAACATTTTTTTTCTTAAATACTCTCACCTTTACGCTGTATCCCGCACATAACAGGGAAGGCAGAAGGAACCTGGGAACCTAGTGTAAAGACACTATGCTTAACTTCCATTATCCACTATCCACCGAATTTGAGACATTGCTTATTAGGTGGCGGCACTAAACGCCGCGTTTTGCCTTGTACCAGAGCGAAGAAATGAAAACATTAAATATTTAAATTGAAAATATCAAATATTTCATTTCCTCGAGTGGAATCGAACCCACAACCTTTCGGTTACAATCACACACATGTGCCACGACAGACCACTTTTTTTTTAAATAAAGTTTTGTTTATTTTTTATCTCAAATTAAATATATGCGATTTTCCTAGAAAATTAAAATCCCACAATTAGCTTTATTGTAATAAAAATCCCCGGCATTAATGTATGAAGTCAATTGAATGAATCAATCAAATATCACTAACACTATCAGATATATGAAGTACTTGGGTTGGGTTTATTGCCCGCTTGAAAGTATTTCCAGTGTAACTAAAATTAATATATATATATATATATATATATATATATATATATATATATATATATATATATATATATATATATATATATATATATATATATATATATATATATATATATATATATATATATATATATTTATTAAATTTTAATTCAATCGGTAGTGACAATTCTTTTCTACATTTTCATCTCTTTCTCTGTTTATTAGTTTTTCCTGTTGTCTACACCATTATACATTTTTATTAATATGAATGCCTATCAGGTTTTAGATTATCTCATGACAAACACATTTATCTACAGTTGCACAATAGGTTCCATTTTTTCTATTTATGGCTTTCCCAATATGTTATCTATTGGAAAAACCGTAGAGTAAAGCGAGGAGAATATGACATTTGATAAATTACATCTATATTCGAATTTCGTATCTGGCTTCATGTGTATCACTGACTTCTAAGCATTTTTTGTACATATACAGACAAATGAGTAAATATATATATATATATATATATATATATATATATATATATATATATATATATATATATATATATATATATATATATATATATATATATATATATACATATATATATATATATATATATATATATATATATATATATATATATATATATATATATATATATATATATTGACAAGTGACTCGCGAAGCTCTTATATTTAATTCGCTTAAACAAAGTACGTACTTACAGAAAATTAAAGCCGATTTGATAAGTTACTTCTTCATCTTGCAAGTGCTTGTAACTCTTAAAGCATAGCTATAACCTTCGCAATGAATAATAGATAAAAAAAAATGATACTCTAAGTTCATTCATTCAGGAGCTTCCGTACCACATATAGATACACAGGCAAGCTAAGATAGGCAAATCAAACTTATGGATTTAAATTTACCTTAGTAGGAAAACCTTAGTCGTCCAGATGACTGAATATAGAGTTTAAATAACTTGTTACCCTTGCAAAGAGGCAATAATTAGTAAAATTGCGTTAAAATGTGTTAATGGCATAAAATGCATTGATGGCAGAGTGGTCTCGGTGTCAAGACACTCGAGCGACGTGTTCAGGGTACAGCGAAAAGTGAGGAGCTCCTCACTTTTCGCTGTACCCTGAACACGTCGCTTTGCCTTGTTGCCAGAGAAAAGAAATGCGTGACATGAAAAATAAATAAATAAATAAAATAAAATGCATAACCTCCAGATAACGAAAGCGGTGAATAAGTTGTAGCATATGTTACGTTCCAGTTATTAAGTCGAGGGAAAATGTTCATTTGCGAATGTCAGATGCAAAGAATCTCACGATAACGTTTATGCTTGACATTGGCTGAGCCTTTACTTTTAGTTCGCAGTACTTGTACTACAATGACACTGTCACTAATTAGGAAGTACACATGAGGGTAAACTTTTTAAGCTTTTTACTTTCTACCCAATTCGCGCACGTTTTTATTTTGTAGTTTCACGCTGTATCCTGCACATGTTAGGAAGACAGAGGAACCCTGGGAACCTAGTGTTAAGACACTTCGTTTCCATTAAGACACTTCCGTTCCCCACTCACGGCTGAACTTTGGAGGCATTGTGTATTGAGAAGCGGAAGTCAACGCCGTGCTTTGCCTCGTTATTCATTGCTAATGAACTGTGCCTCAATTGGTCTTAATTTGTATGTAGTACTTTAAATATTAGATATATAATTTTAAAGACTAGTTGTGGTGCATTAATAAGCTATATAATATAATTCAAAAAGTTTTCCTACAATAGAACAATAAAAAAACATGATAAAAGCTAAAATATATTTGTTATATATTGTTAAAGTAAATTACGCTGAAATGTTTTAATCAGTGTTTTCTAAGTACATATATTAAAAAGTGGACCACAGGATTTCGACGATCCGACGATCGGCCATCAGGTTCCGACGATTGGTAATACAAAAGATTAATAATATTAAATACACGCAACAAATTCGGTTAAAGAAGTTCATTTGTGTGCGTGTTGTGTGTTTGTATGTGTATTAATTAATGTATAAAGTGAGACGTTTTCATGATATACCTATTAATATTTTTTTTTAATTTCTGCCAATATATGTGATATGCGATATTTTTTTACAATTGTAAATGAATGATTACATAAAAAAATATAAATTAAAAAGTTAAAAAGAAACAATTATATATAATTTAATTTTCTATATTTCTTTTGTTTCTATATTTTAATTATTTTTTATTATATTATAAAATAATTGATATCTGCCAAATTGACAGTTGTTTTATTAAATGGCAGATACTTTCAATAAATTAATATAGGTACATTAACTTAAATAATACTTACACCAAACGTGAGGTTGACATAAATAATATCGAAATCACAAACACGTGATGAATTTTCATTAAATAATCTCATATTTTTACTATTCATTGAAATAAATTATGTAATAAGTTCATTTATTTCATAATTTGTTATAAATAAAATATTGCTTTATAAGTCTTTCCTCAATATAAATAAACACTCATGACTCTGCGACCGTATTAATTGTCGTATGGAATGATGAAATGGAGGCCTATAAACGAGACAGGTTGTGGATTCGATCCCCATTAGAGGAAATGAAATATTAAATATTTTAAAATTAAATATTTAATATTTTCTCGGTCCTGTAAGAACACAAAGCGCGGCGTTGTGTTCCACCACTTAATTGCGCCACGCGATTTCTCAAATTTGGCGGAGTTAGGAACGGAAAGAAGTGTCGTAATACTAGGTTCCCAAGTGCCCTTCACCTACCATTTGCAAGGTTGCATTTTCAATTCCCACTTGGACTCGGCTATTAATAATATTTAAGTATTTTCATTTTGATCTGATACTACATTACTTATATCTTACAAGGTTTAACAGAGAGACAGACTGACAAAAATCACAAAAATTATGACCGAGACTGTATCTCCTCGTCCTCTCTGAGGTATATATGTTGAGATTACCAGAAATAAGTATCATAATTCCGCTTCCATGGTTAGAACTGCTGTTGGTGACACTAAACCTTTCGAGATTACAATAGGGGCTCACCAGGGCTCGGCTCTTAGTCCATTCTTATTCAATGTACCGCTAGATACATCCAAGACCAGCCTCCGTGGCTATATATATGCCGATGACATAGCACTCATTGACGAGAATCGGCTGATGCTAGAGCGTAAAGTGCACCTCTGGAAATGGTACGCTCGAGAACGGCGGTTTTAAATTAAATGTGTCAAAGTATGTATACATGGCTTGCAGGAGCACTATCCATGTAAGTAATCAGCCCTTAAGTCGGAAAAATTCAGGTAGCTCGGATCCGTAAGGCACGAGTCTGGAGGCATCGATCACGATGTTCATGGTCGGATAAGCGGTGCCTGGGCTATGTGGCGGGAGGTCGCTGTGTGGCCTACGTTCGCAAGATACCAACCAAACTAGATGGGCTGATATACAAGTTCAAGTTCTTTTAAACGGCAGCGAATGCTGGCCAGTGTTATTTTGGAACACTTAGGAGCTGATGTCACAGAAATTAAGATGCTGGGATGGAAGTGCGACGTAATGCACTCTGACCGCATACGTAACACATTCATTAATTCAAGCTAGTCTTGGAGTCCGTGCGTATAAGCTCCAAGAGCGTCGCCTGAGATGCTAAGGCCACGTTGTGCGCCAGCCTAGAAACTATGTCAAGTTGCAAGTGAAGTGACAAGTACTAAGTGCCCAGTGTGTGCCTTGATATATCTGTCCCTGAAGTAAGATCACCCGGACGCCCAAGGAAGCGCTGGTTGGATGTCGTGAGAACTAGGACCTGAGACCACAGAGAACGTAAAAGACCATGTAAAGTGGAGTAAGTTAAGTAGGAAGGCATACCCTGGTACGACCGGGATTAATGCCAGGAAGATGAAGAAAACGTCGCGTAGTTTCGCATTTACGTTGTCTATTAATCACTTAGTAAAGATAAACTTTTATATAGAGATTTAATAAGCAACAAATTATATTATTATTTACATAATAAACATTAGTAATTATAATGTATACAATAGAATATATGTACATATAGTAGAATAATAGAGGCCGTATGCGCCTAAAGAATTCGAAAGCGGCAACTTAACAAGTATATTCAATCTCTTATATTATTCAGTACGAAATTAAGGCTCTTTCTGAGACTTGCCAAGCGTCCACCAACATAAGCATGTTAACTGGGTGTTGGTTCGTGAAAGCTTGCGGTAGCTTGTATTTGGTTTAGATCAGCGTCGGTTTTTAAACATAGATCAAAGGGTGTTTGCTGAAAACCGACTTACTAAGCCTCAACTAGATTTTTCTGTTCTGCTTTATGCTCAAAACTCCATTCCGTTCCCCACTTCCTGTCGAATTTGATATATTGTGAGTGGCGGCCGCTTCGCTTTGCTCATAGCGACTTTAAAAGCGAAGAAATAAAAACATGAAATATTTAAACTAAAAATATTAAATATTTAATTTTCTCGAGAGGGGATCGAATCCACAACTGTCGAGTTTACAGTCACACGCTTGTGACATGATATAAGTTATCAGGAATACCTACCTACTAACCTACCACATCTGATCTGATAAAAGAGATAAGAAATATTTTCAGCTACTATAAGATTATATTATCTTAACGTTTTTTCTAAGATTTATTTCACATAAGTATTCCGTATGTTGATTAACAACTTCTTCGAACTTTACATTCAATACCTCGTGCTCACTCTGCGTTCGAACACAGTTTTAAAGGCAACTTCTTAAATTACTTCAATCGCGTATCGGCTTTTATACCACTTAATTACGGTGTTAGCAACTCTGCAAGGAGATTTTACAAATTTCCACCGCCCAAAGATAATTCGTTACAATAATCGTTTGGCAATTATTTCGACGTAGCTTGAACGTATGGTCAGAGGGCTTGGACAGTTTCCAAGAGGGGTTTAAATCCTGCTACATTAAAATTTACGTACGCTTTTAAATTTAGTATACTCTATAAAATTTTCTTACATTGCTAATTTCATATAAAATCGAGCTAAAACGATGCATAAATGCACTTATTTTTTGACTTAGTTGAATGATTTTTCACGTTAGTTAATTTTTTCTGTACTCCTAAAAGTCGTAAACATGAGTATTTCATATCAATTACAACTAGATACCCCCACGCAATCTCAAGATAAAAGATTTTGACAGACGAACAACAATAATAATTGTTTAAAAAAAAAATCTATTAAAGTTCCAATTCTTTTTTACGGAGCTCTAAAAAATTCAAAATAATCATCAATCTCACAGCCGTCGCATGTACTATGTATTTGGACATGTTTCTATTACACTATTACTGCATCGTCTCGCACAGCCGAAAAGGTTGGGAAAATTTAGAGTCAAGATACTTCATCCTCTTTAAATGTATTTTTACGTATTGTGTAGTGCGGTGGCCCTAGTGTGTGGCTGTAAACACGACTGGTCGTGGGTTGAATCACCACTTGAGGAAATTCATTTAATTTCTTCGCTCTGGTAACAAGGCCGTGTGACGAAAAAAAGTGGGAAACGGAATGGAGTGTCGTAACACGAGGTTCCTAAGTTCCCTGCCATGTGCGGGATACAGTGTGAAGCCGAAGCTGTAATTATTATGTTTAAATTTAAAACTATAAAATATCTTCATACTTTCATACTTATTAGCAGCAAGGTAGACACTTTTTAACACGCAATTCCTTGAACATTCGGCTGAAAGAAGACAACGGAAGTGTGTTAATGGAAATGTTTTAACACTAGGGAGTGTTCTAACACTAGGTTACCATGCTACTTCCGCCTACCCTACCATGAGTTAGGTTTTCCCTACCTTAGAAACTCAACTAAAAATATTAAGTTAATTGTATAAGAACTAATCTATATTTATTTATAAGGAAACGCGATAATAACGCCATATACGTCAATTAAATGCTGTTAATTAATAACTGCACGTTCTGCGTTTATATGCACACGGCGTATATGGTATCGATTGCCGCCGATACTTTACGAGGGTACGTGGAAAAATAATCACCTTGGTGTCACACTTTTCTTCCCACGCTCGAAGTGTGAAGAAGCTTTAAGTGATGTTAAGTAAATTAAAGAATTATTTTATGAATTATTTATTTTTTAGAAGCATCGTGGGGCAGCGACGCGGCGTTTGACTTTGATTGTAATTGCAAAGATTGTGGGTACAAGTCTATTAATTGCAAAGATTGTGGGTACAAGTCTATATATCTTTTGAGGCGCGGAGTCTCCAAGAATTATCTTAAATTCGTACATCTGTTGATTGGATTATTTTAATATAGAAAAAATCCTCATTGAATTATTTGGTAACACTCCACAAAAACTATACAAAACTAGCCTTAGTAGAGCTTGCCTATCGAGGCATCAGCACAAAATGCTACAAAAACTAAGTATAAATGCTCGGCTTGTAGGTGCGTTGACGTAGAAGCTTGATTTTGTCTGGGTTCTAAGTTGTTAGAATTAACTCCAGCTTGATACCGCGCGATCTAAAGGTCACGGACAAAATATTCATATAAGGATTCCGTTTTTACCTTTTGAGGCTCGGGACCCTAAAAATATAGTCACGTCTCTTTACTTCAATTAAACAAGATATTGGAAAATGTTCTCATTGACCTGGATATACTCGTATATCTAATATACCTGACATCTTTTTTTCTGCAGAAACAATTTTATTAAAGGCTGAATCTATACATACGATAACCGTACGAATAATTTTTAATTATTAATCCGGTTACTGTACGAATAATTGATAGTTATTTGTACAGTAACTGGATTATTAGTCCAGATACATTTAAGATACATTATCTTCAACAATTAGAACTTTTTTTTTAAATTATAACGTCTTAAGAGGTAACGGTGGTAAAATATCATCATGGGGGCAATAAAAAATAAGAAATGTATAAAGCTCTCCCAATAATATAAAACTGTTCCTAACCTAACCTAACCAAAAAAAAAAAAAATATCCGGACGACTAATTAGAAATTATTCGTACAGTTATCGGACTAATAGTCACTTTGTTTATTGAAATATTTCTAAAGAAAACCTTCCAATTAATTGCAAAAGTGTCATAAGAGAATTATCTATAATTTCATATGTTCACTACTACTTTAAAAATGCACAAGAAAAAAAATCTGATATGGTCCATAATTTTAACAATATTTTTTCTTGTTAAAGTTGATAATTGGTTGTGATTTGTTATATTAATCTCACCAAAAACATCCTGTAGAACACCAGCCAAGTCTCTTTGACGCTTACTGCGTCAGATTGCTTGCTGTGTTTCTTTTATTAATACAGTAAAATTTTACGTGACCGATCGTTGAACATCATTTAAGCATAAGTTTGTTGATTAACACAAGTCGACGCACAAACCAAATTATAGAGAGTAGGCAGAGGATGGTTGAGGGACCTATTGTTAAGACAATTCGTTTCCTTTAGCCATTACTATCTAGCTATTCCCCACTGCCCGCCGAATTTGAGGCACTGCGTAATGAACACCGTAGATCAACGCCGCGCTTTGCCTAGTTATCATATCGAAGAAGTTATATAATTATAATAGTTCCATTTCCTCGAGAGGTGATCCGACCCACAACCTGCCGTATTTGCAGTCGCATGCTAAGGTCTCTGTAAAAAGACAATGAGGCCTGTCATATGTCATGGATGACAGGCCTCAGTGGCTTTTTCTTTTTTTTAGCTTCACGCTGTATCCAGGGTAGGCAGAGGGAACCCGGGAACCTGGTCTTAAGACACTCCTGGTGTTAAGGAACTCAACGCCGCGCTTTTGCCCTATTACCAGAGCGAAGAAATAAAACATTAAATATTTAAATTGTAAATATTTAATATTTCATTTCCTCGACTGGGGATCGAACCCAGAACCTGTCGGTTACAGTCACACGCTTGTGCCGCTGCGCCACGACAGGCCTCTTGGCCGGGCTGGTAGGCTGTCTTTTTATGTACCTAGATATAATTGTTTTCTTTTTTTCACAGTCCAACAAAGTATCAGCGGCCTCGCATACGCGTCAGATAGACGTAGGCGTGATAGAGGAGGGCGTCAAGAGAAAACATAACAAAATAAAAACATCAAAGTACACTCTCCTCATGTTCATACCGAAGAATTTGAGCGAACAGTTCAGAAGAGTTGTGAACTTTTATTTCCTACTTGTGACAGTTGTCGCTGTTGTCATAGGTATGTTTTATGAAAGATTTTCTGGTTTCGATTCTGTTTTTCATTATATTTCTAAGAACATCATATAATTAACTATATTGCTTGGCAGAAAGTGGAGAGCGAAACGTAATTTTCCTTCTCCCTGGCCTGCCATGTACGTGATGCAACGTGAAGTTGTTCACGTCGGGCATAAGACACTCCATTCTGTTCTCCACTTTCCGCCTAATTTGAGGCATTGCGTGTTGAGTACGGCGGAACTCAACGCCGCGATTTGCCTTGTTATCAGAGCGAAGAAATGAAAATAGTTTTTTTAGCCTTCCCCTATATATATAAAATATAAAATTTCTACAAGTGAGGATCGCACTTACAACAAAAAATTAAGTAATTAATAATTTTAAATTTCCTTCTTTCTTTGTAAAACAGTCATTGCTGTACACTCTGCAAATACACACCTAGAGCAAACCAATGTTATTATCTAGAAAGAAACTTGAGAACGTGAATCATAGTATAAATAATGAATTATCATTTGAAATAAAAGACATCGACATTGTATTACATTAGGTTTTACACTATATCTATATAGATAGATAGAAGTAGAAAATAATTGATACATCAATTTGTTACTTTTATTGTCAGATTAGAAAATACATTTTATTAAAAATGATAATAATGAAATAAAATGGTAGATAAAAATCATAGATTATATAAATTACATTGAAGAACACAAATTTATTATATATATATATATATATATATATATATATATATATATATATATATATATATATATATATATATATATATATATATATATATATATATATATATATATATATATATATATATATATATATATATATATATATATATATATATATATATATATATATATATATATATATATATATATATATATATATATATATATATATATATATATATATATATATATATATATATATATATATATATATATATATATATATATATTACAAAATATTATATTATCAACAGATAGTCCAGTATCACCATTCACAAGTATAGCACCGCTAACTTTTATGGTGTTAGTGACAGCTGTGAAACAGGGATACGAGGACTGGCTTCGACATAAAGCGGATAACAAGGTCAACAATCAAATTGGTAAGTAGTTTTGATCCATCGTTAAGTTGTATCACACAAGAGGAGGGAACCTAGTGTTAAGACACTCTGTTCCACACTTGCCTACATTTTTTTGTGAAATTGCAAGAGCGTGGCAACATTCAACGCTGCGATTTGTCTTGTTACCGGTACAAGTAAATATTTTACCATAAGAAGTTGTTTAATTATTTATTATTACGATAATAATATTATTATAAAATTTATCAATTCATTCATTTTAAATATGAGTTTCTTCCACCTCTTAATATTTCAATATATTAAGAGGTGGAAGAAACAGGTTAAAACATCTAGTTCGGCAATTGCCACCAATTTTTTGGAAAATTGAATGCTCAATGGCGTAATTTATCGCCGCACTTTGTCACTCTCTCTCTCTCAGCTTCACGTTGTATCCCGCACATGGCAGTGTAGGCAGAGGAAACTTGGGAACCTAGTGTTAAGACACTCCGTTCCACTTCCGTTCCCCACTTTCCGCCGAATTTGAGGCATTGCGTGTTGAGCCCGCGTTTGGCCTTGTACCAGAGCGAAGAAATGAAAATATTAAATATTCACTTCCGCTACGTTACATACTTATAATATTTATCTTGTTTCAATATTTAATCATGGTTTTAATTAATTTTTAGATAATTATTAATATCTACGATTATATTGATATGAAATTAATGTTTGAATGTACTTTGTATCACACACAGCTAATATAATCGAAAATACATTTTTACTCTGTAACAAACACTTCTCGCTCCAGTAGCGAGGCGAAATGCGGCGTTGAGTTCCACCATCCAACCCCGAATGCCTCAAATTCGGCGAAACGTGACGAACGCAATGAAGTGTCTTAACACTAGGTTTCCGTGCTCCCTCCGCCTACCCTGCTATGTGAAAAGGAAATAAAAAAAGAAAGGGACTAATGTGGGAAATAACTGCTGAACTACCATTTATTGTTTAATTTTATATAAGATATTTATGTATGTACAATGTCATGTCACGATTGCATATGTACGTCACACGTGTTAAGATATTATCAGAAAGTAGCTAAGTGTTTCGTGTTTTGTTCTACGAATATGTCTAAAATGATAAAAATTACACGAACAAATTAATGAAATTAGTTTTACAAAAAAGATAATGCTTCAAGCAAGTATATTACCACATCTACTATTAATTAACATACATAAATATTAACAGAATTTATATCGTCGTATATTCGAATCCTGTCGAATTGATGTTTTTCAATAGAAATGTGAAATTTCCTTATATTTCAATTAATTACATTACATATTAAAATATTAAATTATACATAAAAAACTGTCGGTATTTTTTTGGATTTATCAAAAGCCTTTGATACAGTGTCTATCCCACTCCTCTTTGCCAAATTAAAAAGAATTGGTATCCGAGGAATCAGAATCTGTTATGACCTTTTAAAGAGTTATCCTACCGATAGAACTCAGTTTGTTTTAATAGACAAAAATATGCTGGACCTTATTCTATTTTAAATATATATTAATGACCTGTGCAAGTTACAAATCCCGAATTGTAAAATTATCACCTGTGCGGATGACAGTGCACTTATTGTTCATGGTACAACATGACCTGATGTTCGTAAACATAGTGAAAGAGCTTTAATTATTATAAATAATTAAAAAACAGAAAAAACTAAATTTATTACTTTCTGCCACAAATCCCAGCTTCTATGTCCACCTTTCCTATCCCACATAAATGTCATACAAGCCAGATTCAATTTTGGGATCGCCGCTCTCTTAGGCGATCACGTACAATTAAGTATCTCGGAGTAACCCTAGATGAAAATCTCACGTGGACTGAACATGTAAACGTAATGGTGTCCCGATTAAGAATGTTTTTATATGTTTTTATTTGTGAAATGGTAAGTCTTAACTTAGATCTAGTGATTACTTACTTAGCTTCACGCTATATCCCTAGCGAGGCAGGAACAGTGAACGGGGCGCTAAACGCTACGGTCTCGGCATACCTCTTTCGCCTCCTCCACTGTCATCAACCTCATCATACATGATCTCCGGGGGGTCCTCATGCATTTTACGTGACCTTCCTCCAGTATCGTCGATACTGTGTTTTCGAAGGTCAACCGAGGGTTCCCCCTACCTCTCTTACCACTCACTCTATCTAGTGCATCTCCAGCAATCCTAAAAATGGTTTATCTCTCTTTTCTGCAGTTTATTCTGAATTTATATTATTTCTGAACTGCTTATTGGAGTGGAGTTTCGAAGTTATATTGCTTCCATTGGAGAAAACCCAAAGATGTGTCTTAAAACTAGTGACACATAAATCTAGACGTTTTCCGACTACAGATTTGTATCGAGTTTGTAATATACTTACTGACACCATTATACGAAAACATACACATTTATTTTTCGACCATGACATTGTTACTTTAAAACTCAGATTTGATAAGGTCTGTACGATTGAACATCGTCGTTTAGCCTCCACAAGTGAACATTATTATTATTTATGTTCTACACTATATAACAAAGTTAACGAGAAGCTTATGTAATATCAACTCCCTAATCTTACGAAACTGTAAAATTAAACTTAATAGTTGGTTTATAACATTAAATAATGACGAGGCAAAAAATGTTGTAACAACATGAACTTAAAAACACACACACAGAAATACACACTCATACAGACACACAAGCACGCACTCACACACATCTTAATTATCTTATCTTTAATTATCTTACCTAATTTTTTTTTTTAGCTTCACGCTGTATCCCGCACTAGGCAAGGTAGGCAGAGGGAACGGAAGTGAAACCTTATTAGTTTATATTTTTTTTGTATTTTATAATAAAATTTGTTTTATTAATATATTTGCAACAATTAAAAAAATAAATATATTGTATTAAAATGCACGTGTTGCACTGTGTTGCACTAATGCAGTTATTATCGTGTAGATTGATAATGTATTACTTTGTTAATTGTTATAAATAAATAAATAACTAATGTAGATAAACAATGTATTAAGTATATTACGTAGCTATGTCTGTCTGTATACAGTTTCATGTGACATAATTGTATATTGTCTAAAATGCTAATATTGAAATATAACAATAACTAATAAATTGGTAAAAGGTGAGTCGGATATACCTATTGGGGGTTCCGTACTAATTTTAAGATTGTAAGTCAACGT
The DNA here is from genome assembly GCA_019049475.1 of Eueides isabella. Lineage (NCBI taxonomy): Eukaryota > Metazoa > Arthropoda > Insecta > Lepidoptera > Nymphalidae > Eueides > Eueides isabella. Next base: position 14,224,966 of record CM032386.1, read on the forward strand.
AATGAGTCTTATAAAAGTTGAGAAACTTAAAATTGTCTTTCTGTCTTTGTCGCTTGCCTTTTTTATATTAAATGTACTACATACAGTATATACATTAGTAGGTAACTAACTACTATGTAAGAGTTTATAAGAAATATAAAAATGATGTTTCACGTTTCGTATTCTTACTTCAAATTCTATAACTGTTGGACCATGGGACCTTTAGTAGACTTAAAATAATTTTATTTAAAATAAAAAGTTTGCAACTTTTTTTGAAAGTCAAACAATTTACTGCCTCAAACTTGAAAAGAACCGGTGATACTTAGCGGGACATGTCATTATTTATATAAATCAAATGCTTACTTAGAAACTTGAATTTATCTGCGCTCCAAAAGCCATAAGCCATATTTGATATTAATTTCAGTTTGATACCTCCGCGCAATCTCTAGATAAGGATTTTGGTTTTACTCTTTGAGATATAGAAACCTATAAGCCGGTCAATTCTAGATCGCATACGTTCATATACCAGTTCAGGAAACACTTGTCTTAAAATCACCACTTCAGATGTGCCTATTATGTACACTATCTATTAATATAAGTACCTACATAGTCACGTTTACATATGTCACTCAGCTGATCTCTATCGTAGAGATAAAACTGTTTTGGTATCGAATACCGGAATAGCGATGGTTTTAAAATTATAGGAAATTGACTTATGAAAATGGGTATTTCCAAAAGAAATATTTTTTTGCTGATATTTGTCACCATTGTGACGTATAATAAATGTTATTTCTGTAAAGATTATATATATTAAGTTTAAAAATTAGTTTAGATGGTTAGAAAACCCGATGATTTTTTTCTTTTTTTAGTAATATAAGTTCTAAAATAAGAAAGGACGTAATTGTCACGCAGCAGCACAGCGTTTGACGTTTGAGGTTCGATTCTTACTCAAAGGATGAATAATTTTCATACGATTGGTCTGGTAATAAGACAAAGCGTGACACGTTAACACGCAAAGTCTTTAAAATCAGCTATTTCCCAAGAAGAAGAATGAAGAACAAGTTAAGACACTGTCTAGTGTACTAATATTCCTAGGCATACGCTGCCATATGCACGATACAATACGAAGTAAAAAAAATGTAAAATAAGCAGAAAATTAATTTCATAATAATGAATTTCAAGGTATGATACGAGATTAGAACCTAACATATGTTTGTTGTTTCAGTGGAAATAGTCCATAAAGGAGTTATAAAAGAAGTACGTAACTCCTCAATCGCCCCGGGAACGTTGGTTCGAGTGAAGCGTGGCAGGGAAGTACCGGCGGACTTGGTGTTGTTGTGTTCCGCGGGTGAAAAGGGCAAATGTTATGTCACAACTGCAAATTTAGACGGAGAAACTAATCTTAAAACGTTGAGAGTTCCACCACCGTTAGTTGGATATACAGCAGGTACTAAGTTACAAATAATTATTAGACCTGTGATGGTGCAGTGCCACATGCTTGACTGTAACGCGACAAGTTATGGATTCGATCCCCACTCGAGGAAATTTAATAGATTCAATTCGTCGGAAAAAGCATTCTTAAGTGTCTTATAAACAATAGATTAGAAAAAAAAAGTAAATAAATTTGAAAACTTTTGAAATGAAGTGAAGTTAAACTGATATTCCACTAAAAGAAAAATACTTTTTTAGAAAGAATAATACAATAGCAACGTTGAAATTTTTATCCATTTCTCAAAAGAGTTAAGCAATTGCAATAAGAATCCGTTACAGTTTCTGAGAAAGTATTAAATTTTATTTACCATTTGTGAATAACCAATCGGTGAAAATCGGCAAGTTTTGTAAGATACAAAAAAAAAATCCATACAAAATTGTAATTATACTGTGTTAATATAATTATTATTTTCATAGATATAATCCCACAAGGGATGCGGATAGAAGTTCCGCATCCGGTTGCGGATTTATACACATTTTACGGTCGACTTGACATACCTAATACAAACAGCTTGGCTCTGAACACAGATAATTTGATGTTGAGAGGATCGAGGGTGAAAAATACAGAATGGGCGATCGGCTGTGCTGTTTATACTGGTAAGAAATATGTATTTTATCAATAAATTTATCTCACATATTTAAAGAGAGAAATCCAAATATGAGAATTTACTATTTTCCGTGAATTCTCTCATTCTCTATTAATCCTTAATGATTGCTGACGAAGACTTACTTTGGTTAGTTATAATGTAAAAAAAATAACATAACATTCTGAGGCCTAAGGCCCATTTATGCCCATAAGCGTATGATTGTAGACGTGATAGACTGTGGGATCAATTCCCAACCAAAAAAAAAAATAATTTAAATTTTTTTGTCCCACAAGGTAAAAGTGTGTCGTTGAATTCCACCACTAAATACGCATTGCCTCTAGTTCGGCAGAAAGTGAGGAACACTTAACGTGATTTACCTTCACGGTATATTCCTAGCAGATGGGTAGGCAGAGTGAACGGAGCGCCAAACACTATGGACATTTTAGATTCACATAGTATCTGCATTCATATATCATGCAGATTCTGATTTTCCGCACAACTTTGTTGCGATGGATTTACTTTTGCTGAGTCGAAACATATGAAAATAATTGAATCCTCCGTATTGGAATCGCACCCAGAACCGCTGATTGACAGTCAAACTGTGTTTTTTCTCCACCACAACGGCCTCATATTATACATTTATAAATTATATAATTTCAGGTGAAGAAACAAAACTGGCTCTTAATTCCAAATATTCTGGCAACAAATTTTCATCATCAGAAACAGCTGTTAACAAATTCTTATTTATTTACATATGTCTATTGATAATAGAAATGACTGGATCTTTTGGGGCCAAAATTTTGATAGAAAAGTGGAATACAGATCGTGAAGTATATTTGGGACCAGGACCTGCCTCGCCCTTGGGCTTATCTTCAATATTGCAAGATTTGTTCTCGTTCTTGCTTCTGTATTACTACATTATACCAATGTCCTTGTATGTGACTATTGAGTTATATAAATTTATTGGTAAGTTGCTTAAAGGCCAATTCATAATTGAGTTTTTTTATGTGAACACATAAAATAATACATTTTGTGTTCACATAAAAAAACTCATCGCTGTCTGTATATGGAAGATATATGAGAAAATCTATTTTTAGGGGATTTTTTTAATGTAGCAGATCCTATTTGACTGTTTGTCTGTATGTTTGTCCACGCTAAAGATAAATAAATAGCCACCAAACCTCACAAACTAAATGAAATAAATAATTAGTTCCAACTATTAATCAACCCACAGGTGCTCTGTTTATCGGTTGGGATGAGGATCTCCGATGTGATGAGACAGGAAGACCAGCCATCGCCAACACTTCAGATCTCAACGAGGAATTGGGCCAAGTGGAAGTCCTGTTTTCAGATAAAACTGGCACCCTTACCAAGAATCTCATGGTGTTCAAAGCGTGTTCCATCAAGGGGCATATTTATGAGGAAAGGGACTCTAAGTTATATGACACGGAACGGTTTGAAGAGCCTGTTGATGTACGTCAGGTCAGTGTAAATTGTATTTTTTACTATATGTTTTATTTGTTTATACATTGTATATGTTTCATTGATTGATTTCGTTTTTTCTGTGCGTGGTAAATTTTTGTGTGTATGTGCGTGCGATCATAGCAGGAGAAAAGACGTTACGCCATTGAAAGCGAGCGACATAGAAAAACACTACATAGAAAGAGAAAGCATAAACAATCACAATTCATGATAAAATTGGTAAAGTGCGATTTTGTACTTATAAAAGTTGGCAAACTTATGTTTGCGGGGGAAAGGATTCATTATGTATCAAATTAACTACAATATAAGTTTCCAATTCTTTTTTCTTTTCACATTACGAATTTTTTCCTTTATTTATATAGTAAGTTCTAACTTCGAGCCAAATGTTATGACCGTAAGGTTCTTCCATGTAGCTTTTAAAGTTTTGATTACGCAGGGAATTTCATATAAAATGCAGCGAAAACGGTGCATAAACGGTTGTATCTTTAGATTGCGTTGAGTTTTGCCTACCGTACTACTATTTAATACTAGATTTTCAGGTTCCCTCTGCCTTCCCAGCTATGTGCGAAACAGCTACAGCCTAACAAATTAAATACTTAATTCACAACCAAATAAATATACCTACATCCTGTTTAATGTATCTATGTATATGTATAAATAAATTCAATATCAGGAAACCAGATTACGTTTATCAATTAGAGATAAGTCTCTGAAACACCAACACTAGGCTTGCCTTTATTTTGTTTTCTTAAGTGTTGTAGCGTCGCTTTGTTTATCGTTTTATCTTCTGCAAATTAATATTATCATATTGTGTAGGTACAATTACAACCGTCAACAGTGCTATAAATATTTTTGGAGGGCGTTGACGTTGTAACCTGAGTTAATAGCGGTTTTTTTTTAGCTTCACGGTATATCCAGCACATGTTAGCGTAGGCTGAGAGGACTAGAAAGCTTAGTTTTAAGACAGTCTATGCCGTTCTCAATTTACCGACGAATTTGAGGCATTACGTGTTGAATGGCGGAACTCAACGCCACGATTTGCCTTATTACCAGAGGGAAAAAAATTATATTTATTTAATTTCTCGGGTAGGATCAACCCAAACACTGTCACCTTTTACGGTCATTGTCCTTGGTAGTGCCACTGCGCAATGATAGACCTCTTCGATTAAATCTGAAATGTTTCAAAACCCACATTTTTCAAAAGATCTAATGTATACCTAAACAGTTTCAACGATTTAACCTTAAAATATTAGTAAACACATAGATGGAGTTGATGTTACCAAAAATAGATAACATCGCAAGAATTTCGAGTGTCGATAGACTATCAAAATTACTTACTTATCTCGTCGTCTGACACTTAACGGTTAAAATGTGGGTTAGATCCAAGATCTAACCCACATTTTAAACTTCACAAAAATTGGTCTGAATTCTGAGCTAGGTATTTCTTTTGTTATTTTACTTTTTTGAGGCACAGTATCTTATCAATTCAATGTATGTACAAACGTAATCAGTTTCAAGTAATAATTGTATTGATTATCCAAACCACAAATTTATTTAGACTTACCTCGATATTCAATTATCTACTGAGAGAAAAAATATGACTAAATATGACAGGCTTCAATCCCCACTCGAAGAAAACATTATGTTCCCAGGTTTCCTGAAAGAAAGGCCTGTCGTGACGCAGTCGCACAAGTGTTTGACTGTAACCGACAGGTTGTGGGTTCGATCCCCACTCGGGGAACTAAAATATTTAACATTTTCAATTTAAATACTTAATGTTTTCATTTCTTTGCTCTGGTACAAGGCAAAACGCAGCGTTGAGTTCCGCTACTCAACATGCAATGCCTCAAATTCGACGGAAAGTGGGGAACGGAAGTGGAAAGAGTGTCTAAACACTAGGTTCCCAAGTTCCCTCTGTCTACCCTGCCATGTGCGGGATACAGCGTACAGGTGAGTTAAAGTTTCGTTTGACTGCCCATATACAGTGTGAAGCTGAAAAATAAGAAAATGTGCTCAATAAGCATTACATCATAATTTATTTAAAAAAACATGTAAAAGTATTATGCCACAATCTTGTCTATTATACTTCCACCTGGTGGAGGTATTTTTTACGTAAACGAATATATATAGGTATGTTACAATCTTTCGTGAGCAGAGCAGCAGAACTAACATAAGGATTTAAAAAAAATATCTCCTTTCCGCCCTATTCTAGTTATTGGCGAATGGCGATATCCAACGCAACGCTTTATGTTATTACCAGACCGAAGAGAATGACTATATTCCTTTTTCCCGAACGGGAATCAACCTCACAACATATCTCTCTCTCTCTCTCTATCTCTATCTCATCTGAGATTTCGCATCCGTAAGGAGAAAAACGAATATGTTTTTTGTATATGTTCTACATCCATAGAAATAAAGAGGCAGCGCGAGGCCTGCCGTGGCGGTGCATAAGTTTGTGGCTTTATAACACACTTTAGTATAATTTTATTAAAGAATAAAATATTAGACTGTACCACATATTTTCTATTTCAGACAGACGTTAAATTTTTCTTCAAAATTCTCGCGTTATGTCATTCAGTACAAGTATCGAGCGAGGATATGAAAAAATTGAGCGCTCGGCTCTCAGGACAACAAAGTTTACAACTAATGAATATATTTAGAAAAAAGAAAATAAGTAAAGCGAGGGGAACCGGAAACGAGAACGTCACAGAAAATAGCACTACCGACAACGTAAATTGGAATTCGTTACTTAATGAAAACGGTAGCAAAATGGATTATCAAGGCAGTAGTCCAGATGAAAAAGCATTAGTGGAAGCGGCCGATAGAGTAGGGGTTACATTTTTGGGTGAAGAAGGCAACAATTTGTTGGTGAAAGTCGGCGATCATACGGAAATATATGAAAGATTGCAATTGATTGAATTCAACTCGGAAAGAAAGCGGATGTCGGTCGTCGTTAGAGATAAGGACGGTAAAGTAAGTTTTTGTGTGCTTTTCATTTATATTAAATTTTGTAAAATTTATCATATTTCACACGTACATATATATGAATTAATCCTTTTATTGAAAAAAAAAAACAATGTTTTGCAATAAGCCTTATCGCGGTTATCGTGTAGATCAAATTATTAAAATCGTCACGTAGCAAAATACTTTATATTGCATGCGTAGACAAGAAAAAAGAAATAAACACGAGTAGGGTTGTTGAAAAAGTATCGATATATCGATATTTCGCCAATAGATTGATACAAAATGTCTGAAAATTGAATCCGTAACCGTAAAGGATTTTTGAATTCGCCACCGATTCCAGATAAATATCAGTTTGTCATACATTGTTTGATACGATAGATAAAATAAAAACGAACAAAATATTATATAAATAGATAAAATATAATTAGAAGTTAGCTTTTTAGTTTTTGTTGTTACTATTTTATGTTGCAATTATTTTGGCGACTACTTCCATTTTAATTTAGAATCTATATTGAGTGGTATATATTATCTAAAATTTACATTAATTGTCAGTTGAATATTGAAATAATAAAAAAGTTAATCATTCATAATTTAATCAAACGCTAATGTTACTTAAGTTAATATATTTTTTTTAATTTTGAAACTTCAACAAAAAGTTCAAAAAGGTCAAAATCAAAGTACAAAAATAACTAATATATAGGTACAAAATATATAACCAGTGTAGTAATCAAAAAAATATCAAGTTCAGATATCGATAGATAGCATGTAAGGCGTAATTGTGCCTTATCTAAAAAGTAAACACATTACTTTAAGCTTTTCTTTATTGTAAAGCAATAAACTAGGATAAGGATTTCACAATACACTACAATGATATATAGGTATATTTTAGCGTAGTGTATTGTGACATATATAGGTATATTTTAGACAGAAATCATTGAAAACGGGTACGTAGTGACGTAGCACTACGGATTGTCCAATTACTTATAATTTTTTTGATTGCTACATATATTTTTTGGCTTCACGCTCCTAAAGATCAAAGTCTGAAAAAATAAAATTACAAAAGAGCCCTGACCTACTCGTATGATATCACTACATTGTTTTTCATATCCTAGAGTGGGAATCGAACACACAACCTGCTGATCTTACAGCACACGCTTGTACCCCTGCACGACAGGCCTCGTGGCCTCGTGGCCTCGTGGCCTCGGTAGCAAGATCTAAATTGAAGAAATAAATAAATACATAAAAATAAATCTATATTAAATAATTTCAGATATGGTTATTTTGTAAAGGCGCCGAATCTGCGATATTTCCTATTTGTAAAGACACCGTGTTAGTAGAAGAAAGTGGAAGAGATATCAACAGTTTCGCTAATAAAGGACTTAGAACACTCGCTGTGGCGTACAGGGAGGTTCCCGTCGACGAGTATGAAAAGGTCGCTGAATGTAAGAATTTATAAAATACTAGCCATCAGCCTGTGGCTTCGCCCGCTTGAATTACACTATATTATTTACCAATCTCAATTATTTTCTTATTATAATAAAGTAAAATTTCTAAATATTTTAATATTACGTAACTTTTTTATTTAGTAATGATTATATCAAGTCATTAATTGTCATTAGACTTATCTAATTTACACACTACTATTCTAATGATATTATCGTTTTATAGATAGTATATTAATATATTCTAGATTAAAATTTAAACCGATTAAATAAATCAGCTGTTATTTTACAACATTTAGTGAAATAGAATATAATTTGTATTAGAAGAATTATTTTATTTATTATACCGATTGAAATAAAACAAACACAAAACGCTAGAGGGCTTATCAAAATAAATGTAAAATCAGCATTTAAATCAGTGAAGCCGGATCTAAGATTAGCGTGCACAAAGCAAATAAACGGACCCATTTTTTATTTATTTTGTCATTTAAGTGTATCTGTATCCTCTGTATCCCAGGTAAGGCAAGATAGGCAGAGGGCACTTGACTTAGTAAATGTAGTTAACAGTATCTTAACATGTACTCCGTTCCCATCAAGATACTTCTGTCAGAAGTCTTCTGTTCAGCATAATTTATTCTTAATTACAAGTTTAACTACAGCTAGCACAGTAGGCGGAGGGTACTAGGCAACCTAGTGTGACACTGCCTTCCGTTCCCCACTTGCCGCTGAATGCTTCAAGCATTGAGTGCTGAGTGGCGGATCTCTACGCCACGCTTTGCATTGTTACCAGAGGGGAGAAATGAAAGCGTTAAATATTTCATTTCCTCACCTGGGGCAAACCATATCCTGTCGAAGAGAAGCCTGTCGTGGCGTAGGGGCAAAGCGTGCGAATGTAAAAACGAAACTATCGTAATTTTTTTTTTTTTTTTAAGCTTCTCGCTGTATCCCGCACTAGGCAGGGTAGGCAGAGGGAACGGAAGTGAAACCTAGTGTTATGACACTCCGTTCCACTTCCATTCCCCACTTTCCGCCGAATTTGAGGCATTGCGTGTTGAGTGGCGGAACTCAACGCCGCGCTTTGCCTTATTACCATTAAAGAATACGAAACTATCGTAATTTTATAAATAACATAGATATATTCTGTATCTACAGCAATAAAGGGGGTGGACGTATCTGGTAGCGCGGGTGCTCTCGCGGCGGTGACGCACCAGTTTAGGACTCTAGAGCATTCGTTACGGCTTGCGGGCGCGACGGCCGTGCAGGACTGCTTGCAGGACGGCGTCGCCGATACGCTCGCGTCTCTACGGCGGGCAGGCGTTAGAGTGTGGGTGCTTACTGGTGATAAGGTACTTTATATATTATAAATATTTGTTTTTTTTATAAATATTTTATTTCATTTGTTTTTGTTATAAATATTTGTTTTTTTTTTTTCAGCTTCACGCTGTATATCGCACTAGGCAGGGTAGGCAGAAGAAACGGAAGTGAAACCTAGTGTTATGACACTCCGTTCCACTTACGTTCCCCACTTTCCGCCGAATTTGAGGCATTGCATGTTGAGTGGCGGAACTCAACGCCGCGCTTTGCCTTATAACCAGAGCAAAGAAAATGAAACATTAAATATTTAAATTGAAAATATTAAATATTTCATTTCCTCGACTGGGGATCGAACCCAGAACCTGTCGGTTACAGTCACACTCTTGTGCCGCTGCGCCACGACAGGCCTCAAATATTTGTGAAGTGTTTATATGATAACTTGAGGCCTATGTCGCCACAGGGGGCACAAGGATGTGATAGATTGTGGGTTCGATCCCCACTCGAGGAAATTATTTAATATTTAAATTGAAAATATGAAATATTTTCAATTTAAATATTTAATGTTCTCATCTCTTGGCTCTAGTACAAGGCAAAGCGCGGTGTTAAGTTCCGCAACTCAATATGCAACGCGTCAAATTCAGCGGCAAGTGGGGAACGGAAGGCCGTGTTACACTAGGTTCCTTAGTTCCCTCTGCTTACTCTGTTACGTGCGGGAGACAGCGTGAAGCTGAGCGTGAATTATCGCTGTAGTTGGACTTGTAAATAAGAAAAAATTATAATAAATGAACGATTTATGACTTGTGTCGGGCGTCTCGAGATGAACATGTGATGACTTAAAACCAAAAACAATTAATTTTACATTACAATAATTATTACTTGAAATTATATAATATAACCCGTTCCCTGCTCACTTAATTCACCAACGCTCAATTTGCAATAATAAAAAAAAATGGAAATAACAAACGACGTCGCCGCTGCCATATTGTTCGAGTGTAAATTAACATAAAAAATGGGTAGATAACCTTAACGACGACATATTCATAAATATTGATATACTTTTTATACAACTTCTATTACCAAAGGTTGCCTGGAAGAGATCGCTTAAAGCGATAAGGCCGCCTTATTGTACAGTATAGTCTTTTTTCTGTTTTAGTTTGTATATTTAATATGTTTTTGTGTGCAATAAAAGTATATATTATTATTATTATTATTGTGTATTTTTAAAAAGCCATTTTTTTATATAATAAAAAGAGATCCAACATCTATCCTACAGGTAGAAACAGCAATCAACGTGGCCCAATCATGCGCTCACATATCAGAAAACGACAGACGGCTCTTTCTCATCGGTATCGAAACTGAAGAAGCATTAAAAGCGCATTTTGACCTCTGCTTTCGTACTTTAGCTGAACCGAGCTATAGGGATGTGACACTTGTGGTAGATGGCACTAGTGTTGCGATCATATTGGACACGCAATACGCGGATACGTTTGTAAATATATCATTGAAGTGTAGTGCTGTGCTGTGCTGTCGGCTTTCTCCAATACAGAAAGCAAAGGTGAGGTTACATTGCATTATTTTTTAAGATATTGACATTAGTTGACAGTAACAGATCTAAACGCCGCGGTAGACACCGGAGTGTGGTAATGCACAAAATTTTAATTCTTCTCAGTTCTCACCGAGAAATCGAGCATTTACTGAAAACTCCTCCTACTGTGCCCTTGTAGCCTCAATAATAAATGTTTAGTGTATTATTGAGGCTAACGGGCTAACCCCCTGTATCGCACAAGTAGCAGAATAGGCACGGGGAACCTGGGAACCTAATCTTAAAACACTTCGTTCTTGTTAAGAAACTCCATTTTCCGCCTGAGTCAAAAAAAGCCAAGGTTGTTGACCAGATCGAGGAAAATATAAAAGTTTAATATTTCATTCCCCCGATTGGAATTCGAACTCACAACTGCTTCTTTACAGTCACACTCCTGTGCCCCTGTGCTATCAAACATAATAATATAGTAATAATTAATTGTCAAACTTTACTTTATAATATTACCTTATATCACAATTTACTTACTTAGTTTCACGCTGTATCTCGCACATGGCAGGGTAGGCAGAGGGAACTTGGGAACCTAGTGTTAAGACATTCCGTTCCACTTCCGTTTCCCGCATATCACAATTTTTCTTACTTATTCTTTTGTTATAAAAGTTATCAGGAACTAGAATCCGCGTTTCCCCCATTGGAAATCGTATAAGCGTTCCGACCGTAACTATTACAAATATTTGCCCTTCCTAAGTGTGGAATATTACTTTAAATATTTAAAAAAATATATATGTTTATATATATTTTTCTACAGATAGTAAGATTAGTAAAGCTTAGTCCAGAGAGACCTATAACAGCGGCCATCGGTGATGGCGCTAACGATATATCGATGATACAGGAAGCTCACGTCGGCTTCGGAATATTCGGGAAGGAAGGGCATCAGGCGGCACGGTTTGACATATTTACTTATACTTTTTAATAACTACTAAACTCCATCCATCCAGCTTCACGCTGTATCCCGCACTAGGCAGGGTAGGCAGAGGGAACGGAAGTGAAACCTAGTGTAATGACACTCCGTTCCACTTCCATTCCCCACTTTCCGCCGAATTTGAGGCAATGCGTGTTGAGTGGCGGAACTCAACGCCGCGCTTTGCCTTATTATCAGAGCGAAGAAATGAAACATTAAATATTTAAATTGAAAATATGAAATATTTCATTTCCTCGACTGGGGATCGAACCCAGAACCTGTCGGTTACAGTCACACTCTTGTGCCGCTGCGCCACGACAGGCCTCAAACTACTAAACTGTTAACTGAATTTATTATGAATAACATAGTGTAGAAGGTCTACCTCCACCTTAAAGGCCGGCAACGCCCTTGTAGCTCCCCTGGTGTTACACGGGGCCGTGGGCGACGGTGATCACTCACCATCAGGTGACCCGTACGCTCGTTTGCCTTGTCTTTTCCATAAAAAAAAAAAAGGTAGCGGAATTGTAATAATGTAACATCCATTAATCACATGACCATCCAAAAATTCTTCGTCGAAAATCATGATATCACGTGTATATATAAGTAAATAATTAATAACTTTAAACCTCACCACGTATCACCAAGAGGGGAAGGGGGGTTTAATAATGCCACAAAACACATCACGTGATTAATTAACGGCCCCTAAAGAGAGCGTCTTAACACTAAAATTCGAAGTATAGTTTCCCTCAGAATAGTTTGATATGTGCTGGATATAGTGTGAAGCTGATAAAAACGTATCGTTCAACATTCACTTTTGATCATGATCGGCCTGTAAAAAAATATTTATGACAGAAAAAATATTCCAAAAAATATTCGAGGCCTGTCGTGGCGCAGCGGCACAAGCGTGTGACTGTAACCGACAGGTTCTGGGTTCGATACCCAGTCGAGGAAATGAAATATTTAATATTTTCAATTTAAATATTTAATGTTTCATTTCTTCGCTCTGGTAATAAGGCAAAGCGCTGCGTTGAGTTCCGCCACTCAACACGCAATGCCTCAAATTCGGCGGAAAGTGGGGAACGGAAGTGGAACGGAGTGTCTTAACACTAGGTTCCCGGGTTCCCTCTGCCTACCCTGCCTCGTGCGGGATACAGCGTGAAGCTAAGAAGAAGAAGTAAAAATATTCGTATACGTGTATAAGATCTGTGGCCCAAGAAAGTGTCAAAGCTGTCAAAATCACTGGAAATTAACGAAAACTATTTATTTGCTTTACAGATCAGCAGATTACGCCTTCACAAAATTCTGTATGATAAAGAAAGTTTTACTGGTAATGGGACACTGGTATTACCAGCGGCTCGCTACACTCATACATTACTTCTTCTATAAGAATCTTGTTTTAGGCAATATTATGGTAAGATCTTAAATGTAGTCGTTTATGAGATGATTTTTAGAGTGTTTAAAATAGTTTATTTGAGAAATACATAACTTATTTTCTAATATGTTTTGTGAAGAACCTTGTGATTCAAATGATATAATTAATGTTTAATATCGAGTTTTAAAAAGGAATCGATTCATTTTTCTTTGTTCTGGGAACAAAAATCTTAATAAATCCGGAAAGGTAGAAAAGAGGAAATGATAGTATCTTTACGCTAAACCGGTGTAACTTAACACTTCTCTCTGCCTACCCCGCTACATGCTTTAAAAAAATAGTTACTAACGACAATTTTAACATATTCATAAATTTTGCAGTTAATATTCCAAATCCACTCAGCGTTCTCAACGCAATCTATATTTGACTCGATGTACTTGACGTTCTACAACTTGGTGTTCACGTCCGTGCCTTGCTTACTCCTAGCGGTCACCGACCAGCGGTATCCGGCTGATTTATTGATGAAGTGAGTTTTATAAGGAAGCAAATTAAATTTAAAATTATAGACAACCCCGACCCCAATAATTTCTTAACTGACCCCAGTAAGTTATTTTTGCAAACTGGTTATTCGACTGTCATCAAACATTTATAAGAAACAGTAGCGTTTATCGCTCCGTTGTCTCTGCCTACCCCGCTAGGGATACAGCGTGAAGCTAAGTGAAGTAAAGTCACTAAGAACCACCGCGAAGAACATGGGTTTCTATTTTTAAACATGGGGAGGGTCAAGGGGTAAATTACTTACTTTTGATATAAATTATATGGGCAGGTCTATGCCATTTAAGTTTACGACCTGTATACTGCCACTCATTATTATTATTACATTTAGCCGTGTGATTCCGGCTTATAATAGGATCACCCTGGTACCGGTGGCGTCGTAAGAGGCGACTAAAGTACGTGTGGGAGAGTCACGTTGTTAGCGATGGGAACACGCATGGGCAGACTCGACCGGATTATCACCACCCCCGGCATTTAAAACTGGCGTTAAGTAGCGGCTTCGGCCACTGCGTTTCGCATTGAGTAATGCCGGGCCCCGATGCCCATCCACCTTATAGACCGGCAACGCACCAGAGGAGCTTCTGGTGCTACACGGGGTCGTGGGCGTCGGTTATCACTTACCATCAGGTGACCCGTACGCTCGTTTGTCTTGTCTCATCCATAAAAAAAACCCATTGTCATAAGAAATCAATGGCAAAGCGCTTTTTTTTCTGATATATTAAAAAAGCTAACGTAGACAGTAGTCATTGCAAATCCGACTTATAATTTGATTACAGACATTGTTTAAATTTTTAATTTCAAAATATAACAAATATTTACGGAATTCTACTTAAATTCTTAATTAATTTGATTAATGATAAGGCTTGTCGTGGTGCAGCGGCACAAGCGTGTGACTGAAAACGATAGCTTGTGGTCCCCACTCGAAAAAAATATATATTTAATATTTTAAAATTAAATAGTTAATGTTTTCATTTCTTCGCTCTAGTAACAACGCGCGGCGTTGAGTTCCGCTACTCAACTCACAATACCTTAAATTCGATAAGTGAAACGTGGGGAACGGAAGTGGAACGGACCATAGGTTTCCAAGTTTCCCCTGCCTACCCTGCCATGTGGATACAGCGTGAAGCTGAATGAGTATATAAATTATTATTTTACAATCAACAGAAACCCAACGCTGTATCGTGAAATTAGAAAAAACAGGCTCCTCTCATGGCGATACTTCCTGGCGTGGTTTATCGCTGCGTTACATCACTCGATCGTCATTTATTATTTCTCGAAGAAACTGTTTGACGTGCCCGTTATCAATACCGATGCCAAAACTGGTGGTCTTTGGTGAGATTTTTTTTAACCAAGTTTAATTTATTTAATGGCAATAACTAATATACTAAACTTAAATTAAAAGCGTATAAAAATCTTGAACGAAGCGGGATTTGAACCCGCGCCTCTTGAAAACCGTTCAAGCGCTCTGACCAACTAAGCCATACGTTCTCACCAAGCTACGTCGAAATTCTTATACGCTTGTTACAACTTATTTATGTTGTTAGCATATATAGCACAAATACGCTTTTTAAATTTAAGTTTAGTATTTTCTGTCCTAAGTGTGGATATATAGCACTTTAAAAAATAGTAAAAATAATAACTAATATATTTTTAGTGATCTTACTGTTTTTCGAGTTCAATCAAAAACGGAATAAATGATTACTGTTGAATCCCGTTCGGAGGTGTATTAAAAAAGTTTCCTTCGCCCTCCCGTCTTACATATCGACTTTACGAAAGATTATTATGGTGTTTGAAATTATGTTGAAAAATGGTTTGCCAATTTTATAGAAGTTTATAAATATGTGAGGCCTGTCGTGGCGCAGCGGCACAAGAGTGTGACTGTAAACGACAGGTTCTGGGTTCGATCCCCAGTCGAGGAAATGAAATGTTTAATATTTTCAATTTAAATATTTAGTCTTTCATTACTTCGCTCTGGTAATAAGGCAAAAAGCGCGGCGTTGAGTTCCGCCACTCAACACGCAAGGCCTCAAATTCGGCGGAAAGTGGGGAACGGAAGTGGAACGGAGTGTCTTAACACTAGGTTCCCAAGTTCCCTCTGCCTACCCTGCCTCGTGCGGGATACAGCGTGAAGCTGAAAAAAAAGAAAAAAAAAATTTATATATTCTAAGATGAGCAGAAACTGGAGAAGAATTTATTACAATACTAATTTTAAAAACGCATAAAAATTTGAACGTAGCAGGATTTGAACCGATGCCCCTTAGCAGCCGCGCTCTGACCAACTAAGCCATACGTTCTCAACAAGCTACATCGATATTCTTATACGCTTGTTACAACTTATTTATGTTATTAGAATCTCTGTAGAGAGATTTTTACAAACTTCCGCTAACCAAAAATAATTCCTTAGAATCATCTTTTGGCAAGAGAGAATGCTATTTATTTAACATTTCTACTATGTTTAAAGTGTTTTTCCACACTAAGGAAAGAAGAACTAACTTTAAAAACGTATGAAAATTTGAAGCAGAATTATCATGTAGCTTGATGAGAACGTATGGCTTAGTTGGTCAGAGCGCTGATGAATGGACGGCTTCCAAGAGGCGCGGGTTCAAATCCCGCTACGTTCAAATTTTTATACGTTTTTAAAATTAGTATTTATCTTTCCTAAATATGGAATTATATTTCAAACATAGCAGAAATGTATTACTATAGCTAAATAACTCTTAAATATATTTACTAATTTCTAATATAAATATATTTCTTCAATGACTAATATAAATATTCTATTGTATTATTCCAGGTCGTTTGGTGCGACAATTTTCCACTTGCTGATAGTGACGGTGTCGCTGCGTCTGTGTCTCCAAGCCCGGTATCACTCCTTCGCGTTCGCCATCTCCGTGCTGCTCTCCGTGCTCTCTTATATTGGCTTTAATACCATTTATTCTATTATCTATTTGTGAGTATTTTATTAGAGGCCTCTTGTGGCGCAGCGGCACTAGCACGTGACTGTAAACGACAGGTTGTGGCTTCGATTCCCACTGGAGGAAATTAAATATTTAATATTTTCAAATGAAATATTTGATTACCTCGCTCTGGTAACAAGGCAAAGCGCGACGTTAAGTTCCGCCGCTCAATACGCAATGCGTCTAATTCGGCGGAAAGTGGGGAACGAAATTGGAACGGAGTGTTTTAATACTAGGTTCCCAAGATCCCTTTGTCTATCCCGCCATGTGAGGGATACAGAGTAAAGCTAAAAAAAAAGTATATTTTTTAACGTTTGTTTCGTAGACAGTTCGAAGAATAACAAATATATAATCTGTATAATTTGATTTAGACTTTTAGTCTTAACCTTAAATGAAGATCATGAGTTATAAGAAATAAAAAAACAGATATAATGTATCTAATCATTATTACTTTGAATTTATAACAGGCAACTAGACGGTGATGTACTGGGAACGTACACGAGGCTTCTTACATCGTTACCCTTCGGGGCTTTGAACCTGTTAGTGGTTGTTGCATCGCTCGCTCCCGACTACTGCGCACGCCTAGTGTCGGACTCTTGGAGGAGAAGACACATTAATAGGAATGTAAAACCTCAAAGAGTGTTTAGCACACGATTGTAATAGCTGATAAGAAATAAGAGATAACAGGAAGATCGATTTTGTTGTAAAAAATGAATTAATTATATATATGTATATATACAAATACTTATTGTACTTATGTAAATGCAAATGAAATTAATTTTCTAAGAATAATGTTGAGTAATGATAACATTTTAATATTTTTCTCGTTCTGTTTATTTTATGATATTAATACTAGTTATTTCAAAGCATAGTAATTGGATGTTAGTGATGTGACAGTAGGTTTTATCTATTTTAGTACTATATCTCCGGCAGGATGTGGGTTCGATTCCCACTCGAAGCAAAGAACATTTAATGTTTTCTATTTAAATATTTAATGTTTTCATTTCTTCGCTCTGGTAAACAGGCAAATCGCGGCGTTGAGTTCCGCCGCTCAACACGCAATGCCTCACAATCGGCGGAAGGTGGGGAACGGAAGTGGAACGTAGTGTCTTAAGACTAGGTTCCCAAGTTCTCTCTGTCTACCCTGCCGTGTGCTGGATATAACGTGAAGCTGTCTCATGCTACATCTGTTATGCTTGTGACAGATGAATGGGTAATCTTAGATTTAATAATTAATATTATCTTTAAAAAATGTTAATTATAATTTTTAGTATAACTTTAATAATATTTTTTAAAAAGAATAGAATTAAATAAAGAAACATTACTAATTTGACAAAAAAATGTGCTAAGCATAGTATAATTAAGTAGATTTAATTGATAATTATGGATCGAAACAGGAACAAAAAGCATTTATAAAATGCAATTTCTCTCTAGTCATAATATGTGTAAGTGATATACGTATGTAAACTTATATGCATTTGTAAAAATATATAAATAGTATAAGGCATTACAGATTAGATTAATTAGATACTTTTTACAATGACAATATTAAGTGATATTTTATGTAAAAAAATATGTAACTGCTAATATACTTTTTTTTATTTAAAATTAGACAAAGAGAAGACAAAGTAGTGTTCATGTTATAAAATATTTTAAAATAAACCATGCTTGTTTCATTTAACAAATGTATTTTTTATATATTTGCGTAAGTCCATATTCATCTTTTTATGAGTTTAATAGTTATAGGTATGTCATATTTCCGTTTTAATTTTTTTTTTTTTTTTTTTTTTGATTGAGAACGAATATCAGTCGATTCCCTGTCATGAATATTGATATTATAATAAATTATAACTTGGAATAAAGTCCACGCCGATTAATTGTTATTAAAAAATGGATAAAAAGTATTTAAAATGAAAAAACAAAAATGTAAATCGGGATTTAAATAATTTATGTCATATATTTAACGCAAAACGCTTTTTTATAAGCAGATTTACTCACTCACAGAGTCAATCATATATATAATCGATTGATTGATTCGATCGATTGTATTTTTTGATCGATTGTATTTTTTGTCGTAGTATGTATTTATTTAGTTCTCCAAGATGTAGTGATGGCAATAATATAAGTATTTAAATCCTTATTAATTTAATAAGAAACGCATGAAAATCCGTCTAGGCTGCCTTTTAATTTATAGTTATGTTTAATTATTATTTTGTTTAATTTATATTTTGTTAGGTTTTTTGTTTTTATTTATATTTATGTTAGTCCTCGACGGACTTCAATTTATAGTTGGTGTTTCAAAGTTTAGAAACAGTTATATTACCTAATTATTACGATTTATGATATCACAGAACATAATTTAATTTCTGTGAAAGAGCCTGCTGAGTCTTAGCGATAGGTTTTTAGCGCTTTTTAGCGCTTTTAAAACTTTTAGCGCTTTTTAGCGCTTTTAAATAGGTATTTATCAAGGCCTCCCTCGCATTTGTTTGGTCGATTTTGATTTTCAGTAATCAATTTATACATAAGGGAATGGATTATTTTCAGTTTCCATTTTAAGCCATCGCTTTTATGATAAGCCAAAATCAAATAAGCCAAATATAAGCCAAAATAAGCCAGTTTTCAACAAACATGTCTTGACAAATTACAACGGCGAAATTCCAAAATAGAATATGATTTAGTTATGTATTTATCACTTTTTCTATATAATATTGTTTTAAAATATATAAAAATGTATCATAGTTCAAAACAATTTAGCTTAGTCTTTAAAGCTCAAATTTCTTGTAGCTGTGGCAAAAGGATATATTGTTGCTATTGCTAGTCTGTGACAATAAAAATGACATCTGTCTAATCGGACATTTAATTTCATAACAGAGAAGCGTCTAGATTCGTTTAGCGGTCTTTAAAGTTTTCTTACTTTTGTTAAATTTATACTAATTTGAGTTACTAAAATAATAATTTCAAGTATATTATGTGTTAATCTTTTTGACATTATTATAGTTTTTAGTCATGAATTTAGAATTACTTGGTAAATAAACAAATAGTACTTTGTATTTTTGTTACTTATACTGTTAATTTTTTAAATTAAAGTGTTTTTTAATAACATTTATTTTGTTTATTTCAGAATCATTTGGGCAGAACTACCCTGAGGTATATTAACCATATTCCCATTTATAATTAATTAAAAGCTTAAAATCAATGCCACAAAGCAATGCATAGTGTACCGGAATACCGCTTTTTAAATATTATTTGCATACTTTAAACTCTAATCTTTCCAGGAATTTGATGGCACTCTAGATTCCATTTCCTTAGCTGCAACCTGTGCATTTAACCGCCGGGGTACACTACTAGCTGTGGGGTGCAATGATGGGAGAATTTTTATTTGGGATTTTCTTACCCGAGGCATTGCTAAATCAATATCAGCTCATGTTTATCCTGTATGTAGTTTAAGTTGGTCAAGAAATTGTAAAAAAGTAAGCAATTTTTTTTATAAAACTTTAATTTTATATGTACTTTAACTTTAATTTTATATGTACTTTATTAAAATATAAAACTATGATTTCAAAAAATTAACATAGCGGTTTTTAAAATTAACATAGCTACATGCGGTGCCAATGCTATGTGTGACTGTAATTTTGGTATTTTTTTATTTTACTTCTCAAATGAACAATACTTAAAAGTTGAGGACACTGAACTTCAGATTGCCCACAACTTGTCCATTTTGTTTTCATTTCTGTCATCCTTTAAGGTAAAGTTTGGTAGTGAAGTGTGAAGCAGTGCCTTGAATTTCTGAGACAAGTATAGGCAGAATAGGGCTTATCTGTAATGTGCATTGTTAACTAATATTAAAAAAAAATCTTATAGGCAAAGTTCATTACTGTAATAGGACCCAAAGTAGTGATTTTTTGTTTTTTTTTTGTTTATCTGTGTCAATCTCAAAAATTCCTTACCAGATTTAAAACCAGTTTTCACACTATTATATTTTGGCAACTTTTGCTTAACATTTAGTGTTTGTTTTATTTACATCGGCTAAATTATAACCCAATATTTATTCATTCAGCTGAAATTTTAATTTTCAAAAGTTATTAAAATACAAAATTTATTGAGATTAGTACATAAAATTGTGTAATTCAGTTAGTTGTAATGTAGTTCAGTATATAATTTACGCTATTTACAGCTACTTTCAGCATCTACAGATCATAATGTATGTATATGGGATGTGCTATCGGGGGAATGCGAACAAAGATATAGGTTTCCAACACCCATACTACGAGTTCAATTTGATCCAAGAAATGATAAAAGGTTTCTTGTTTGTCCGATGAGGCATGCAGCCTTGTTGGTAGACACTGATGGCGAACATAAGATATTGCCTATAGATGAAGATGTAAGTATTTACAGCCGTATACTGTATCCTGCACATGGCCGGGTAGCCAGAGGGAACTTGGGACTTAGTGTTATGACACTTTGTTACCATTTAGACACTAATGTTTCATACTTACCACCAAATTAGAAGCATTGTATATTGAGTGGTGAAACTCAATGCTGTTTTTCCACAACCTGTTGCGCTTACAGTGGTTTGCTTGTACCCTTGAGCCATGGAGACAAGCTCCAATTTCATTTTGTCTTCCAAATCAATGAAATGTATCACTAGCATAAAGTTTTTTTTTATTTTCTGTAAAATATCAATAGAAAGTTTTTTTTTTATTTTCTGTAAAATATCAATAGAATAGTTAAAATATGTTAAACTCTATGTCAATGCTCTATGTCACACTAGGAAGCATAAAAAAAAACTTGGTGAGAACGAATAGCTTAGTCAGAGCGCTTGAATGGTTTTCAAGAGGTGCGGGTTCAAATCTTGCTTCGTTCATATTTTTATACAATTTTTAAATTTAAGTTTAGTATTTTCTATCCTTTCACCTAGGGTCTTCAGACCACTGTCTGGTATGGAGTGTTGTGCCCATTAACCGCGTCAGTCGCAGAACATCAGCGACTCGTCGCGTCTGGCACTACAAGTCAGCTGATTGGGATGGGATGCGTACATTTTACTCATCTTATCCCTGGGGGCCGGTTTGCTTGTCTTCCGATGATCCTAATGCTTGTGCCGATGCTTGTGCCGATGTGGTTCTGCAGTGTATGGAACTTTACATTCCTAGCTCTGTAGGGCCAATCGGTGGCAAGTCACAGCCTTGGTTTGATACGTCTTGCAAACTTGCTGCTTCTGGCAAGCGTGAGGCATATCGAATCTGGGCCGAGGCATTTCACTAAGGATCCAAAGGTGAAAACCTTAAAAAGAAAGTACAACCGTGCCTCTAGGTACTTTAAGTGGCAAATTGCCAGAGCAAGGTCCGAGCACATCGTTAAAATCGGCGAGAAGCTTGAGAGTTGACGGGCAACTCGGGGAACTCGCCAGTTTTGGGCGCTCTCAAAGGCTGCTCTTAACAACTTTAGCCAGCCTTAGCTTCCGCCGCTGCGCGCGAAATATGACATCTTGGTCCACACGGCGAAAGAGAAAGCCGATCTTCTGGCGCTCTCTTTGCCTCGAACTCGACTATGGATGACCGAGGAAAAACGCCTCCGACCATCCCGCGGTGTCAGAGTTCAATGCCAGACGTTAGAATCAGTCAGAAAGCTATTAGGCGAGCTCTATCTTCTTTGGACATCCACAAGTCGAGTGGGCCAGATGAGATTTCTCCTCTTAAGCTCCGTTCATATGCTCCTGAGCTGATTCCGGTGCTAACGCGTCTATTTCGCCACTCTTACTCAGTGGGCGTAGTCCCAGATTCATGGAAGAGCGCTCTTATCCACCCGATTCCGAAAAAAGGCGATGGTTCCGATCCAACTAACTACAGGCCTATTGCTATCACCTCCTTGCTCTCAAAAATTATGGAGAGCATAATCAATAGCCAGCTCTTGGTTTATTTAGAGGATCACCGATTGATTAACGACCGCCAATATGGCTTTCGTCAGGGTCGCTCAACCGGTGATCTTTTGGTTTGCCGAACCCACCGCTGGTCTGTGGCTATGATAGCAAGGCTGAGCTAGGATGAGATAGGAGATAGCAAGGGAGAGGGCCTGGCCACTAAAAAAAAAACCCCACTTCCGTTCCCCACTTTCCGCCGAATTTGAGGCATTGCGTGTTGAGTGGCGGAACTCAACGCCGCGCTTTCCTAAGAAATGAAATATTAAATATTTAAATTGAAAATTTTAAATATTTCATTTCCTCTATTGGGGATCGAACCCAGAACCTGTCGGTTACAGTCACACTCTTGAGCCGCTGCGCCACGACAGGCCCCATATATAAACGAAACTTCTTTTTTATCTGAACAGGGTGATATAAATGTGATAGCCTCATTCGACCGCCGTGGGGACCACGTGTACACGGGGAACGCCAAGGGGAAGATATTGATACTTGACTCCCAGTCGTTAACTATCAAGGCAAGTTTTAAAATAACTGTCGGCACTTCGAGCACTACCGGTATAAAGAGTATTGAGTTTGCTAGAAGAGGCAAGTAAGTAAAGCCTTTTTTTTATTTTATTTTACGTTGTTTTTTTACAGTTGGCACGGTAAGGTTGAGGGAACGTGGGAACCTAGTGTTAAGTTATTTTGGTTCTCTTTATATGACACTTTTGTTTGTCAATTTCGGCTGAACTCTAGGGGTATTACATGTTGTCGTTACTATAGGGAGGGAATGAAAATATTATATATTTATTTTTTCAGCCCCCGGCCTTGGTTTCGTAAAGGCACAATTATGTGACTTTGTATGTGAACTGTAAGTTCCATGAACTTTCAATGTTATGCCACTGGAGGAAAAATATATAGATATATAGAGATTTTCTCATATTTAACATTCTGATTTAACACTTGGGCTCCAGAATTCCGCCGAAAGAGGGATGACTTCCCTCTGGGAACATGTGTCTTGACACTAGGTTCCCTCTGCCTACTCAGTTGTGCGCGGTTGTGTAACCTTTTATTTAAAACAATAATGATTTTTAATTGGGTATATTGGGGTTAATTGGGTTTGGTAACTCAGTATCAACGATACTGAAGGAGGGGCACGTAAATGGCATGAGCCCCCCCTCCCTCTGTCACCCCTGCTCTCTTCGCTAGGGATACAAAAACAATTAATTAATATTTTTTTTTTTTTGAGGCCTGTCGTGGCGCAGCGGCACAAGAGTGTGACTGTAACCGACAGGTTCTGGGTTCGATCCCCAGTCGAGGAAATGAGATATTTAATATTTTCAATTTAAATATTTAATGTTTCATTTCTGCGCTCTGGTAATAAGGCAAAGTACGGCGTTGAGTTCCGCCACTCAACACGCAATGCCTCAAATTCGGCGGAAAGTGGGGAACGGAGTGTCTTTACACTAGGTTCCCGGGTTCCCTCTGCCTACCCTGCCTCGTGCGGGATACAGCGGGAAGCATTAATAATTTAATTTTATAAATATATATTTCAGTTGTTTCTTGGTGAACACGTCGGACAGAGTGATAAGAGTGTACGACACTAGCACTGTGGTGAGGTGCGGCGCGAACGGGGAGCCTGAGCCCATACAGAAGTTGCAGGATCTCGTCAATAAGTGAGATATTATGTTTCATATTTGCATATTAATTATAATTTACACTTTTAGAAGCAGGTAAAGGTAGGTAAAGGTTAGTTTTTATCGTGGCTCAGTGGCAGAAGCGTGTGACTGTAAACGAAAGGTAGTGGGTTCGATTCCCACTCGAGGAAATGAAATATTAAATATTTTTAATTTAAATATTTAATGTTTTCATTTCTTCTCTCTGGTAATAAGGCAAAGCGCGGCGTTGAGATCCGCCACTCAACACGCAAGGCCTCAAATTCGGCGGAAACTGGGGAACGGAAGTGGAACGAAATTTATTAACAGTGAAGCTGTGAAGCTGAGTGAGTGAGTAAGTTAAAGGGAACCTGGGAACCTATTATGGCACTTCGACACTCTTTTCTGTTTATTTTCCGCCGAATTTGAGGCTTTGCGTGTTGAGCGGCGGTACTCAACGCTGCAATGTGCATTGTTACAATCCTGGAAGTCGAGCCTTTTGGAAACATTTAAGACGGCCTCTTGGACGGTTTCCAAGATCGCCGGTGCAAATCCCGCTACGTATAAATATTTATACGTATTCTAAATAAATATTTTACTTTTCTAAGTTTGGAATAGTTACATGTTTTTCTTTTAACAACTACCATTTATTTGTAAGGACAACTTGGAAGAAGTGCTGTTTCTCCGGGGACGGAGAGTACATATGCGCGGGGTCGGCGCGACAGCACGCTCTGTACATTTGGGAGAAATCCATTGGGAACCTGGTCAAGATACTCCACGGCACCAAGGGGGAACTGCTGTTGGACGTCGTGTGGCATCCCGTTAGACCCATCATTGCTAGTATTAGCGCTGGTGAGTGAGTGAGTTATGCTTTTAGGCTTTTTTGTTTGTTATGGGATCGATTGTGCCTCACAATTATCTATTGTGCCCTTGATTTTGTTGAGAATTTAATGTTTTATTGTGACTGAAAGTTTTTTTTCTTTTGATTAAGTTATTATGTGAAGCGTGTTGTGGCATAGTGGCACTGACAACTGAAACATGAAGACTCTAAGCGCTACAGGTTGTGGGTTTGATGCCTATTCAAAGAAATGAAATATTTATCCCGCACATGGCAGGGTAGGTAAAAGGAACTTGGGAACCCAGTGTTAAGACACTCCGTTCTATTTCCGTTCCCCACTAATATGAAATATTTAATATTTTCATTTCATCGCTGTATTGACTGGTTGAGTACCGCCACTCAACACATTCAGTGGTAAGCGGGGAAAGGATATATCTTAATGGGAACAGAGTGTCTCAATATTACGTTCCCAAGTTCCCTCTACGCTATTGTGAACGGAATATATTGTGAAGCTAAAAAAGAGCTATTTTCATATTCGTTTAGCTCACAGTTAGCGACTGATTGTGCCCTCAAATATTGTATTGTAAACAAAATTTACGATAGCTGAGTTATATATGGCCAGTTTTTTTGTTCGCACAGTGACCCGTTGTGCCCCAAAATATTTTTAGTTGATCAAAAGTGACAGAAAAAGCCTTAACTTTTCTTTTAACCAGTGCTATTTTATTTTGACTTATTACAAAACAATCAAAATTCACAGAAATACCAATTTTCGCATATATGTATGATAGAAAAATAATGCTCAAAATTTGGTTGTTTGATTATTTAAAAATATTTTTGTTCCGTAAAATACCTTGCGTGATACAGCTAAGTATATACATTGGCAACAAATCATTTCAGGCGTTGTATCAATATGGGCGCAAAATCAAGTGGAGAACTGGTCGGCCTTCGCTCCAGACTTCAAGGAGTTGGACGAAAACGTGGAGTATGAGGAGAGGGAGAGTGAGTTTGACGTGGAGGACGAGGACAGGTCTGTGGACCAGGCGGGGGAGAGCAGGGACGACGAGGAAGTTGAGGTAAGTACGGGTTCATATACGCGTACTGATGGACCGACAGTCAGAATGTGTATGTAGAGTGAGAAAGAGATAGAAAAAGGAGAAGCTTTTCTTTGTGTGATAAAGTGAATTAGTGAATAAATATATTTGTGGCCCGTGGTGGCGCAGTGGCACAAGCGTGTGTCTGTAACCGACAGGTTGTGGGTTCGATCCCCACTCGTGGAAATGAAATATTTAATATTTTGAATTCTTCGCTCTGGTACAAGGCAAAACGCGGCGTTGAAATCCGTCATTCAACATGCGATGCCTCCAAACCGGCGGAAAGTGGAGAATGGAAGTGGAGCGGAGTGTCTTAACACTAGGTTCCCAAGCTCCCTCTGCCTACCCTGCCGTGTGCGGGATACAGCGTGAAGATGAGTGACTATATACTTAATGTTTTAATTTCATCTTTATTGTATAAAGGTGGATGTGACCTCGTGCGAGCCGGTAGCAGCCTTCTGTAGTTCTGATGAAGAAGGAGAAGATGAGAATATGCTCTCGTTCCTGCCCATCGCTCCTGAGATAGAGGACCCCGAGGTACAGCTATTTCATTTATTGAAAGATAATATTTTTATTTTACTTTATTGCCTCTCAGCTTCACGCAGTATCCCGCACATGGCAGGGTAGGTAGAGGGAAGTTGGGAACCTAGTGTTAAGATATTCTGTTCAGTTTGCCACTTTCCGCCGAATTTAAGGCAATGCTTGTTAATTGGCGGAACTTAACGCCGCGCTTTACCTTGTTACCAAAGCGACGAAATTAAACTATTAAAATATTTCATGTACTCGTTACTCGAATGGGGTTCGAACCCACAGCCTGTCAAACGCTTCTACTTTTAATTTGTATATAAGTTACGTAAGTTTTTGCCGTGTGATTCCGGCTTAGAATAGGATCACCCTGGTACTGATGGTGTCGTAAGAGGCGACTAAAGTGCGTGTGGTAGAGTCACGTTGCCAGCAATGGCAACACGCATGGGCAGACTCGACCGGATTATTACCACCCCCGGCATTTAAGACCGGCGTTAAGTAGTGGCTTTGGCCACTGCGTTTCGCATTGTGTAATGCCGGGCCCCGGTGCCCTTCCACCTTAAAGGACGGCAACGCTCCTGTAGCTCCTCTGGAGTTACTCGGGGTCGTGGGCGACGGTGATCACTTACCACCAGGTGACCCGTACGCTCGTTTGCCGACTTTTCCATAAAAAAAAAAATTTTGAATAGTATTTAATATATTTGTGTTTGGTGCAGGACGGCTGGGCGGCGACGCAGGAGACGGTGACTCCGAGCGAAACCCCCGAGAAACGGGAACCCGCCGCCAAGAGGCCCAAGAGCAAAACTTACGATATATCATTGAAAATTGCACCACCGGGTTAGTGGTTAAATATTTAAATTAAAAATATTAAACATTTCATTAACTCAAGTGGGGATCGAACCCACGACCTGTCGATTACAGTCACACGCTTGTGCCGCTGCGCCACGACAGGATTTAACCTCGTTTTGGGGGATTTATTAAATTATTTTGATTATTTAGCTTTTGTTATATGTAAATGGGTGTAGATGATATGTGATACTTAATACGCTATGTTAATGCGGGAAAATGCGTGAAGACTTTCTTTTTTTTTCTGTTAGACTTTTTATTTAAGTTTTAATTTTTTTTTTAAATTTGAACGTTTTCTAAAGAAATATTTATCTTTGTGTGTATTAACGATTTATATTTAGTGAGTATATAACGAGTAATTTTTGAGGTTTGAGGTCTGAGGTCGCGCAGGTCGTGAGTTCAGTCCTCACTCGAGGAGATGAAATATTGAATATTTTTAAAATAAAATATTTTAATTTCTTCGCTCAAGTAACAAAGTAAAGCGCGGCGTTGAGCTCCGCCACTCAACGCGCAATGCCTCAAATTCGATGGAGTGTCTTAAGCACTAGTTCCCTGGCGTATGCGGGATACAGAACTTCTAGAAATAATCGTTCGGCCATATTTTGTTTTTAAATTAAAATCTTTTCTTGTCACAGAACAACAACTTTCATTCGGTGGTAAAAACAAACAAGCGGCGGGAAACAAGAAAGTCGCTGGAAGACCTCGCAAATAAATATATTATTATAAAATTTAAATTGTCTTTTATTTATTATTAATTACTTGAAAAAGAATAATATACAAAAAGTAAGATATATTTTAACAGGTTTTAATTTATTATTTATTCCCTTAGTTATAATATAAATATTTGTTTTTTATTGAAAGAAAAAATGAAATTGTTTATGGAAAGTCAGTTTCCAAACGATCATTTTAAATTATAACATCATAGGAAAAAAATAATGATACAATGTACTTCATTAAACAAATTGAATTATTATTACTCAAGTATCATTATAATAAAAAAAAGATTTAATAAAATTTATAATTGAAACGATAAATTCATCATTATGAACGGGAACGTGACAGTTTTCCGTACATGCAGCAAGCGAGATTAATACGCGCAGTTGCACAAACGTGCAACTAAACTCCGACAAACATGTATGTGAGTTGGATTTTAAGTCATAGATATGAAATATTTAATATTCTCATTTTTTCGTTCTAATAACAAGGCAAAAGCGCGGCGTTTAGTTGCGTTACTCAACACGCAATGCTTCAAATTCGGCGGAAATTAGAGAGCCCAAGAGTTACTGGGAACTGAGTTCTCTCTGCTTACCTTAGAGTAGCATATTCATGTTAATCCAAAACTGCAGGTATTTATCGCGCTTTATCAGTATAAATAATAGGTGTTATAGGTAGGCATCTCAGCTCCGAACACGCTTACACCGAATAATCACGTGCCTTTTGATTTTCTCTCTGCCTAACCCGCTAGGGATATAGCGTGAAGATAAGTAAGTAAGTAAGTTTTGATTTTCTCTCTGCCTACCCCGCTAGGAATATAGGGTGAAGATAAGTAAATAAGTAAGTTTTAATTTTGCTCGCATATTGATATCTTTAAAATGTATATCTATACCATAAACGAACAACGTATCGAAGGTAAGGAGATTAGGGGCCATTTAAGTATTATGTAAGTAGGTTTATTACAATTATTTACCACCACATCCGCCTCGTCAGCAAAAGTAAGCAAAGCTCTTAACCTTCATCATTGAACATTTCAATCAATGTATTGTTTTTTGTAATATTATAATTATAAGGTTATACTTAATTAAAAATAAGAAAATAGATTTAGAGCCAATCTTCTGTTAAACAGCCTAATAACTACCTAACAAACAAAATTATGTCTCTTTAACCGACCGATAACTAGTCAACAATTTTTCATTCAATCCACGTGGATGGATTACTATTCGACCGAATATTTTAATATTTTTAATATATACTTTTTTTTTAATATTTTAATTCAACATAGAGTAAACGACAAAAATATTATATCTTACTACATAAAAAAACTTATTTAAAATTTGTGGTACACATATTAAATTTAAATTAACAGTTTTCAGTCCATGAAAACTGAATCCATGATTCTACATTTTCGATAACGTTGGATTGCTTCAAGCGTCCATTCGATATAGTGTCTAAACAAAACAATACACTGATGGAGAAAATTTAGACAAGTGAACAGTGTTCCGCCGTTTCGCTACCGTTGAGCAGGTGATGTGAATATTTTGTTTCTGAAGTAAGTATCAAAACAGCCAATCCATATATCTTTACTGATATGTAATATTGAAACAGCTAAGCCATACATTTTTACTGATATGAAGTTTGGGTCAGTAGAGTTAGACCTTTTAGATTCGGAAGCTTGGCTATAAATGGGATCTGATATCTTTTTCACAGAGCAAACATTTAGTGGTCGTCTAGGCATCATTTTACATGAAATGTTTTGGTGGGATTTCAGTTCTTTTTGTTAGTTACTCCAGTCTTTTTAGTGTTTATTCGTTTCTTCTTTTTTGGAATGTATTTCTTGCCCATCAGCAGCTTCATCAAAGAAAAAGGGCAAAGACAGAGCAGCTTGCTCTGCCTTTGTCCTTTGTCTTTGATGGTTTACTGATTACCATAAGCGATATTTCGCTCTTAGGCGATTATATCCAAAAATATCTGGACAGTGTGACACGGCAGTGTTTGTTCTTATAACGTATGCTGAACTTTGTTTACATATCAAATTCGGCTTTCTAGCAGTTCAAGAAGTACCCTAACATTTTGAAATCAAATACAAACGGCTGCCCCCCATTTTAGGGGATGAGGGGTGAAAGTTAAAAGTTTATGACATTTTTTGTTGGTTGTATACTAATCTTAGAACACATACCAATTTTTAACTTTCTAGCATTTCAGGAAATAGCCAAACATTTTGATGATCATCAGTGTGTCAGTGATGAAATCGATGTACATATTTTAGATATCAATAAAATCTAACGTATTTGAGGTATTCAATCCAGACTTTGTATGTTTAATTTGTCTATCATTGACATCATATCTTGAGAATATGAATTATCTGGTACATCGGACACCAACTATATGAGGGTTTAAAAAATCTACAAAACACTTTGCGATAAGATGGGCAGTGCCCTTGCACTTCGCTTGGTTCGTCTTGGCGGGGACACATCCGTGACCCAAGATAATTTATATAATCAAAATTGGGGTACAATTTTTGGGTAATTTCAAACCGGTAATTTCTAAAGCTCTATAATTTAAAAAAAAAAAAAATCACCTCGAACCTCGACGTTTATGACGTCTCTAGTTCAAAACACTTGTTATTTGTTGTAGTCAGCCCCACTTTGGTAATCAAAACCACTTTATAACATTTTTTGTATCTCCTTTACGCTATATCACTCATAAAAAATATATCTATACCACATATATACTTAATCCTATAATGTTGTGGGTTCGATGAAGTAAAATATTAAATATTTTCAATTCAAATACTTAACATTTCATTGTGTCTTAACACCAGGTTCCTCTGCCTGCCATGTGCGGGATAAGGCGTGAAGCTGAAAGAGATATTTTTTAAATAATTATATTTTTAAATGATTATTATGAAATAACGATCTTTAAAATAAAATCACTTTAAAAATATTAAAAAAAAAACATACAACAAAGATAAAAAAAAACAAGACATAAGAGAAAACATTTATTTTGCAAAAAAGAAAATGATCGATCTTTAATAGAATTCGTATTTAGAGTATATACTGTAAGTACTTATCGTTCTGTATATAAATAAATCTCACTTAAACGTAAACAAAATAATACATCGTTTATATTCGAGACCAAAAAGACTCATCAGTGAACCGAACATAAAAATATCATACATAGCGTACGTCTAGGCGTCTACCGCCGTATAAATAAAATTATCTATGTTATATGTACAGTGCGGCCTCTACGTGTCCAGCTCGTCCTCGCGCTGGCTGGAGAAGTAGCTGACCAGGCCCCCGAACACGCCCCCCGCGGGCCCCGGGCCCTCCGCCGGCCCCGGGCCCTCCGCCGCCCCCGGGCCCTCCGCCTCCGCCTCCACCTTGATGTGCCGCACGTCGGGCAGCGGCGCCTTCAGGAACTGCGGCTTGACGTCGGGCGGGCTGGCGCGGCCCTCCTCCTCCTTGCGGAAGTGCGCGCGCGCGTACGGGTAGTGCGGCGGCAGGCCGTCGGGCGCGGGCGCGTCCACGCCGGGCGCCAGGGGCAGCTCGTGCATCATCGGCCGGTCGGCGCTCGGCGCTCGTGCAATGTCGTGCATCATCGGCCGGTCCGAACTAGGTGCCCGGGCAATTTCGTGCATCATTGGCCGATCTGAACTAGGTGCTCGTGCGATTTCGTGCATCATCGGCCTGTCTGAGCTCGGTGCTCGCACCATTTGGTGCATTATCGATCTGTCGGAACCGGGAATTCGCGCCATATCGTGAATCATCGGCCGATCAGAATTCGATAATCGCGCTATATCATGCATCATCGGTCGATCTGAAGGTATTCGAGCCATTTCATGCATCATTGGCCGATCTGTGCTTGGAGGTCTCGCCATCTCGTGCATCATTGACCTATCAGAATTCGGAATTCTCGCTATCTCATGCATCATTGGTCTCTCTGAATTCGGTATCCGTGATATCTCGTGTAACATTGGTCTGTCGGAGCTCGGCGGTCGCGGCATCTCGTGCATAATGTGTCTATCTGAACTGGGCACTCTTGGCATTTCATGTATCATGGGACGATCAGAGCTCGACGGTCGCGACATGTCGTGCATCATTGGGCGATCAGAGCTAGAAGGTCGAGGCATATCGTGCATCATTGGCCGGTCTGAGCTCGATGGTCGCGGCATTTCATGCATGATGGGTCGCTCGGGCCCTTGCGGTCGTAGGACGTCGTGCATCATCGGGCGTTCAGGACCGGGTGGTCGCGGCATTTCATGCATCATAGGACGATCGGAGCTGGGCGGTCGTGACATGTCACGCATCAGAGGTCGGTCCGAACTCGGCGGTCGTGGCATGTCGTGCATCAGTGGTCGATCCGAACTAGGAGGCCTAGGCACTTCGTGCATCATCGGACGCTCGGGCCCCGGCGGTCGTGGCATTTCGTGCATCATTGGACGTTCCGAGCTCGACGGTCGGGACACTTCGTGCATGATTGGGCGTTCAGGTCCGGGAGGCCGAGACATATCATGCATTAGAGATCTGTCAGGCCCGGGAGGTCGCGACATGTCCTGTATCACTCCTCTATCAGACACAGGAGGTCTAGACAGTTCTTGCATAGGATGTCTGTCAGGTCCTACGAGTCTTAGCATTTCTTGCATCGGGGAACGTTCAGGGGCGGACGGCGGCCGCATTGTGTTACGTTGTAGGGACAGTAGGGCGTCGTTATTAGGGGGTGCGTAGGGCCCGTAGTTCGCGTACTGCGGTGCGTATGGCCCCAAGGGGTATCGAGGTCGGCCATCTTTGTTTTCCGTGTGTTTTATT
Source organism: Eueides isabella (assembly GCA_019049475.1). NCBI lineage: Eukaryota > Metazoa > Arthropoda > Insecta > Lepidoptera > Nymphalidae > Eueides > Eueides isabella. The sequence continues at coordinate 14,257,980 of CM032386.1, forward strand.
TTAGGGTGGTTGCGCGGAGGTTCGGGGGAGACGCGGGGGGCGGGCGATACTGGAGGTGATTGGTAGTCGGGCTCTGTTTTGACTTCTGCTTTTATTTTTATCGGGGGTTCGGATTCAGTGTCAGGAGGGGGTGACTTGGTCACAGGGGGCGCGGGTGCAGGAGGAGGGGTCGCGACAGAGGGCGGGGGGCCTGCGGGACGAATATTACCAATCATACTGGGACCGGGAGGGCCTCGGGGCATGGTGTTCAGATGAGGACTGGACACAGGTGGTCCATGGTGCATATTCGCGGGGAGGGGTCGCATCGCAGGATGATGCATACCAGGGGGTACATGAGGAGACGTACCGGGTGGTCCATGAGAGGAGGTCCCGGGGGGTCCATGATGGGTCATACCGGGATGTGCCGGCCGTAGTACCCCATGAGGAGGTCTGTGTCCATAGGGCATAGCCTGTGGGGAGGAAGTAGGGGGCCGGTGAGGTATATGAGGGTAGTATTGTCCGTGGGGGTGTCCTGGGGGGTGTTGGGGGTGTCCCGAGGGGTGTTGAGGGTGTGGAGGCGGAGGGTACTGTCCGGGGCGTTGTGTAATGTGCATCTGATACATGGGCACGGGTTGTCCACGCGCCGCGTATGCTGGGTTGCCACCTTGGTACATCATGGAACCCCTGGAAAACGCATGTAAATTAAATTAAATTTACTTTTATCCTTTAGCAATCAGCAAGTAAATATTTTTTATAGATTATGCATTTTTAAATGAAAAGCGGTTGTTTGCCCTACAGACTTTGATAGCGTCACTCGATGACGCTAGGAAGACCGAATTGGCTAGAATTTCTATTCCATTCTTAGAATAGAATCTTGGCTAGTCCAAAATATGAGGGGTTTAAAAGGTACAAACAACAGACAACAGTTTATCAAGTGTCTAATGGAATGCAGGTCGTGATCCATCAACCGGGGTCCCGCGACCCGGCTTGCATAAACTGTTTGTATTGAAAAACTTTTTGCATATTTCGTTTCTTTGTATTGTAAGTACTCATTTTTAGCTAAATTTCATAATTTTTCATCCGCAGAAAGAACTATAATCACGATATAGTAACGAATTATCATAAAATGCGACAGAAACGATGCATAAATGATCATATATTTTTAATGCGTTGATTAAGAACCTTGTTTTTTCTCCAAACCATCTTAGACATTAATAACATCATAATAATAATTTTAGTTTGATTTCGCCACGCGCTTCTGATCTATATAACTAAGAGAGACGTTATAGCCCCGCAAACAAACCTGTACTGGTTGAGCATGTGCGGCATGCGCGTGATGACGCTGGGCTCCTCCGGCACGGGCTTGTAGGGCTGCGGGGAGCCCGCCACGGACAGCGTGCCGTCGCCCCCCGCGCCCGCGCCCGCCACCGCGCCCGACATGCTGCGCGAGTCCGGGATCAGGTTGCGCAGCTCCGGGCGCACCTGAGGACACATGGCTGAAGTCAAAACCGCGCTTGTTAACGAAATAAGGAAATAAATGCAATTCCTTTTTTGAAGTACGACATTGCACCCACAGCTGTCGCGTTTAGTAAATCCTTGAGAATACAACCAAAGTCACCTGCGAGAAATTTTGACGATTTCTAAAATTATCCAAATTGCCACATGACCACGGATGGCTTATTTACGCAAAGTCTGCAAATACATCCTTACTGATTCCAGAATGTCCAAGCCAATGCCAAATGTAACAAACCAAACCCTTTAAATAACCTGAGTTCACAGTTCTTCATGACTCCTTAAAATAATTAAAAACCCTTTTTTACAATAAAATGGGACATTCCCTTAACAGTCAATATGCAGCTTACATTGCCTAATAGAAATATGATGTTAATTAATTTAAACAAATATAACTTAGATGTTGTCTTAAAAAAACCAGTATAAAACACACTCGCCTGAACTAGTATCTCTTAGATCCGTTACGACATTTTTGAGTTCTTGGAACGAAAACAAGCATCCGTCTCATCCGAAAATAGAAGACAATCGGTTAACAAAATCACACAGCCAACAGGAAAAGAGGTATTATTTAAACTAATACTAAGGTCGTTGTTAATGGAACGACGAAATCTCCTAACATTTGCCCATGCAAGAAAAAAAGGAAATAAGTGATTCTTAGAAGGCCAAGTTTTTTCATGTTCTTTGTCCCATAAAATTTTCTACACTTCGTATCTCTTCGTTTATATCACAGACTGCACGTATCCCCGGCAAGTGTCCACCGATTGTCAGATTTAAAGCATCCTGATTCCATCAGGGATTAAAATAAATCCGATTCGTTACCTCCATTCAAAGTATTTTTTTGGAATATGCAAGTCCGCCGCAAACAAGATCTAAACAAAATGATCATACGAGGGGTGGTCCAAAAGTTCGCGGAATGGAGGGGATGGAGTGGGGTTAGGGTCGCTTAGTGTCATACTAATTAGGCACTCATAATTAGTATATATATAACATTTCAACCCTATAGTGCCATTCGTTTACGAGTACTCGCCTGCTAAACAAGTCAATCCGGAAGCAAACTGCAACTATGGAGAAAATTGAACATCGCGCTGTAATAAAATTCCTTACCAAGCAAGGAGAAAACGTTCAATCCATTTTAAATGAAATGGACGCCGTTTATGGAGATCAGTGCCTTGGTAAATCAATGGTTTATAAGTGGCATGGACTTTTTAAACATGGTCGAGATTCAATTGAAGACGACTGTCGCTCTGGGCGGCCAGTTGAGGGCACCACATCAGATATCGTCGAAAAAGTCAAAAAACTTGTACTCGAAGAAACAATTATCTGCATTTGTTGGAGTATCAGATACAACCATTTTGCGGATTCTGCACGATCACCTGGGCATGTCAAAAGTCAGCGCAAGATGGGTGCCGAGAATGCTCACGCCGCTTCAAAAACAGCAGCGCGTCGACGCATCTTTTAAAGATGTGTGGAGACGAACCAGTGCAGATTTTGGACCGGATTGTTACTGGAGAAGAAACATGGGTTCATCACTTTGAACCTGAATCAAAACTGAAGTCCATATAATGGCACAAAAAGGGCACCATCACCCAAGAAATTCAGTGTCAGAATCGGCTGGAAAGTTGATGGCCGCTGTTTTTAGGGATTGTGAGGGAATATTACTCATTGATTATAAAGAAGAGAGTACCACTATAACCGGAGAATATTACGCAACGATATTGGAAAAGTTAAAGGAGGCAATTAAAGAAAAACGTCGAAGAAAATTGGCCAAGGGTGTGTTGCTTTTGCAAGACAACGCGCCGGTTCACAAGAGCCGAGTTGCCATGGCTGCTCTGCACACGCATGGATTCGAACCACTTGTTCACCCAACCTATAGTCCAGACCTGGCCCCTAACGATTTTTATTTGTTTCCAAATTTAAAAAAAGAGCTAAGGGGAAGGTAATTTTCCGACGACAACGAAGTGAAGGAGGCAATTTCGTCGCAAAGGCCAAAATTTTGAGGTCAAACACAAAAAAATATTTTTTCGATGGTTTAGAAAAATTAATTCATAGATCGAATAAATGTATTAGACTTAAGGGTGATTATATTGAATAGGAAAAATAAATTTATTGTTATATTTTATTAACAACCCTTTCATTCCGCGAACTTGTGGACGGGGAGGTCGTAGCAAAGAATGATATTATCAAAATTACCGAGCTTCGGATGATGGCCCAATACAATCCACAATATCGACTTACTCATCCCAGTTAGCTTGTTTTAAGTATTTTTTAGAACAGTAAATTAAAAGAGAACGTCTACATAGAAAGAAAAAAGTGTAGAGAAATGTTCACTCCCATATATAGAAACAGAACAGATTATTGTTATTAGGGAAGGTAATGGCGAGAGATGTCCTTGATGCGGAAGCCACTCAGGACTCATTCCTTGCAAACTCAGTACAGGCCTTGTCAGTAGCCCATTAGCTTCGACCTGCATGTACCAGTATTTTACGAGGCCAAAGCGACAACACTCGAATGTGGAAAATTTATGAGCTTCGACCGGTAGAAATGTGATGAGATGAGAATCATAAGAAAATACCTTTTCAGGCAACATTAGACCACGGAATGTAACTACAATTGACTGAGTCGGTACCCATGTAGTCACAACCATCACTTGATCACTACTTGTGGGAAATTACATTGAGTCTACAAATTCATCCAGTTAAAATCAACTGAGACATCTCCTACAATACCCATTATAGTTATATTAAAAGTAGGGATAGCTGTAATACTTACATAAATTGAGAATGGGATTAGCCAAAAAAAATATTCGATGTAGTAGCTGTTGAGAACTAAACTATTTCGCTTATCTAGTTTTTTTTTTTTATGGAAAAGACGGCAAACGAGCGTACGGGTCACCTGATGGTAAGTGATCACCGTCGCCCACGGCCCCGAGTAACTCCAGAGGAGCGTTGCCGTCCTTTAAGGTGGAAGGGCACCGGGGCCCGACATTACCTAATGCGAAACGCAGTGGCCAAAGCCACCACTTAACGCCGGTCTTAAATGCCGGGGGTGGTAATAATCCGGTCGAGTCTGCCCATGCGTGTTGCCATTGCTGGCAACGTGACTCTACCACACGCACTTTACTCGCCTCTTACGACACCACCAGTACCAGGGTGATTCTATTCTAAGCAGGAATCACACGGCAGTTGCGACTAGATATTTTATTAATGTGGAGGAATTGACCAAATTTTATGGCTTTAATGGGAGTCCTAGCTGCAGAGTCTAAAGTTTCCTTCAACACATTCATTATAAAGAAGCCTTTGTCCGAATCAAGATAAATATTGAATTGTCAGAGTGTCAATAGCTTAGTAAATGACTGTAACATTATCTATTATCTAGTGGGTTGCCTTGCGTTTGCATTGCATTTTATTTCGCATATGCCAACACCAGGATCAGGGAGATCGGTAAGATGCTCAGCATTCATTTTAAAAGTAACAAATTTTAAGTTTACCATCCTGCCATGTGCGATGCCATGTGACAACTGAACTTATGTCATAATCCATTTGGACTTAATGTTTAGTGGTTTGTTTCTTAGTTAGTTTAATAATTCCCATGTAAAGAAACGTATATATTTTCATTTTTCTCTAACAAAAAATTACAACATTTTACACGAAACAAAGAAAAATTTAACAAAATAAATACCTGCAACCTAGGCGCGACCGGATATCTCTGCTCCGGGTAATCCCCCGGGTGTCGCACCATCGTGTTAGGTGGGAACTGCCTTTCCGGGGGCGGCCCCTGTCCCGGGACCGGCCCCGGCTGCCTTATAGCCATCGGACTCATACCGTAGTTCATTGGACTCATTGAGTACTCATTTTTTTCTTTTTTAACCCGCTTACTCTCTTGTAGGGCGATACGGGCGAGTCGTTTCTCTTCTCGCTCTTTCGCTTTGAGCTCTTTTAGCTTCTCCTTCTCTTCTTTTTTCTGTATGCGTTCGAGTTTTCTAGCTTCTTTCTCAGCTTGTTTCGCTTCGCGTTCTTGACGTTTCTTTTCTCTTTCGACCTATTATACAAATATATACATTATGAAATATAATAAATCATTTCATTATTAGTAGGGAACGGAAGTAGAACGGAGTGTTTTAACACTAGGTTCCCAAGTTTCCTCTGTCTACTCTGCCATGCGGGAAACAACGTGAAGCTGAGTATTTCGTTATTAAACAGTTAATTATATAATCATTGTTTTGTCGCATTATATATGTTTATAATATAATTTCACAAGGTCTTCTAAATGTTGCCAATACAGAAATAAAATTTGACAGTAATAACAACATTAACAAGTAAAGCCTATTTCACTGTTCAAAAATATTAATTGGATAAAAAGGTATGGAATTAAATTATCAATTATTCTATATTTTATTAGTCTGTTTAAAGAAAACAGCTTATACTGCTCATGGCAGGGTAGGAAAAGGAAACTTGGGAACCTAGTGTTCAAGACACTCCATTACCAACATTTGTGTTCCCCACTTTTTTACCGAATTTGATATATTATTTGTTAAGTGGCGTAACTCAACGCCGCCTTTTGCTTTGTTACCAAGGCAAAGAAATGTTAATACTGTATGTCTCAATAACCTCACGCTTATACCGCTACGCCTCAACGGGCCTCAAATAAACGATATTATGAATTATAATTAAACAAATAGAAATGAGGCCTGTCGTGGCGCAGCGGCACAAACGTGTGACTGTACCCGATGGGTTGTGGATTCGATCCCCACTCGAGGAAATGTAATATTTAATATTTTCAATTTAAAAATTTAATGTTTTCATTTTTTCGCTCTGGTACAAGGCAAAGTGCGGCGTTGAGTTCCGCCACTGAACACGCTATGTGTTCATATAAGTGGGGAACGGTAGTGGAACGGAGTGTCTCTGCTTACCCTGCCATGTGCGGGATACAGCGTGAAGCTGAGAGAAAATTATATTACCTGATTTGGTCGCAGAGATCCTAGAGCACCATCCGGCTTCAAATCTATATTTAAAACAAAATACAGTATATTAATAACAAGCTAAAAAAAAAATGTATATTATTAATTAACGACCAACACGCCTGCTTAGGTTTATCGTTAATTTATAACCAAAATATACAAAATCTACATAGATACGTTAAATATTACTATAGAGTTTCATCTAAATTTGTTCAGCAGTTTTGGCGTGAAAGTATATGAAACATTCATACTCACTAACATATATATTTATAGTATTACTAGAATAACGAACTACAATTGATTGAAACAGCGAGGAAATAAAAATTATTTAAAATAAATTATTAATTATATAAAAATTAACGCCTGTCGTGGCGCAGCGGCACTAGTGTGTGACTGTAACCGACAGGTTCTGGGTTCGATCCCTGCAATTTAAAATTTAATGTTACATTTCTTCGCTCTGGTAATAAGGCAAAGCGCGGCGTTGAGTTCCGCCATTCAACACGCAATGCCTCAATCTCGGCGGAAAGTGGGGAACGGACGCGGAACGGAGGTTCGCGGGTTTCCTCTGCCTACCCTGCCTCGTGCGGGATACAGCGTGAAGCTATAAAAAAAAAAAAATTAAATTAATACAAGGCGCAAATCGTAGGGTAGGGAGAGGAATTTAAGTTCTCATTAAAACATTTCCGTTCTCTATTTTCTTAATGCCCAATTCTTTATATATAGCAAGTGGCGTGTTGCATCTTATTGCTAGAACGAAGAAACAAAAAATATATGAAATACTGCTTTTCTCGTGCGGTCCTTTCCCTATTTATATATAGTCCCAAATTCTTCAGCTATTGCGGAACCCAACGCTGTGCTCTACATTATTACTAGAACGAAGAAACAAAAAAATACAAAATATGTATTTTCCTCGTGTGACATCGAAGCCACAACCCGTCGCGTCCTCCAATTACGTACTAATATATATTTATTCTCATACCTTTTATCTTAACTCCGACAAGCTTGGCCAAAGCATCATCGCTAGTCTGAGGAGCACCGGCATTCACGTACCCGCCACGGCCTCGACCGCGTGGACCTCTGAAATGTACACAAAAACAGTGTGTGTGTGTTTGTATGTGTATGCACATACATATACATATATAAAACAAAACTATACTTATATATCTCGCTTTGGTAACAAGACAGTGAAACGTATAAACTTTACCGTTACCCAACAAGTTTTATTTCAATTTATTTATATAAATTAACATAGAATATATAAGTATATAATACCTGCTCCCCCGCCCGCCTCTGCTGCCTCGTCCGCGCAGAGGTCGCGGAGTGCTGCTCGTTTGAGGTTGAGAGGTCACACCTGAGACAATAATTAATACAGAACTATACAATATATACGTATATGAATAATAAGAAAATCATATGACATTTAATAGTAAAAATAATTTGTTATGAAAAATAGGAATATTTTTCACTTTATTTTTAAGGCATGCGTATAAGGTATACATATCTATAAACGAATATTTAATATATTTGTTCTTTCGGTCTAGTAACCAGGCAATACACGGCGTTAAGCCTCGATAATTTGACGAAAAAGAAGAATATGGAATGTCTTAATAGGAACGAAATTAAATACGCGGCGTTAAGCCTCAAGAATTGATAATTCTAAATAGGCACTAAATATCTCAACCCGAGGTTCCCCAGGTTCCCAAAATACAAAATAAAAAAAAATATAAACCCACCCAACGCTTCAATATCATCCGACTTCAAATTAACAGAGTTGGTAACGGAATCAGGCAACTTGGTCAACGGGACGACCGCCGTTTTGCTTATCAAATCACACAAGGCCTTCTGCCTCTTCTCCTCGTTGGCCTCGTCGTTGTTGTCCTTGTCGCCGTCTTGTTCGCGTTTTCGCTTCGCCCTTTCCGAGTCCGAGTCGGAAGTTAGATCTGAATTTGATAGTTTAAACTCGTCTGAACTGTCCGGCATGTGTTTGCCGCTTGATTTGTGCATTTCCTGTAACACATACAAATAGTTATGCAAAAAGGTAACTCAACACGCAATAGCTCGAATTCAGCAAAAAGTGATGAACGGAACGGAGTGTCTTAACACTAGGTTCAAAAGTTACCTCTGCCTACATGTGCGGGATACAGCGTGAAGCTACAGAATTATGTTTTTAGAATTTCGTACTTCAAAAGGTAAAATGAAACTCCTTGTCGAATCACTTTGTTGTTAGTCTGTACGTCGGTCGCGACCATTTATCATGTGGTAATATCAAGTACAAATTAATATTGATTTCTATGTATAAATCAATCAATCGAAATACATTTTGTATGAAATTAATTGCGTAATCAAAACGTATAGGATAGTTTCTGTGTATCTAGTTATAAAATTGAACAGTAATTATTTCAAAACAAATCAATACAAATGTATAACTGTGGTTAATTTAAAAAGTACTTCCCATCTTAAAATTATTACACGTCCCATTTAGCATCTAATTTGTCTCATTACGTAGCGGCACTCAAAACTAAGTTTTTTCTTAATACCAGAGCTCAGCTTCACTCTGTATCCCGCGCATGGCAGCGTAGGAACACTGTGTGTGTGTGTGTGTGTGTGTGTGTGTGTGTGTGTGTGTGTGTGTGGAACTGACATCCTCCGACTCGGTGTTGGGCATCTCGGTGTAGTCCATGCGGCGGCGGCGCGTGCGGCGCTTGGGCGACCAGTCGTTGTCGCTGAGGCCGCCGTAGGCGACGCGCGCGCGCACCACGTTGCCCGCCGCGTCGTACTGCGACAGCCCGCGCTTGCTACCCCCCACCCCCGCCCGCGCCTTGTGCTTGGCCTTCGGTCTGCAACATATGTATTATATATATATATATATATGCCGAAATACTTAAGGATACATAAATACTTAACCAAAAATTAGGTTTCTTAACGTTTATTGTCATTGTCTTAAACAATAATAAACTGTTTAAAATTTAAATAAATCTGTATTAAAAAATAAAACGTATATAGTAATAAAAGATATCAATTATATTTCAAATTCGTTTACGCAATACTGCAATACTAGTTGACGCAGTAGTTGAAACAGAACTAAAAAAAGCACTACACAAGTCTTTAAATACTATTTAAAAAACATAATAAATAATTATAATTTAATTGTAATTTATATATCTTTTTAATTCTAATAACAAAATCAGCTATAACCACAATAAATAAATAAATATATATATATATATATATATATATATATATATATATATATATATATATATATATATATATATATATATATATATATATATATATATATATATATATATATATATATATATATATATATATATATATATATATATATATATATATATATATATTTAATTTCAATAAAAAAAAAGTTATGTGCATATTGATAAATAAGACCTATACATTTTTGTATAAATTAGTGAAATAAGTGAATTAAACTGACGTTTTCGACCACTCCTTGGCGCCGGCGGATTCTTCAGAACTATCATCGAACACCCCACGCTTTTTCTTCTTCAGCTCTGGCGATTCCACTATCTTTTGACGATCTGATAATAAAACAAAATTAATTAGAATAAATTACTAACATAAATAAGTATAGGAATTCGACGTAGCTTGATAAGAACGTATGGCTTAGTTAGTCAGAGCGCTTGGATGGATGATGGACCAAGAGGCGCCGGTTTTAACTCCGTTACGTCAAAAATTTTATGTTTATAAAATTAATATTTTTTCTTCCTAAGTGTGGAATGACACTTTAAAAGTAGTAAAAATATTAACTATGTATATTTTTTATTTTTTTTTATTACAAAATTTCTCCTGAGTTTTTATTTCTTCTAAGGAATCAAGTGTTTAACCATTTTCTACTGTAAACCATTAGAAAATGGTCTAGGTTTTAATTATCTTTTTTTTGTGTTATGATCAATGTATCGCGGAACATATATATATAAATAACATTTCAGTTTACCAGTAGGAATTCAATAGTGAAAATTGCATTAAAATCGGTTAAGCCATTTCTGAGATTAACGTGCACAAACACACACAAAAACAAACAAACAAAAACGTTCCAAGTCATTGTTTCAAGTTATATTACATTAATCAATGTTGCCAAATAAGATAATATCTCATATATCTCCATGTACAGAAAGCTATCAGTTACAATTATAATTCCCGAAACAAAACATGGGGTGTTATGAGTTTGAATTGTCTGTGTGTCTGTCTGTAGCATCGTAACTCCTGAATTATTAAAGCAGTCTTTATTAAAATTTGATAAGCA